>CM033651.1:69488584-69558029 GCA_019512145.1 Engystomops pustulosus | reverse complement strand
CAGACCGCACATAAGTCTGTTTACACGGGCCAACATCGTGCAGAGGATGGGGGCTCCCTTGCCTCATAAAGAAATATGATGAAGGAGGTCCCTGTTTGCAGAATGAACAGCAGCACTTAACGCTCTTGCACTGTGTCCCAATGTCCAACGCATGTTAAGTTAAAAGTAACTATTGCTCAACAAGGCTGCCGTAAGGTCGAGTGTGTCATGCGGCTGCTGCCCACAGTCACAATTCACTAGTAAGGAGCACTGGTCAGAAACTACATGGACTGTTATCAATTAGCACCGGATACATGTGTCAGGCAGGAACAAATCGCAGGAAGTGGAAATCCTGCATCGGATGTTCTTGAATTGGACATACGCCTCTATAAAATACAGACACAATTTAGTCACAGCAATACCATAGAACGCCATAGAGGAGAACACATTATGAAAGTCAGCTTACAGTTTATCTGTTTAGTTGCTTTTGTACGAGGAAAGTGCACGTCGATCACTACATAGAGTGCGTATGTATGTGCGCGCTCACTCCTTAGAGGCGTCTGAGTGAGCGCTAAATACTAGAGGAGGGTGACCGTGAGAGCTAACTCTTAGCGGGGGATGGATGAAGTGCGCGCTCACTCCTTAGATAAAATTATAAACCAACGGCGGCTGGAGTGCGAGATCACTCATTAGAGGCGGTCTGAGTGAGCGCTCAATCCTTAGCGGAGTCTGAGTGAGCGCTAAATAAGGAGAGCGGCTGAGTGCGCGCTCAATCCTTGCAGCGGCGCTGAGTGAGAGATCAATCATTAGAGGAGCTAGAGGCGCGATAAAAGAATTGGGGGCGGATGAGTGAGAGACTAAATACTTAGTCGGCAGGCTGAGTGAGAGCTCAAATCAGTAGCGGCGGATGAGTGCGCGCTCACTACATTCGCGGCGCTGGACTGAGTGAACGCGTCACTTCAGTAGAGGAGTATGAGGTGGCGCTCAATCTTAGCGGCGGGCTGATGGATGAGCTCAATCCTTTAGCGGCGGCTGACAGTGAGAGCTCACTCCTTAGCGGCGGCTGAGTCGCGCCCCGCCTAACTACCTTATCGGCGGGCTGAGTGCCGCGACTCACTCTTAGCGGCGGCTGAGCTGCGCGTCACTCCTACCGCTGATGCCGTCTAAGCGGCGGCTGTGCGCGTCATTAGGCGGCTATCGCTCACTCTTAGCGGCGGCGAGTGCGCGCTACACTCCATCTTATGCGGCTGGCTGATGTGCGGCTCATCATTAGCGGAGGACTGAGTGGAGACACTCCAGCGGAGTGCGCACTTAGCGGGCTGAGTGCGCGCCTCAATCCTTCGAGGCGGATGTAGTGAGGCTCACTACTTAGCGGCGGCCTGAGTGAGCGCTACACTCCTTAGAGGAGGTGAGTGAGCCGCTCACTCTCTAGCGGCGGGCGAGTGAGGCTCTCACTCCTTACGGCGGCTGATGGCGCCTCGCACGGCGGATTGAGCCGTCACTCCTTACGGACGGTCTGAGTGCGACGCCACTCCTTCAGCAGGGCGGCTGAGTGCGCGTCACTACTTAGCCGCGGCTGCGTGGACGCACTCACTTCAGTTACGGCGGCTGAGTGCGCGCTATCCTTAGCGGAGGTGAGTGAAGCGCTCACTCTTAAGAGGCGGCCGGAGGGCGAGCAGAAAGAATTAGCGGCGGCTGATGTGCAGCACTCATCATTAGCGGCGGCCTGATAGTGCGCGCTCACTCCTTAGGGAGGATGAGTGCGCGTCAATCCTTAGCGGCGGCGTTTGGATGCCTGGACAGAATGCTAAAGCAAGGAGAGGAGGACGGCATCCGTGCGCGACTCAACGCCTTAGAGTGACGGGGGATCTGATTTCCCGGGAGAGCTCACAAGCATTAGCGGAGGGGACGTCCCTCGTCCTTTACCGACGGGACTGCGCTATAGCTCCTTAGAGGAGGGATGAGTGGCGCGCTCACTTCCTTAGCGGCGGCTGAGTGCGCCGCTACCATTAGCGTAGCTGGATCGAGTGCGCGCGGCTCCACGCCTTAGATGGCGGACTGAGTGCCACGCTCAGCAAGGTCAGACATTAGGCAATAGACAGGGAGTCATAAGGAGCGCACGGAGCATCTCAGGCAGGGATTTAAATAGGAGGCCTGAGCTCTTTCAGAGGGATCAGAGGCAGGCCTGAGCCTTAGCAGGGAGTATATCAGGAGGTCACTTCGACCCCAATTTACAAATTTCATTAGGACCTTTCTATCTCAGCTAGTATAGAAGCTGAGCATTCAGCAGGCGATTCATAGGAGGCATGAGCTTCAGCGGGATTCACTAGGAGGCAATGAGCTCAGCAGGGATTCATAGGAGGCATCTGACGCACTTCAGCCAGGGATTCATAGGAGGCCTGAGCTCAGAGGGATTCATAGGAGGCATGAGAGTCGCAGGGATTCATAGGGAAGGCCGATGAGCCTTCAGGCCAGGATTCATAGGAGGCATGAGCATCAGCAGGGACTTAATAGGAGGCATGGCCCGCTCAGACGGTCACAGCGCATGCGTGTGCGCAAGATTTCGGTCGAAACAGCCAAGTGACATATCAGCAAGGGGGAGTGGATTGAGGAGTAACTGATGACATGCTGAGGAGGCGGCTTCTAGACTCGGGGGTGAGTACACGCCAAGTCCGACTTGCTGGATTCTCTGCCTGGTAACCAAAGTTGATTTTCTCCACTTGTGACCAAAAAGAAAAAAGAGGCTGCCCTTAGGCATATTCAGCTCTATGGGAACCTGTCTAATGCTCATTTTTTTCAAACAGCGGTGACAGGTTCCCTTTAAGCAAAAATCCTGGTGCTACTTAAAGGTTTATTCTCTTCTGGGCAGTCACATTCGTGAATCTGCCATATATATATAAACATTTATTCAATTAGATGTTATTACATTTTTTTTACCTGTGTGAAGATAATCTCTCATAAATGTAGTGATATGGTCCCTTAGAAACAAGATTGTGTTCTTGGATACGACCACCTCTGCTGGAGGGATTGCACAAAGAAACAAAAGGTTTTTGTATATGAAATGTCTGGGAGTTACTGCAGGTCCCGCAGCCGTCCTGAACGCTGAATCCAGGAGGTCAGGGAGGACTCAATAGCGCATGTCCGGCCACCGCTGCCAAAATGTGAGGTCATCGTATCCAAGGAAACCATCTCGTTTCTAAGGGACCACATGGCTACATTTATGAGAAATTTTTTTCACACAGGAAATTTTTTTTTTAAATCATCCAATTATGTATGGCAAATGAATTGAATTAAAAGTGAATGCCCAGATGGGAAACCCCTTTAAAGACTCTTTTCTTTGTATATAGGGATGCATCACCTCGAGTAGTTGGTCCCCATATTCCAGGCCGGCTTGTTGAGCAATGCTTCCAGCCATCACTTTAGAGACAAAGATGCCCCCGCTCTCGCCTCCACCAATGGATATTCCCAGGGGTTCAGCTCCTTTCTGTACCTTCACGTGTCGAGGCTCATCTACTAGTGGTCTGCGGAGAGAACATACAACTCAGTGACATTACCTCTAATAAATGATACCAACACTTCAGCAATGTGGACTCTACTAGTTATTACAGGTGACTGCATCACTGATGACTACATCCATATGTTGAATTCGATGATTATTCCAATCTTCCCATTTTTTTAACCCTTTGATATTGCCTTATCCTGTAAGTTATTAAAAGGCTTTCACTTGTGCCTTAAATAAACAAAAACACACAAGATATGTTCACATATCTGTTATTACATAGAAAACCCACCAGACCTCCGCTGACAGAAGCTTCTACAATAGGACCATGACATCTGATCAAAATCAAGCATGGATAAACCAAGGACACTTCCTCATAGACCCAGGCTCTGTGTATGTGAGAATATTCTTCTATTTGTCATCCATGGCCCCCTTATGTCCTCCTACCTCCTAAAATCAACTTTTAAAATTATACTAATGAGCTACCCCCTTTCCAGAGCCAAATTATAGCTATATCCACTGGGACCAGCCTTGCCTCCTTGTTCTCGTCTCCTCCCCGTCCTCCCGCGGTTTTGTCTCAAAACTCGCGCATGTGCAGCGTGCGTTTCTCACTCCGGGTTGGTGCGGGGCTGGAGTGGAGATTAAGTGCGCTCTGCGCATGCACAGGTTTAGATACAAGACTGCGAGAGGACAGGGAGGAGACCAAGAACAAGGAGGCAGGACTGGTACCAGCTCCACGCTGGTAAGGAGGCGACCGGGAAGGTGGACTAATGCTTGACTACTGTTCCCCCAAACCCTGCCCCCCTGACTGGTTACCGTCCACGGATATAACTATATTTTTCGGGATAAAGGACATTGATAAACACATGTGCAAAAACCATAAAAAAGCACATATAACCTACATTTGCTGCTTTATAAGCGGCATGCATGGTGACAGGCTATATGATAATGGTATATACCTACCTGTGTACCAAATGTAACCCCTATACATTATACTGCCTTTGATACTTTTACAATTTATCGCTAGGGAGTCTCGATAGAGCCAATAAGAACCTGCGTCCTCAATGTTTGTCATCACACTTGCTTTTCCTATTTCTGACCACTAGATGGCAGAGAACTGCACTATCCGAGAGAATGGATAATCCCGGGACATAGCTCATAGATCCCGGCACCGGCACGGTGCTACCTGCTTATATCTGTTCTCCAAGGTGGGTGTTTGCTGCACCAATTGCGGGTGCCAGTCCTCTGATAGCCGGCGGGCGCTTGGGTTTCCGTCATTTTGGCTTAGATTGTTACCTGTGATGTTATCGAGGAGGTTTATTAGGTTTTATTGTGTTTTAATACAAATGTAAATGTTGTATCCCAGTTATCGCACCAAGAATAAGAGGAGTCATTCAGGGCAGACGGTGAGAGCTGTAAAAACCAAACCCAAGACAATGGTGCAAACGCAGTTTTTTTTCCCACCAATTTTACTGCATTTGGAATTTTTTCCCCCAATTTCCAGGACACAGCATGGAATATTAAATACTCTCACTATGGCTATACATTTATAAAAAGTTATAGATTTTTGATGGTCGGGAGTAAATAATGGAACCGCAAAGATGAAAAAGGGCCTGACAATTAGGGAGTTAAAATGATACTAATAATAAGCCTGAGTGGATCCCCTGACTGCACGGGCTGTTATACTGTCTCGTGGGGTTCAGACAGTGTAACAGTCTGTAAAGCCAGATCACAGAGGGGCTCAGCACGGTGCCTGGATCTATGAGTAAGTGTCCCTAGTTTATCATGAATGAATTTACTGGTAGATTTCCACGTGGTTTAAGAATTATTCATCCAAAATAAATATCCAATATATCCAAATAAATAGCTTCTTGCCCACAGTTTAGTAAGGTGAATAAAATACCCAACAAAAACACTTCTGACGGTGACCTGTCAGAAGTTTTCATCATGTAAAGCCAGTCCTGGAGCCATTTCATTATACCTTGTCGTATGTATGTAGCAGCAGGACTGTGCCAGAGCCCCTCCATGCTGTGTTTTAGCATGCTGCTAGTGTGCAAGGAGCACTTCCCCCTCCAACTGTTTGCTGACATTTCCTGTGCTGCCGGGAGATTACATATGGAGGAGAGTGGGTGACAGTGCTGAGGGAGCAGGGGGAGGCGAGAGGTGCCTCAAGGAAGGAGGCTTTGGATAACAAGATAGCGCAGTCACGGTGCCTGGATCTATGGTTAAGATCCCCTGGTTTATCGTGCTGGACTTTGCTGGTAGTTTTCCCGACATTTGGATTGTGTGATAATGTGCATTTTATAGGGGTTTATGGTATTTAGAAAGTCACGGCAGATTTCTTCTGTTCCGACCCAATTACAATATTGTCATTTCCAATTGCTCCAAACGGGACCCTTGACAAGAATGGACTAATTGTTCAGTCATTTTCTATTGTGCATGTAACAGAATTATTCTTTCAGTCCAACATTTACATTACAACATTTTCCCCTTTTACAAGACAACGTAGAATCATCTCATGCACAAACATGCAGAAGCTACAGAAAGTACAGAGGCTGCAATTACAGGAGCCATCAGCAACAGCCATGTAACCCCCCCCCCTACACAGACACCAAGTACATGGATGAGGACAACACAACCACATTGCAGCATGCCATAAAGCGAGGGGCAGCGGCAGCAGAGAATCTGAAGTCAGACAAGAAGCAGACCTCAAGCATCTTACAGAGGAAAACCTGGGTCTAGAATGGGCTGGAAGCCTCAGTAAAGACCGAGTACGGAAGACATATCTAGAGGATGAAAAGTGGGGGAGAAAATAGTAATGGCTTTGGGGTATAAAGAAAACATAAGCAAAAGGATTTATGGAAAAGGCGGAGGAAGAGAAGACGAAAGGGAGAGCGATCCAAAAAGTCACAGGCGTGAAATGCCAGGGGAAAAATCAATATGACATATAGGATGGAGTGAGAAGTGGAATAACAGGCCACGGGAAAAGGAAGGAAAAAGGAGGAAAATATAAAAAAGGAACACGGATTAATAACAGAGGACACTTAAGGCAAACACCATGACAACTCTTAGACATCAAAAGACACGGCTGTAACCTATGAGAACGTAAGACTGAGGTTTAATCTATATCTTACACATACAACACTGATAATATCTGTATCCAGCCAGACCCACCAATTCCAGGGGGGTAAAGCAACCCCCTATGTGCATCCCCCTGGATAGATGCTTTCGGAAAGGATAATCATTTATCCTTTGTACTATGAGGGAACATGTATGGTTCATATAAATGGTCCATCCAAAATACAAGCTGTTCCCTGTAAAATCACCTCAAAAAGCAGAAAGGCCACTATGTAAGGGTTTACAAGACTAGCTGTAACAGGGCTCGGCTCTGCTATGCCATAAGTTCACAGCTTCCATGGTAAAGAGGCCATAAAAGCTGTGGACTTATTGCATAGCAGAGCTCAGGAGCTGATCGCAGCAGGAACAGCAGCAGGCTGCAACAATTCATTAGATACCTTCTTACATTAAAAGAACACCAAACAAACACAGAAACCTATGTAAATGTATAGGACTCTAATCCACAGCATTGTTATTCCTCATCTTCCTAGGTTGAACTTGATTTTCTATTGTACATAACTATGACACTAGCCTGATCCTTTTATTCTGAGGGTGCAGAGCATTTGCGATGCAGAAACGCATATGTTTGTCTGGTCTGAAAGCATTTTTCTTCATTGCTGGAAGTGTAAGCAGCTGTGAAAATGCTGCTTACACTCCCTGCCATAAGGAAAAAAACGCTTTCAGACCAGACAAACACATTGGGACACTTTATATATAAAAAAAATAAAGCTTTACAAGCGATACGTGTGATGGCACCCTCAGGGAGATATCCTGACACCCCAGATTTCTGGCACTTTTTTTGTTTGGTCTGTTTTAGTGCACGTACTCACTAGGTAAAACAAAATGTGCACAAAGTCACAAGCTGTTGGCCGAATGTCCCTGCACAAGCTTTAAATCAGAAATCTATGGGGCTTCCATACGTATGAGATGGTAAAAAAAAAAAAAAAAATTAAAAGTACAGGCGTTCCCCTACTTAAGGACATCCGACTTACAGACGACCCCTAGTTAGACGGACCCTTCTGCCCCCTGTGACCTCTCTGGATGTTACTATAGTCCCAGGCTGCAATGATCAGCTGTAAGGTGTCTGTAATGAAGATTTATTGATAATCCTTGGTCCAATTACAGCAAAAAATGTTGAAACTCCAATTGTCACTGGGGCATAGAAAAAAAAAATTTGTCTGGAGCTACAAGTATAAAATATACAATTTCAACTTGCATACAAATTCAACTTAAGAAAAAACCTACGGACCCCATCTTGTATGTAACCCGGGGACTGCCTGTAGTCTGCATCACATTTATAATGTGCATTATGTACCACATTTTGGGAGGAGAAAAAGAAACATTTTTGCTTTTACTACCTATGGAATCATATACGAATTAAAACAAGAAAACCAAAACACCCCCCAAGCTTTTTTCATAATTTAAAAATTCAATACAATGTATCATCGTTGTTATAAGAACGAAAGGAACGTTTAGGTTTCATCTTATACACAGAACTTTTACAATGTAGCCAGGTCCCCTATTATCTGGCTAAAAAAGGTTCAATGAATTCTTTGAATATATTTAAGTTTGTTTTAACTTCCAGATTATATATATATATGTAAAACAAGTTCCAGCAGTTAAAGTACAGGCCGCTCAGGACAAATGCATTTAAAGGAAACCTACCACTTGAAGTGGCAGGTATAAGGGGGAACTACCGAGCACCAGCTCAGGGTGAGCCCAGGGTGAGCTGGTGCCGGAGCTTATTTTTGTTAGGGTTTTAAACTGATGTATCGCGGTTTAAAACACTTTTTAAACTTTATGGCCGAAGCTGCTTACCGTGCGCGCGGCTACATAGGAAGTGGAGAGCCGCGGGCACGGTCGCGCGCATGGTGCGCCGAGCGCGTACCTCCCTGTGCCGAAGCAGCTTGGGCCATAAGGTTTAAAAAGTGTTTTAAACAGCGATACTGCGGTTTAAAACCCTAACAAAAATAAGCTCCGGCACCAGCGCACCCTGAGCGCACCCTGTGCTGGTGCTCGGTAGTTCCCCCTTATACCTGCCACTTCAAGTGGTTGGTTTCCTTTAAGAGAAATTCTTTGCACATATTGATCTGCCAGCAAACATTTTACATTTGAATGCATTGTACAATATTCTATGGTTAGAACTAAAATTACTTTAAATGACACATCACTAGTGATCGATAACAGATGTTTACCTGTCTTTCCTTCGTTCCCCCATGGGGACAGTGCTGATGGAAATTCGCGGCAAGCTGGCAATGGAATTCTGGGACTGGCTACTTGCAAAGGACGAGGTTTCCAAGTTGAGAGGGGAATGAGGAGGACTGGCGAGGCTGGGACTACTGCACTCCGACTGCGAGAGGGAACCTGTCCCAAAAATACAATGTCACCTGTTACATGAAATTTACAGAAATATGTAATATATGTCCAATACCAAATGCCACTCTGACAACACTGACCTTTTCATCGGGACTAAAGATCTGCACCAAATTCTACACATAAATACACATTTATTTGTATTGGTTCGGATTCGGATGCACAACATTGCCCTTTTAGACTTAGGGTACATTCACACGCGTTATGCCCGCCGTGTGCTGGAGAGGAGGAGGAGGCGGCCCCTCCTCCCTCCATAGAAAACAGCGGCACATGGCCGCACACTCGCCGAAAGATAGAGCATGCTCTATCTTTTTGCGGCGTGCCGTCCAGATTGGTGCCACACATGTGTGGCACCGTATCCGTATCCCGGCCGCGACGCTATTGCTGTCTATGGGGACGTACATGCGGAGCAAATTTGCGGCCGCATGTACGCCCCCGCAAACGGCCATGTGAATAAGCCCTTAGTTTGGATACATGTTGACTCATATCACAAATTCTGCAGAAAGAACCGACACGTCTGATGGGGATTCTACACGCTGCAACATGCCTGAACAAGTATACAGTGGGGGACATTTACTTAAAGTGTCGGTGTCTGCATTGGCTTTGTTACCGACCTGCTCTCGGAAAGAAGATACACATGTAATATTGTAGAGCTGTGCAGACACATTTCTGGCGCCGGGACCATTTTCTGTCCCCGAGACCATTTTCTGTCCCTGGGACCAAAATCTGTCCCGAGCACCAGAAATATGTCCAACAGTCCCTGCTAGACCAGTTTTCTTTTGGTCTACTTTCCGCCAGTTTACAGCGCCCAAAAATGGCTGTGGCACATTAATTCTGTCTGAGTTTCCACTCCGCCAAAGCCACGCCCCTTTTCGGAGAAGAGTCGGAGCAGACGAAAAAAGTCATTTTTTCTGTCCCCGACAGCTAATAAATAGGTCTGAGAGCAGAAGATGTGGTGAGAGCGCCACAAAACTGGCGGAAACACCATAGTAAATGTCCCCCAGTGTGTATATTTCACAAAACTGTGTGTGGAGGTGGGAGGGGGGAGATTTAAAGCAAGTAATTTGTATAGTACAGGTGTTTTCATACACATTCCACACTAATACTTTAAAAAATGATTAATGATTGGATAGTTTATGTT
Source organism: Engystomops pustulosus (assembly GCA_019512145.1). Taxonomy (NCBI): domain Eukaryota; kingdom Metazoa; phylum Chordata; class Amphibia; order Anura; family Leptodactylidae; genus Engystomops; species Engystomops pustulosus. The sequence continues at coordinate 69,547,920 of CM033651.1, read as the reverse complement.
ATGTAGAATCATTTCATATTTTCTACTTCGATTATGCACCGGGTTTAAGTCAGGCATGAAATATAATAATTATAAAAATAGTATATTTCCACACATGTATACTGCCGCCATACAAAAAGAAAGAACGCAACATACCCCTGTCTGAACCCATTGGACACCTCAAATATCTTGGTGTTAAAGGAATTTTTATGCGTTCAGTCCTTGAGGATCCTAAAATGCAAAAGACAAATATACTTCGACTTCAAATGATACTGTAGCGCGCCTCCCTTATACGTACGTTCGTTCCCTTACTGATATATTTACTACAGCATGAGGATGTTAGTGCCTTTATTTGGAAAATTAGAATAGCCTGCCGATGGAAAGTGCTGTTAAAATGGTTGATTTAAAAAAATAACTGAACTTATTGACTCAAGTATAAGCCTAGGGTGGGGAAAAAAGAAAAAATGGGCCATAGCCTTTCTCCGATTAAAGGGGCGCCATGGTCCGTCTGATCCGTGGCCCCTGTTTGTTTACAGGGGCACAGAAGTTCCGCTTGGGGAGCTTCTGCCCGGCAGATGTGGCCGGCTCGTCCCCATCTCTTAGCATTGTAGGTGCTGGTATACGGTGACGGATGGGAGTGGCCAGGCCGGCCGGCAGCTGCTGAGCGCAGCTTCTGTGCCCCTGTAAAGAAACAGAACTGTGTCGCGGGACATCGGGTGCAAAGGAGGAGGTAATACAGGCTTATTTTTTTAAAAAGCCGACCGAACTCAGCCAATCACATAATTAATGGTAGAACGGGATAACATGAAATGTCCATTGTGCCGCCAACCACCATGCTAATTGAAATGCCCCCTGCCAGACCAGTCCCTAATTTTTGGTAGATAAGGCCGATAACCATGAAATGCCATGTCGCCGCACCCCCAAGAATGACAATTCCCCTGCAGCCCAGTCCCTAATTATGGTAGTACACGATAACCATGAAAGTCCATGTTGCCGCCAACCCCAAAATGTTGAAAGCCCAAGCAGCCCGTCCTAATGATAGTACGGGTAACATGGAATGCCCAGTGGCCGCCCACCCCCAAAGTAATGAAATGCCCCAGTCAGCCGTCCCTAAGTTACTTGGTAGTTACCGAGAAAGCATGAAATGCCATGATGCCGCCCACCCCAAGTATAGAAATCCCCCATGCAGCCGTCCCATTATTGGTTAGTACCGGATAACTTATGATAATTGCCATGTGTCCCCCACCCCCAAGTAATGAAATGCCCCAGCAGCCCGTCCCTAATTTATGGTATAGTACTAAGATACCATGAAATGCCCATGTGCGCCCACCCCCAACAATGAAATGCCCCATCGACGATCTCCTACATGATTGGTAGGTTACGGATAACCATGTATGCCCACTGTGCGCCACCCCCAAAGTCAGTAGTAATGAAACCCCATGCAGCCGCGTCCCATATTTATTGGTAGTACCGGATAAACATGAAATGTCCCACCATGTGCCGCCCACCCCCAAGCAATGAAATCCCCCATGCAGCCCGTCCCTAATTTATTGGTAGTACAAGATAACCATGAAATGTCCATGTGCCGCCCACCCCAAGCAATGAAATCCCCATGCAGCCCGTCCCTAATTTATTGGTAGTACACGGATACATGAAAGTCCCTGTGCCGCACCCACCCCCAAGCTAATGAAATGCCCCATTGCAGCCCGTCATAATTATTGGTAGTACCGGATAACCATGGAAATGCCCATGTTGCCGCCACCACCACAAGTAATGAAATCCCATGCAGCCCCGTCCTAATTTATTGGTAGTACGGAAGTAACCATGAAGATGCATGTGCCGCCAAACCAGTAAATGAAATGCCCCATGCAGCCCGTCCCTAATTTATTGGTAGTAACGGATAACCATGAAATGTCCATGTGCCGCCCACCCCCAAGTAATGAAATGCCCCGTGCAGCCCGTCCCTAATTTATTGGTAGTACCGGATAACCATGAAATGCCCATTGTGCCGCCCACCCCCAAGCAATGAAATCCCCCATGCGCAGTCCTAATTATTGGTGAGTCACAAGAACCATGAAATTTAGAGTGCCGCCCCACCCCAGCAATTGAAATGCCCCATGCAGCCCGTCCCTACTTATTGGTAGTACAAAGATAACCATGGAAATGTCCATGTGCCGCCCACCCCCAAGTAAGAAATGCCCCTGCAGCCCGTCCCATTTTAATTGTAGTACAAGATAACCTGAAATGCCCATGTGCCAGCCCACACCCAAGCAATGGAAATGCACATTCAGCGCTCCTAATTATTGTATAGTAACGGATGACCATGTGAAATGCAACATTGTGCGCCCACCCCAAGCAATGAAATGCCCATTCAGCCGTCCCTATTTCATTGGTAGTACAAAAGTAACATGGAAATGCCAATGGGCGCCCACCCCCAGTAATGAAATCCCCAGCAGCCGTCCCTAATTTATTGGTAAGTAGACAAGATAACCATGAAATGCCCAGTGGCCACCCCAAGTAATGAAATCCCCCATGCAGCCCGTCCTAATTTGGTTAGTACAAGATAACATGAAACTTGACCATTGCCGCCCACCCCCAAGCAATTGAAATCCCCCATGCCAAAGCACGTCCCTAAGTATTGGTAGTACGGATTAACATGGAAATGCCCAGGTGCGCCCACCCCCGTATGAAATCCACCATTGCAGCTCCTCGTTATATATATATAAAAATCAACTTGCTAGACCTCAACATCCGATGCTCCGATGCGTCCTTTCTTTACTCCGCACTGTACGGATGCGGCCGGAGCGCAATCGGAAGCATCTCCCCGCTCGTCAACGACTGTGAAGAGGAACAAGGATACATCAGGAAGCAACAACATCGGAGCACACAAAAAGTGAGTATTAGTTGATTTTTTACACTCGGTATAAGCACGCGGATTTTTTCAAGCAAAGTTTTGTGTGTGTGGAAATCTCGGCTTACAAAGTATTATAAAAGAACTGTATAAGAACCAGACGATAGGGCACCTCAAAGATAAAGAACGCGAGTGTCTGACATACTGCGAACCATAGGATATCCAAATATAATGACCATAGGACTGATGCCTAGACGAGCGCTGGAGGGCAGAGGTGGAGCGAGCAACCCAATGACGGTCCCGGGGAGTGCCGGGCGCTGATCGGCGATCTCACTCCCGCTGAGGGGTTGAAGTCTAGACTGGGTCCAAGCTAAGCCGACCTTGGTGTTGGGCACGTGAAAGGGGGTCAGAATACGGAACTCATTATAGTATAATTATTTCGTTGCGGGCAACATTGATATACTTCAAAATAGAAGCCCAAATCCGCTAAACCGCGTGGTCGCAGAAGCACCGGTACATGTCAACCACTGCGATTGAGGGAGGAGCTTGGACAATAGGGTTTGGATCATTACAATAATAATAATAAAATAATATAATAAGTCATGCAGCTCGGGAGAGTGGCATAGAAGACTTCATTCTACTTGTGGTTATGCGAGTGTGTGTAACCAGTAAAAACCTGAGGCAGTGTTGAACTGAGACCTAGATGTTACATCTGTGACAAGTTGGAATTTCTATTAAAGTTATGCCAATACCTTCAAGCCCATTGGTCTGCACCCCTTCAGACACCCAAACAATTATAAACAATTAACCAAAAGTTGTACCTTTTGCAGGCTGCGAGAGACTGGCCGAGAGGAGGGAGATTATTAGACGGGAACAGATGACTCGCAAGCTGTGTGATGATATCCTTAAAAACGCGGTAACAGCAGGACATGGGCCAGGCTCCGAGGTACAGTACCTAGTAATACGCAATTGTAAGCTATGCATAAGTGTATAAATGTAAGAAATAAAACATACATACATAATATGACAGCGTGTTAAATAAAGTGTGTGAGCAAAACACGGTATTTAGTCAACTCACTGACATGCCAGATCACATACAAGGTTAGAAGCAAAATTTGATATTCACTATGGCGGGAGAAGAACGGGGGGAGAGAATCGAACCCATCATGATTATAGCTCAGGAGACAAACGATCTCTGACCTAGGGGAAAACTTCTAAAAAACAAAAAAAAAACAGACCAGGTATGAATAATTAATCAAACAAGCGGTAATCCACTGCCAGGTATGAGTTTTAAAGGACTATTTAACCACCAGGATGAAGGATTGAATCCAAGCAACCACGCAAATATAGAGTGTGTGGCCCTCTGCAGGATCTGCTCCTCACTTTGCGTCATGCACCTGGTATACACAAAAAGGCTTAAAAATATACAAATGAGTTGTGAAGCTCCAGCTCCATTAGTGGTTCTGGATCCTGGAGCGCCCTAGGTCATTTGCAGTAATTATAAATCCTTTTTTTCCTTTACAAACCCGGGCAAAAGCTAGAAGAGCAGATCCATGCCAAGGATGCCAACCAGTATGTCCAGTGTGCTTGGGTTACAACACCTTCATCCTGGTTGGTAGATTTCTTTAAAAAAAAAAAAGGACAACTCACTTGTGAGTGAAGGTGGGAAAGAGGACCGAGCCAATTGTGTTTAAAGCGGTGCAGATAAAGGTTTTTTTTTCTAGCCCTTCCTTCGGTCTTCTGCCCTCTGCAAGAGCTTCCATTTCCACTCCCCGTACAACCGCACAGAACAATACACCATCCTCTGCGAGCATTTTCCACCCCTCATGTTGTGGGGGCTGGGTGTTATGGGTAATCTCTTGAGAGCTTGTGCGGAGGGTGGAGGGAAAGGATAGGTAGGTGGTGAACCGGCAGTACCGTGGATCGGACGAGGAACTGATTGGGACAGTGGTGTCGTGTTTAAAATAATTGGAAGGTCAGCGTGGTATGAGGCGGGTGTTGGGAGTGGCGGCCCCTGTCTTACTTGTGAGGGACATGGTGAGAAGTGAGACATTGCATCCCGGCGTCATAAAAGTTAGTTTTGGAGCTGCTCTGCGGCTCCTGAAAGTCTCGGATCAAAGATGACTTCTCTGCTCGTGGTCTTTTACAGAGCAGTGAACTCGCTTGGAATGTCCGGGGACCACCATAACCTTTGGCCAGTGCACTAATCATCTTGGCGTAGACGGCCTGACAAGGGGTCGTAAAAGAGCATCACGTATCCACAGAGGTTGATTTCCTCTTCCAGAGCAATCGTAGCCGCAGCCCATTGAAAAGCATCTCCACCATATGGAGCCAAGCTGGTAGCCGAGTGACTGGGCAGCCTCAGCTGTAAGGCTTGGCTCGACCACTGCAATCGCCCAGATCCTTCTTGTGATCCAGAAGGTCCGGGCAAAGATGTCCGTCTCTGCGTGGAGGTTATTTTCAGATTCCTTTTTTGCTGGCTGAATTTGGGAGGGAGAGAAGCGGCAGGAATCCTTAAGGTTTTCCAAAGAGGTTTGTCCGCCTCAGGATGTGGGAGGGGATAAAGACCCTGAAGCAAATGTTGATCCAGCCGGCTTTATGAAAACTTTACTAACTGGTGTAATAAGCCGGGCTCAGGGTACAGGGACGGGGCTAGATCAATCCAAAAAAGTCAGGCGAACTGGAAGGGTCAGTAAGCATAACAAGTCATGAGCTTCATGTTATCTTCATCTTACATCAGAATAGTGGGATACATTTTCTAATACGAAGAGAGTAACATAAAGGTTGGAGATGATCTATGCAACGCCGTTGCACAACATGTGATGAAAAATTGCGAGACCATTGACTAACTATTGTGCAGGTTTTTTAGCATTTGTGAAGAAACGTCTCGATCTTCTGTGATATTCAACGGAAGAGCAAAAACCGCCGTCTATACCTTTAACAAAGAGATGCTAATGGTTTTCCGGCAGCTGAGTAAAAGCCTCGCATTCTGTAATGGCTTGTTGCCAAAGTTATGCATTACTTTGCATGAGAGACCCTGGTTGGTGATTGTAACGCTAGGACCATAACGGGTGTCCACTTTCAGCAAATATGATATGGTTTGGTAATGAAAAGGTTCTACCCTTAATCATTCGAATCACTCTCGTTTTAGACTTACTTGCGTCTTTATAAAAAAACGCTTCTCCCCTCCAGTGGCCGACCGTCCTGGGCTTTTGTCCCCTTTCCTGCTCCTTTCGTACACCCCATCCTTCTCTGTGCTACGGTTTTTGCCCGCTGTCGCGCTTCCACTTGTGTACGCGCTGTCATTCCTTTATTCTCACTTTCACCCCATTTGACCAGCTTTCACAACACGGCCGCCCATTATGTATAGCAGTGACTATGACGTCATCCCTCGGTCCGAGCACGCACCTCCTGGCTCCACCATGGCCGGAGGCCCGTGCGGACACATATTATTCCCGTGCCATGTGCAAAACTTTGTTTTTTTGAATTCTTCTTAGTTTGTACTACCCTCATTCAACCCACTCCACGCAATGCAGCACCATGCGGAACTGTTTCCCACGGGTGCTTTTAAATCGTTCCGGGTGTGTTTTTTTTTTTTTAGTGACAGAAGTCCCCCTGTAACTTGTGGCACTCATGTTTTGTCGGTGTGCGTCTCGGGCCGGTAACATTCTAGTGTATTAAGTGACGATTAGTAGGCATATGACTGATGTGAATGTTGCCAGATTAAGGTTCATCTGCTAACATAATTAGATATTTTTTTAGAGGCCACGCAACTATACAAGGTACGAACGGTAAAAACTGCGAACCCACGTGTAATGGTAACAATCTGTATGTGTCCACCCAAACACAACCAACTTTAGCACTGTTAGTGTCACCCGACCCCCCCCCTCCCCCCCCCCCCCCCCCCCGGGGTGGAGTGGTATTACACACGTTTGCCACTGGGAGTACGACCAGCACAGCACACGACGGTTAGCGGCACCACCCTTATTGTGCAATCTTCATACTTTTTTTTTTTTGAGAGCGCGCATACGGAGCCGCGTCTATCTTGCGAATACGGCCCAAACCCGACCTTCTGAACACACACGCAGCCGATTCGAATGCCAGGACAATCACAATGACTTTACTTCATAGTTGTTGCAAAGTATGTTAACACCAATTCTTCATCCGCGATGTTATCGACCATACCGTCCTCGTGTGACAGATAATCTTCTTGACTACGGTGTAGTACTATGGCCCTAGAAATGTACAGATGGCTGTCTTGGATATCGAATCCACCTGGCAACATCGTTGGCAAGCCAGTGGCCGCAGGGATACAGCGCTATTGACGTTCCTGCCACTGACCTCTCGGATTCAGCGATCATTACACCACAGGGTGGACCCGGGCTGCGCGGACCTGCCGGTAACTCACAAGCTCACGGAGACATTATCTAACCTAGGCAACCAAATATCATTTTTGTTTCTTGTGCCATCACCCCAGCAGAGTGTGGTGGTTAGTATCCAAGGGACACAGTCTGTTTTAAGGGCCCCTATTGGACTACATGTATAGAGGCCATTTTTCTTCACAGCGGTGAATTTTTTTAAATAACATCTCAACTTGAAGAAATGTTTCTATCCGAGTCTACTTAATGCATCTGACGGTGGAATGCCCCGATGGTGATACCACCTATGAAAAGCACTCCAAATTATTAAGACCCGGACAACGCTATGGAACTACACCTTTAAAATACAAGCAGACAAGGCTGAGTGACACAGTCCAGCTAACGACAACTGTACCAACACCCCAGTATGTACGTATCGACCGATGTGCTTGCCAACTTTTCCCCTACGAAGCTCATTGATGCTGTGATTGTATATCATTTGCTACCAGGACCTGTTGTAGATTTGATGAGGTAATAGTCCCGATATTATCACACTCTGTTGTTCTTTTTTATGGTATCCTTTCTGGTATCTGTTGTATCTTTTTTGGTCAGTGTACATAGTAATTATGTAGTTGTAGCCTATGAAGTGGTATTGGCTACTTATCAGGTTGAGGAGTTTTTGGTTCTGTATTAGCATGGATCCTTATATTAGCACCTTATATTGATCTATACATCCTTGTGGTTGATAGTATTATTGGCGATGCATATTATACCTGACTCGTGGGGACCTGGTTCTGCAATACCAACATGACCAAGCAACAGGATCTACAAATAAACGAATCAATAAATAATCGTATATGGTGGGAAAAAATCTAACATTTGGATCTAAACCTCATAAGTTTTAAAACAGGGTTCTGGTCAGGACATGGTAAAATATCCCTTAAGGCAATGAAAAGTCTACTTCATATTCTAACTATTGTTAGCCTCCACATTACGGCCACCACTCTGCACAACTGAGGGGATCCCATCTTTGGCAGCAGGACTCCCGGGATCACAGAGGCACCAATCATCCCGTCTTCAAAGAGGATTCCGCTATTAAAAACAATGGCCAAAAGGCTTAAGGCCATTACCACCAGGAATGAGGACTGTATGCAAATGAGCCCGAGGGTGTCCAGGCCATGAACACAAGGGACACCAGAGCCCCTCAGGCTCATTTGCATACAGTCTCTTCCTGGTAAGGTAACTTCCGTTAAGGATTTAACAAGGTTACTTCTTATATGATGGCTTCAACTATCTTCCTGAAACCTAAAATGAATGATGAATTGATTTGCTCCAGCATATGTCTGAAAAACAGTCCAAAGCTGGACAGTGAGCCGTGGCCCCAAACTCTTCAAGGGTCAATCATGTGTCACCGATAAAGAACGGTGCCAATATATTTTTGCACTTCCAAAGACGTTTGGGAAGGTCACTGAAGATAACACATTATGGATGTAGCCAAATCCACAGGTAATGAAAGGACTGGGAATGGGTTTTGGGAATGTAGTATGGCGCGGCTCACGGAAATCTACTCGAAAACATTTAAGCACGATAAACCAGGACCACGTACTCATAGACTAGGAACTGTGATTTGGGAATCCAGGGCCTCCTTCCTTTCTAAAATGAACCGCCCCGAGAGCCTCCCACTGCGGCCAGCCGAGCAGCGGCCAGCAGGGAGCTCACTGCGGGCAAGCCCCCGAGCCCTCATTGCGGCCCCACGCACAGGGGAAACCTCAATGCGGGGGGGGGGCCAGCCACCGGAGCCTCACTGCTGGCCACGCCCCAGCCCTCTGAGGAAAAGCCCCGAGACCTCATGCGGCCAGCCCCTGGCTCTCATTGCGGGCCGTTACTGTATCTCCAAGCTGCTCTGTGTCCGTCATATCACCATATAGGGGCGCAGGGAAAATTTACACTTAGAGGGGCGGGGGGGCACAGCACAGGCAGGAGGGACAACAGGCTAAAAATACTCTCCAAAAATGGTTGAGAGGAGTAATACACCTTATGGAAACACAGTTAGTGCAAACCCTGATTCCCACAGTCCCGGTGCCGGGTATATAAGTCAGGGTCCCGTTTATCGGCTTTATTTGATGTAATTCCTATTAGGCAGTAGCAGCTGTAAGGAAGCCCGACCTTTGATTTACCACGATTTAATATCAACTGGTGCAAACAATTCGGCTCAAGAACTTTCCTTGCGTATCACCATGTTGATGACGTCCCCTCGCTGAGGACGGACTTTTATTCTTTTATTAACTGCTTCGGGCCCTTGTTGGTAAGATCCAACATCATTTATCTAAGAGACAATCGTTCACCCTGTGAAACAGTAGGGGGGGGGGTCAGTAGTACAAAAGGGGAGTAACTAAAGCAACTGGTCTAAAATGTCCACTAGTTATTTTGTGGTCTTCCTTTGAACTAAATATTGGCACAACTAAAGGAACTACCACTTTAAAATGACCTTCCGAGCCCAAATCCCTAACTAGCTCAGGAGAGATGATGCCGGACCAGATTTTCAATTAAACCAGAAACCGCTGTCTTGTAGAAAAATTCTTTTCTGTGTGGTAGTATAAATCTCCCTCGGCGATTTGTAAGCGTTCATACGGCGCGCACCACGGACCCTGTCCGCGAACGCTCTCGTCAGCGACGCTCTGTCACTAAATTTTGCATTGTGCCCGAGCGCGGTGAAGTAACTGCAAGCTCTCGGGCTACACAGCGCTGCGCACCAATCCTCCTGGCGCGTCGCGGCGGATCCCTGCGCATGGGTGCGCTCCGAAGCCTCGTAGTAGTAGTTATTCGCGATATGGCCGGAATCAGCTCTCCTGAGTAGTTAAGGTATTGTGGGTCCGAAGGGTCATTTTTTAAAGTGGTTAGTTTCCTCTAAGGGGCTATTTATCACGATACATAAAATTCTTAAAGACATCAGGATTACTAAAATATACAATCTCCAATTCACTGTTAGTAACCAAAGGAAATACAACATTTTACATATACAGTCCAACCTGTCCATCAGTCCTGGTGTTTACAATTTGTGTCCATGGATTGCCCGTAATCCTGACTATGGCCGGGCAGATTCTTCTAGCTTCTCTTGTGTGCGGAGAAGGAGGCGAGGAGCCCCTACGGACACGGGGACACCTGTTACAGCCGATCTACAAGCAGATAAGCGTGGATCCGAGGGGGAGGGGGGCATAGCGTGTGACCTGCTTTATTGATTAGGCAATGAACAGAGCTGTGTGTGTATGTCGTCTCTTATATTACATTCATGCTTTTCATCCGTCGTCTATCTCTCTTTTCATGGTCCAATAGTGACGTTCAGAAGCAGAGAAAAGGGCAGCGAAAACCATGTTCCTGATAATTAAGCACATTGCAGCACAAAGCTTCTTTATAGCCAAGAGGAATTATTGACAGTGTTTGTTTAGGGAGTCCTCGGCCCACACTTGGAATTACATCAGTATGGGGTTAAATTATCTTAAATGATAATAACCAATAGGATGAGGACTAGGATTCAAAATTTCGAGAACGTTCTTTCATGGGCAAACCAATTTAAGCAAACCTTCTCCATTTAAAACCAATCTCATGTTAGCTTAGACAAGTAAACAGGAATATAGCAGATCAAACCACATCAAAGGGGGAGGCCGCGGCCCAACACAGATGACCTTCTAGGAAACGACGACGGGAACGAGCAGCCGGTGTTTAATGAATACACTGATGAAGGGGTTCCATAACCTGATGCCGCTCAGGCCGTCGGACCGCACCGGTGGGTGCGGATTGGTCTATGCGTTTGCAAACGCAGCTAAAACGTCGGTTTGTGAAAGAGCCATGCCCTAACTGGTTTTTTTCCCCTTGAACTCAAGTAAAAACAATATCTGTACTCATTTTCGCCCCCCTCCCGCAGGTCCTTTCGTCTTCGGCTCCCCGCGCGGGAGTGGGTGGGGAGCCGAAGGAAGAAAAGACCTGCGGGGGTCATCGGAAAGGTGTGTACAGAGTTTTTTTTTTTTTTTTAGGCTTTGGCTATATACAGCGTGGTGCTGGTGGGGGCAATGGCTATATAATGGGTGAAGGCAAGGCTATATTACTATGGCGGGAGGGGCGGGCTGGGCTATGTACTGGGGGCCATTGACCAATGCATTCCACACCTTGGCTTAACTCGAGTCAATAGGTTTTACAAGGTTTTTTGTCGTTAAAACTAGGGCTTCGCTAAGTATAGGGTGATTAACTCGAGTAAATACGGTAAACAAATACGGTGCAAAGTTTTCAAAACTAATGTCCAAACGAATCAAATACCGCAGTCCGACATCAGCAACACTTCCTTTGTCAACTTTCGTTACAAAAAGGCCGCTTATCCCCTGGAAAAATGATTCGCTGACCCCATGCAGCCAAGCGCTCCTAGGCTGTAAGGTTCCATATCTTCTGACAGGACCCCCCCACAGAACTGAGTGACATCAGCGCAAATAACACATTACCCCAATAAATGTTCTAAGCGTTGTCACAAAAAATAAGGGAGGGTTTTCTGTGTTCTCGCTTTATGTACACATCTGAACTTAAAGCAACCGGAATTCGCCCCCCTGATTCCGATGTTCAGGTCTTGTGCTAATGAGACTAAGAGGAGTGTCGTGCACATTTGGCCAAACTCTCTGAAATGATGTAATGTTTTTGGGGGCCGAGCGACTCTCCCCAAAAGGAAGACACGGACAGGTATTTACAAATAAGATGAGACACCCTCACATTCTATGATCTCATCAGGAGGGCACGGCGATCAATGTGGGGTCAAACCACTTTCCCGCTCAAATCAACAATTGTTCTCCACTCCAAGGAGTCGGTGTCAATAGCAGAGTAGTGGGAAACTATGGGCATGAGCTGCCGGGAACGCGCTTCTTCTCTATCTGGTTGCCATCTTTTCTCGGGGAGTGCGAGAGACCATTGTGACAACAGTAGTGACGCAGGAACTGCACCCCCTTTTCATTTGTAGTAATAAACATTACCGAGTGACCACACAGAATCAATTCTCTGTAAAAACCAAGACAAACCCCATTCTATTACTATGAGGCCAATGTAATGACTGCATGTAGTCTAGATAGCCAGCCATCATTTAAAGGGATGTCATTCGTACAAAAGAAGTTAATTAGTTTGATTTTACGATTCACAAAAGCTTAGGACCTCTCTAAAGTAGCGGAGTTGATCTCCAGGATACCACCATGGAACATAAAGTCCCATGATCCATTAGTTCTCAGAACTCCCCTCCCTCTTGTATCGCTCGCTCAGTGATGAGGGTGTAACAGGTTTTCTGCTTGTGGACCAAGTATTGAGGTGCTAATGCCACACCACACAGCTGGGCCCTACTGGATGCACTGCAAACAACCAAAGCGCCAAAATAGTGGTGAACATGGACCTGCCCAGGCAGGCCAGGACATGTGATGTGGACATTGAACAGTGGCAATCTTCTTCCCTGTGTCTTCAACACAAGGAAACTAACGGATGATTACAGGGCGGGGCATGGAATTCTCATTACATTGTCGGTCCGCAGCATTCTGCGAGGGGGAGCAAAATTTTAAATAACACTATTTATGGTCATGCTTAGCTTAATTTACTCTGTTTATTTTAACTGTTGCAGTCTTTTGGTCATTTAGACATCAGTATAGGGTAATCTGAATACAATTATTAATAATTATAGTTAAATTAACAGATTGAAAAAGGGAAGTTTAAAATTACTCAAATTTATGCTACTTGTTTTTCACGTATATTTCAGCAAGCCTTCCCCTCTATCAGTGGTGCTGACCAAATGGCTTACTGGCACAGCCCACCCACAAATGGGGCCGAATACAGAGTGGAGAATGACAATGTGAGAACACCAACTGGCATATAGTAGTATTAGATACGACCACCACCGCACTCTTCAAGCAGTGCCAGATATTGAGGCCCTGCTGGAGCACTTTGCCTGCATAAGGTTATTACCCCAGTGACGGGTTGGGACTGTCGCATTTCCGGACATGTGTATATGCAAAACCTAAGTTGCCAGCATTGGTGGGCCAGATCAAAGGACAGGTCCCCATTTCGAAGGGACAATAGGATAATTTATGGGAAATTATCTTTAAACTGAGTAAAAAAAAATGGGATAACATGATTTGAAGAAATAGAAATATGGGAGAGGAAGTAAATTAAATGTAATGTTGAGATGGGAATACCAATTTTAAGACCATACTTAAGGAAACCCTACCACTTGAAGTGGCAGGTTTCCGATTGCAATACGAGCCCAGCTCAGGGTGCGTGGGCCGGAGCAGATTTTTTGTTAGGTGTTTAATACCGATGTGTTAAAAAACTTTTAAATTTATAGCCGGCGCTTATTCGAGGGAGGTTTTATTTTACGCGCTCGGCTTTACCAGGAGGCGAGGACTCTCCTTACTCCTATGTTGCCTCGTCGCAGGGTCGTGCGCATGGTATAGAGCGAGCGCGTACTCCCGGCGCCGGCTATAAAGTTTAAAAAAAAGTGTTTAAAACCGCCAAACAGCGGGTTTAAAACAATAACAAAAAATAAGCTTCCGGCACCAGGCACCTGAGCTTCACCCTGAGCTGTGTCGGTTTTCCATCTGAAACTGCACTTCCAGTGGTAGGTTTCCGCAAAGGAGCAAAGTGGTGCTGAGGAAACCGATGGGCGAAAGAGGAAAGAGAGAAGACAACCAGAGCAAGGCGTGCACGAGGGAGAAAGCGGGCCGGGCGTGCCGGGTCGGATATAGGGATACAACGACGTTCAGGTTACCACGGTTGCCATATGGAACCATGTTGGTGAAGACGGCAAAATAGACTAACAACAAGGGGGCGGATGCAAGTGAGCAAGAACGCGCAGGAAAAGGAGGCGAAGTAGCATCCAGCGTTATTACGAGACCAGCAGTGAATAGTAACCGGAAAGCAAAAGGGAAAGAATGAACCACAACAGGGAGGACAGACGAGTAGCGCAGGGAAGATAGGAAATGGGTAGCCGGCAACAAAACTGAAAGGGGGAACTGCGGACGGGGGACCTCCAGAAGGCGGAGTAGGATGGAGCAGAGAAGCAACAAGCGGAAAGACGAAGTAAGCAAGACGATGCGGGAAAGGGCGCGGACGCAGAGCTAGCAGAGAAAGGAAACGGTCCAAGAACGAGGACTATCAACCAGAGTAGCTAAGGGAGAGAAGCAAAAAGGAAGAATTCACAGCCCAATAGAGCAAAAAGCTCAGGCGCCCGATAGGGGAAGACGGCGGGTCAAAGCATACAGAAAAGAAACGGAGCTATAGTAACGCGAGACCGGTGGGAAGACAGAAAGCGAGCGGTGGAAAAGTGGTGTAACGCGGAGTTAGAGTGAGAGATGGTGGAGAAGAGTAGGGGCCAACATGAGAGAGTAAAAGAAAGCCACTTGAAGGAAGTGGCGGTAGAATGTACGGGAAAAAGGGGGAGAAAGGAAAGACGAGAAAGACAGAAGAGGAGACGGAAAGTGGAGTTAGAAGCGCGGGGGTAGGACAGAGAGAGGAGGCCCAGACAAGGAAAGAGAGGAAAAGAAAAGGCCGGAGTAAAGCGAAAGGAGGGACAGTACAAATCGAGAACGACAGGGCATAAGTAAAGCGGGAGCAGAGAGAGAGGAGGGCCAGAGAGCCGAAGAAAGTCGCATCCGGTAGGAAAGAAAGAGGGAGTAGGCCGAAGGACGGATTGGAGAAGACGGCAACGGAAGGGAGCCAATTAGGCCCTCCCCAGTCCCAAAGAGCTTAGATACATACCCTGCCAAAGGGTTTGTATAAAGAATGGTTTACAGAAAAAGATATGTTAATTGTATCTTTTCCTAGCATCCTGCTGGTGACTAGGCAGTCGTCCCCTTGGAGGGGCGGAAAGGAGCATGTTCCCCCCCCCACCTTGGGAAACATGTGTGACCTTTCAAAGATATGAAACTCTCCCTCACTCGGGATTGGCTGTAGAGGAGCAGGGGGCGTCGCTAAGGCCCCAGTGATGGGAGTTCATATATTTGAAAAGGTCACACACGGAAAGGAGCTGTTTCCAAATGGGGCGGGGGGTGGGAACTGCTCTTTCAGCCCCTCCCAGTGGGCAACTGCCTAGTCACACAGCAGATGCTAATGAAAGGTACAATATAACATATATTTTTTTTCTGTAAAACCTATTTTTTATACAAAAACACTTTTGCCAGTGTATGTACTATGCTCTGTGGGAACTGGGGGAGTGCTAAAAATGGCTCTCCTGGTGACAGGTTCCCTATAACCCCACAAGTTAAGCTTTCTATAGATCAGAATGGTGAGAATATGGGGAAATCTTTGGAATAAGGGATTTCCTCTGAAATCTTTGTGTTTAAAAAGCTAAATATTACCCGAAGATGTTCTACTGAAGAAAGGCAAAGGAAACCATCAAAATAACCTTCATAACCTCCACTTTGCACCACATAGAAATAGATACAAAAACGTATAGTAATGCAGCAGAATTACACTAAATGAAAAAACCCTCATTTTGCGGTGTAAATGACTGAAGTACGTGAAACCCACTTCAGTTCCTTCAGTTCCCGTGTAGCGTCGTTCTTCTGCTTCCGCATGTCATCGAGATTTCTCAGTGCGTCCGCCAGTTCACTGACAGCCCGGTCCCGCTCTCTACGCAAATTATCACACAGGGTCCTAATAGAAGGGGGAAAAAAGTATTAACGGTAACAGCTAATAAAGTTTTTTCAATGTGTTCTATTTATAAAGTTTGTTGAAAAACTAGTGCATAGTTAAGGGGATAGGACTACTCATAATACATAAATAAATGCTTAAAAGGGGTCGTCCACTTTCTGCAAATAAGTTTTAGTGTTTGAATTAAGGAAATATACTTTCTGTATCAATTCCTCAGGGTTTTCTAGATCTCTGCTTGCTGTCCTGCTATAGAAAGCTTCTCTGTTTACTTCCAGTGGACAAAAATCTGTCCATGGTCACACAGGTGCACGGCTCATTATATCAAACAGGTGCACGGCTCGTTATATATATCACACAGGTGCACGGCTCATTATATCACACAGGTGCACGGCTTGTTATATACATCACACAGGTGCACGGCTCGTTATATACATCACACAGGTGCACGGCTCGTTATATACATCACACAGGTGCACGGCTCGTTATATACATCACACAGGTGCACGGCTTGATATACATGTCCCACAGGTGCACGGCTCGATATACATGTCCCACAGGTGCACGGCTCGATATACATGTCCCACAGGTGCACGGCTCGATATACATGTCCCACAGGTGCACAGCTCGATATACATGTCCCACAGGTGCACAGCTCGATATACATGTCCCACAGGTGCACGGCTCGTTATATATATCACACAGGTGCACGGCTCGTTATAGATCACACAGGTGCACGGCTCGTTATAGATCACACAGGTGCACGGCTCGTTATATCACACACAGGTGCACGGCTCGTTATATCACACAGGTGCACGGCTCGTTATATCACACAGGTGCACAGCTCGTTATATCACACAGGTGCACAGCTCGTTATATCACACAGGTGCACGGCTCGTTATATATCACACAGGTGCACGGCTCGTTATATCACACAGGTGCACGGCTCGTTATATCACACAGGTGCACGGCTCGTTATATCACACAGGTGCAAACAAAAAAAGAAATAAAAACATAGGAAAAATAAAACACAGAAGTGAAAACACTTATTAAATAATAATCCTCAAAATCTCATACAAGCTAACTCCCTTAATTAGAAGTACTTAGATTGGGAATTCAACAAATAGAACAAACTTAAGTCATATATTATCAACCACAACAACCGCTGTAGGGAGTGAATGGAGCTCTCCACGTTCCCTACTCAATAGGAAATATGAAAACCAAACTTTAACTATAAATATATGCCCCCCCCTCCCTGTATTAAGCATAGCTGCAATCTATTTCTGCCAAAATGGTAACATTGAAGCTGTTCTGGCCTTCTAAAGGGAAGGCATCATCATAAAATCCCCTCATTTCGAGCGAGGCCTGAATAGACCAAGTCTCCTTATGACTGTAAAGTTCGTTTTCAAAGGCAAATTGTTTTCAGAATTAAAAACAATGGTGAAAGTCGTCATACTTTAAAAACGAATTGTTTAAACACATAGTACAGACCGGATACTTTCTCGCTCAGCGACAATCTTGTCCCTCTCCTGAAAGGCCCAATCCCGCCTGCACTTGGCCACCTCGGCTTCCTGGGTGGCTTCTTTCAGCTCGTGGGTCATGGCTTCGTACTGTTTTCTTAGCACCTCTATCTCCTTGTTGGCTCTTTCCATGTCCAGAGTGGCAGAGTCCTGAATCTGAAAGTAATAAAAAAATCATTGTGCAAACTAGGATTTATCAGAAACTGCTACTTTACCCTTCCTTACATATCACTGCATCCGCTAAAACGCTGAAGGGGGAAAGGAGTCTCATGACAGAGGATTGTATATATTTGCTGTGCTCACCATTCACATTAGAGAATAATGTGGTAAAACTGATATAGAATTTCCTAATGATTTCCATTAAATGGGTGTTAAGGGGCTTTGACACTAAGGATCTATGGTCAGGATAGATTATACATGTGGCCTGTTGTGGCCTGATACCCTGCACCCTACTTATCAGTGACCTGGGCCCCGTCTAGCAACGACAGAACAGACAGAGATAGAATCAGACCTTTCCATCTGCTCCTACTCACTCCAGTATGTCCGGTTTTTGGGCCTGCAACTGACTAGACACTTTGGGTTCAAAGGATAAAGCTTTGTGCAACTGGAAGTGTGGTCTCCCGGAATATGAAAGTGACATCTCCTGGTCCGGAGAGGGATAAAGAGGGAACCGCGCGGCCCCTGCCTTAGCTCTTCTTAGAAAACCAGAAGTACTAGAGCGACACAGGATACCGGGATCCAGATAAACTACATGTTCTTCTTTTTTCCAACCCCATTTAAAGTGAATGGTGTGGCAATTTTCATTTTGACTCAATAGAAACGGATCAGATGTATCACTTTTGTATAATTTGTTTTTATTTGAGCTGCTAATTAATCTTTGCTAATTCTTACAGCGGATCATTGCAGCCGGGGGCTCATGTTCAGTACATTTACCGCACCC
Organism: Engystomops pustulosus; assembly: GCA_019512145.1. Taxonomy (NCBI): domain Eukaryota; kingdom Metazoa; phylum Chordata; class Amphibia; order Anura; family Leptodactylidae; genus Engystomops; species Engystomops pustulosus. Next base: position 69,529,611 of record CM033651.1, on the reverse strand, counting down.
AGAAGACCAGTCTAAAACTAGGAGTTGCCTGCAAGTTGATTGGTCTTAAAGGGGGTTTTCCCACGAAACCAAAAGGATAGGGCCTAATTCTCTGATGAGGGGGGCTTCAGTGATTGCACCTCTGTTCTACCCATTAGGGAGAATGAGATGCCCATTCTCAGGAGTATGGCGCTCCACAATCTCTATCAACTATATAGTGATGAACAGAACAGATTGGACAAGCACAGCTGTCTTGTCTACTCATCTCGAAAAGCAACGAGGGGTCTGACGGAGGTACCTGAGACCCCATCGGACCCCCACATGTTTGTGATGATTAGGGGTCTCATCACCAAGACCCCAACCAATCAGCAAGTTAGGCCCTGTGAAGGAGACGCATGTTTTTTTTTTGTAGCATTGAAAACTGGCTTTCTGTAACTCGGGTTGTGGTACATAAGTAATGTGTAGCACTGGTTTGGTAACCTGTGTGATTGAGCGTGAATGACTTATTATTCTACTTTTCTCATTAGGCCGATCACCTAATGCTCTATTCTCTTCTGTCTGGTATTACCACCTGGCAGCTATGTACCAAAATCCAGGAACGTGCTGTTACAATGTAACACAATGTAACATATGTTCTGTTCTACTTACCTGCAGGAGGGTGTGTCTGCTCTGGTGTTTAACAGGAGAAGCTGCAGAGAATTGTGGGAATTGCCAATTGTATAAAAGGTGTCAGTGACCACCTATCTGGGGGATTCGGATTGTGGAGATTTGCGGTTCGCCTTCTGCTGGTCTGTGGAGCTACTAGAGTCTGATGTCTGTTTAATCGGTTTTGTTATATATGGACTTTTCAATATAAACTCCTTTGGATTATTTTCAATAACCAAAGTCTGGATGTCCATTGAAAAGCCTATGCATTACAGGTACTATCCTGGGGATAGGGAAAACCCCTTTAAGTCGGGGACTGCCTGTAATATAATACTGCCCCTATGCACAGGAATCCAACTACTCTAATACTGATCCTGTAGACAAGGATATAACTAACTACTAACTAATAATATTGCTACCAACGTACAAGAATACATCTAATATAATGGTGCCTATTTGCATATTTGAAAATGAAACAATTAAAATAATTGAAAGAATAGAAAAGTGAACATAACAGATACCAAATGAGACCAAATATTCCCCCGGAACTAGAATGGTTGTATTTTAGGGTTATCTGTAAGGAAATATCTTTAGTGAAGCCCCACAGAACATGAAGAATGTAAAATTCCTTAAAGGGCATCTGCCATAGGTAGGGCCATAGGTGTTAGTGGGGCCTGGAGCCCCTGAGGCACATTTGCATATAGTACTTCATCCTGGTGGTAGATGTCCTTTAAGAAGAGTTTCCATTCTATAATTTTTTGGGGAATAAATGTTGTCCAACGGCAACATCACATCATGCAAAAACGAGGTGTAAAATACAGTGGACCAGCAGGAGCGCCATGTACCTGTCTAGCTTGATAGTACTCTCTTAGTAGGTGGTCCCTCTGTATTATGGCTTCGGTCCTCTCCTTCCTCGCCACATCCCGTTCTTCCTTTACAGTCTCGATGTCTTTACAGGCTTGGTCCAGTTCCTTCTGAGCTTCTGCTTTGTCCTTCACTTCATGGCAATATTTCTCTAAGAGCTCATTCCTCTCAAAGATGGCCCGATCCCGCTCCACAAGGGCAGAGTTTAACTCCTGCGTGAGAAGATAAGAGAAGACGAATTCTTTCTGCTCCCTCAGTTACAGATGCCCAGAACAGGATATTTCCCAGTTACCACTTTACCTGAATTTTCGCTTTCCATTATTTTTCTGAATGTCAGGACAGTGACCCGTGAACAGCTTTGTTGTGACTCGTTCTGTGTGTCTGCTTGATTTATCGGTCTGAACCTGGCATGGCGGTTCAGTTCAGCCGCACTACATGCGGTCTGGATAATCCTGCCGATACACAGAGCCAGTCCAACGGAAAACAAACTAATTCAGGAAAAAGGGGAAAAAAATAAAAGAAAATCTGCACAAGGTAGAAAAATCTTCTTAGGAACTTTATTAAATACATTGTTAAAAAAAGTGACATCACAAAAGGGGAAACGATGCTGGTGACGCGCAAATTGTCCGAAACGTGTCACCAGCATCATTTCCCCTTTTGTGATGCCACTTTTTTAACAATGTATTTAATTAAGTTCCTAAGAAGTTTGTTTTTATTTTTTCCCCTTTTTCCAGAATATTTTCACCTTGGATCCAGACCAAGCGATCTCCGTATCCAGTACAGCAGTCTCACGGGACGCACCATTGCAAGGGTGAGCACACACAAAAAACTTTTTTCTTTATTGGAAAACAAACTTGCTTGTGTGTCATCGGCCTCAAACTTTTGATCTACAGTTGAAAGAAGCTGCGCCGGGTCCATTGATGTGCTGCTCTTAAAGCTGACCCAATCCCTCGCCTCGGCATGGCGGCAAAGTTTAGACAGCATCACAATTTTCACTCCAGCAGGATAAGAAGCACCAAGAACTGGCGAACCACCGCAAGAATCCCCCTCCCCCGATTCTGTATTACTAAAAGACAAAACTACAAGCGACTGGGAAGCTTTTTGAATACTTTGGACAAATTATCAGTGATTCTACAGAATAATATGCATGGAAACATGCTGTAGTCAATTTTTGTCAAGTCTGCAGCATTCATAAATCTGTAATCCGCTGCAGATCTAACCTGTACTAATCTGCAAGTAAAATTTACAGACAAGGGTCTAGTGGATCACACTTTAGTCGGCTTTTAGAAATTTCCGGGATTTGTACCGCTGTGATGGCTATTTAGAAGGGGATCGCGTTGCACGCGATCGGATTTTGTCCGACTTTCATGCCACAGGGGGCGGGGGCAGGCTGTCAGACGATCCAAAGGATTCAGACTGAGTGCGGGATTTAACTTTCAAATTGTGTCGCAAGCCCAAGCACTTACATGCACCAGGAAGAAGAAGGTGAACTCCGGGGACCTGAGCGGGGAAGCGACACATGCAGGATATCGGGTGCAGGATCTTAGTGACTCCCCACACAGCGCATTATACACGGACAATGCACTTACATGCACCAGGAAGAAGCAGGATCTTAGTGACTCCCCGCACAGCGCATTATACACAGACAATGCACTTACATGCACCAGGAAGAAGAAGGTGAACTCCAGGGACCTGAGCGGGGACGAGTCACATGCAGGAAATCGGGCGCACGATCTTGTGAATCGCGGCAAAGTTCATTTTCGTCGGACAATGCACAGCGGGGATCGCGACAGGACCGGGTAAGTAAATGTGCCCCATTCTGTCCCATATGCACTTTTTGCCCCCCACAATGCCCTCTATCTGTTGTGGGATACATTAATAAATACCTGTCTAAGAGCTTCCATCTCCTCACTGGCCACTCTCTTCTCGCACGATGTATTTTTTAGCCTTCCTTGCGCAAGTTCAAGTTCTGTTTGCATTTTGTCCATCTCCTTAATAACTTGGTCTCGCTCGCTCATTATTAACCGATACTCATTGAATACAGAGTCTCTCTCCTCTTTGTATTTTTCGGCATCTTTAACAGCTTTAAGCTGCACGGTTTTGAATCGTGTGGCCTCTGCCTGTAGCCGCTCAATCTCTCGCTGCAGCTCCTTGTTCTGCAGCGTCGCCTTATTTAGTTCCTGTTGGATGGAGTCGTACCTGTGTGATATAGAAAACAAAGACCTCACTGTAGACTGTATCCACTTGAATATTAAAAGTTTTCTGCCGATTTCACACATGATGAAACCTTGTTTCTGACCCTAATGAAGACCATTACCTTCTCATCGAGGATGAATATTGGTGTTGGAGATGCAACGTGCTGTCCCTTTGCTTCAGCAGTCCCTCCATTTGCTTCTGAAGGCTTTTCTTCTCTTCCTCACTTTGTTCCAGTCGCCCCAAATCCAAATTGTGACTGGACACCTTTTCATTGTACTGTCTCCGTAAGGAGTCATAATCCTTCTTCACAACTTCCAGCTTGTCTAATGCAGTGTCGTACAATTTGTTGATCAGCTCAGAAGAACCGTTCTGTTTCACAACCTACAAAGCAAAGAAAACCATCACAATACGTAGTAACATGGTAAAAGGGATCTGACATTTTTTTAGCATGTATTTCTCCAGAATTCTTGAACAAATGATCCACAGGATAAGTTACAGATCACAGGGAGTCCAAATTCTGAATGAATTTTTCATCCTTTTTTTCTCTGACCTGATGCTGCTCCAAGGGATCTATAACTTATCTCATATCCCGAGTATTGGAGATAAGGGGGCTGGTTTTACCATGGTACCTAAAGAAAAACTACCGTATATACTCGAGTATTTTTTGTGCTGAAAAACCTCACCTCTTCTTATACCCGAGTAAAGAAAAACAAACATTGTACTCGGCTTCCAACGCCCCGTCTTCTTCTATACAGCGATGCCCCGACATCTGCTCCGTGCCCCCACACTGTCCATCGCAGGGGACACAGAGCCGCTCGCTGACATTCTACATCCGCACACACTATGATGTCATCGAGCAGCTGACATCATGGTGCCTGCGCGGGGACACGGAGCTGCTGCCGGAGCCGCGATGTATGGAAGAGGACCTGCCGGGTCACGGCTGTAAATTTTATTTTATTTTTTTAAAAGTAGGTCCAAATCCTGTCCGTAATTATGGCTTGTACCTTCCCTTAAAAGTCCATGGTGCTGTGAAAAATACACAGGTGTCGTCCATATACTGCGCCGTATTTGCGGATTGGTTGCCAAGTAACACAATCAATTTACTGGAACAAGCCAAAAGACATAATTTGCCAGCCTTCCCTACTGTATACGGACCATAAATACATTGGACATAGAGGCAACTACAATTACATCACAACATGGGTAAAAAACACAATACATGGGCACACGAACATGGGCTCACTTGGTCTGCGTCCTGTGCATAGCACACAGCTAGGCAGAGAAAGGAGGAAGGGTCAAGCACCACTCATTCTGCATAGAAATCAAAGGCGGTCGCTGTCATTATCCGGCAAAATTTAGGACATAGGTCCACGTGGTGCTTGGCGGCCGCCCGACTCGCTCACGGCTCAGTAAGACATGGTGTGCTCACTGCACCATAACCGGGTACCAGAGACCTCTATGTGGGCTTTGATACAGCCTCAAATTTTGGCGACCATATCATAACCCCCAATACAGTCATATACATGAGGCCTAAGTTTTGATCTGTTTTTGGTGCATGTAAAAAAATCTGCACTAAAAAGCACCTGCAAAATTTGGTACAGTATTTATGGGGCAGTTTTTTCAGTAGTGTAGTGAGCACAGCTTCAAGTTTGTGAAAACGCAAGAAACGCTGCGATTATTATTATAAGGACGAATCCCCCTCTAAATGACCCATTGGAAGTGCATAGTCACAATACTGGATGCCTTTATGAAATATAACGCTCGAGCGCTTTTCTGCATCGCTTCATGCATTACAGTAAATATAATGAGGACATAGAATCATTTTATGTTCAGCATAAAACTTGCAGTCGGCAGCAAACAAGCAGATTATCCTTCCCCTCCTGCCTCAAGGGTCTACAGCGAACAATAATTGAGAATGATCATTCTAAAAGCCCTTAAAGGGCTTGTCCGAGACTATTTAACAAACATAAGGTGGCCGGAATGGGGCTGCTTAAAAAAAATAAAGATGTACTTACCTTCCTGCGCCCTCCGGGTTTCCCGCGCTGTTGTCACTCCGGTCCACGCTCCAGAGCAGGGCTGCGCTCAGCTTCCGGCCGGCTGTGGCCATCCACGCCCACCCGTACCTATTCGCAGCACTGTATATGCGGGACGGACGGGTGTCGGGTCCGGCCTGAAGCTGAGTCCAGCGCTGCTCCCACGATTATGTTTTATAAATGCCTTTGCCAGCATTCTGTAGTTTATCTGCCCTTGGGGTCGCCAGAACTAGTAGTTTTATCCTCTGGGTGGTCTCCAGCATTATTGTCTGCTATGAATGCAGTATTTGGTTAGGGTTAGGGCTAATTATTACTGTACTGTGGTATTTATCATTTCTGGGGTGGTATTTTGTGCTGTTCATTAGTTGTTGGTGCATCTAGGGTGTGGATTACTGATGTGGCCCCTTAAAGTTGAGCAGAATGACAATATGGCCCTTGGATCAAAAAATTGTTGTTCAGCCCTGGCCTAAATCGCAGATCAGGAAAAGGACATTTAAAAGAAACTTCATTAACTTAATTATAAGTTTGTGGTGTCAAACCTGGTCCATTTTATCACTCCACAGCCATGTATTTATATGTATGTGTAACCATCGTATTAATCTCTATATTTACCACAATAATAACCTGACTACAAGCCAAGAATGTTAATTAGCAAAATACCAACATAAGGTGCTATAGTCTATGAATCACAGGGAGGGTGAATAACACCGGTGACCTTGTATTACAGAGCTGCTGCCCCACATGTGTCCTCACCCTTGTGGAGGCTTCCCCAGTAACTGGAGTAGTGTGCACCCTAACCCACAATGCATCCTCATTTAGTGAAGATTTTAGACCATATTTATGCTAGTTTTCCCATCTTGCCCAAAATGAGGCGTCTCCTCAATAAAAGGGGGGTGACCTGGCAGAAAATAGCCCCTACCCCAGAAAAATCAATATTGTGGCACAGCAAACAAGACCAAGTAATAGGAGGTGCATAGTACAACTCCCCAGTCTTATACTGCACCAGATTAATCATCCAGCCTCAGGCACAATGATAAATCCGGCGCAGCAGAGAACTGTCCATCTCTACCCTGCAATGGTCCTAAGATTAATACATTAATATATCTCCCATTGGGGAAGATCAATCCATTTACTATAATCCAATTACTGTCGTAATTTGCACCACAAAATGGGTCTAAAATGATTTTTATTTTTCTCAACCAACTTATAGGAGGTGCAAATACAGATCTAAAATTTCAACTACACCAGATTGATCATCCAGCAGGAGACACTGATAACCCTGGTGCAGTGTAAGACTTACACTTTTACACTTACTAACTGTGAAATATTATATAAAAACAAGTCCACACATCAGCGCCCTCATCACATTACTTGTGATAAATCTGCCCCAATGTCTCTATTTCTACCCCAATTTTCTAATGGCCACCCGTGTATAAGAATTAACATTTGCAGTCCTGTAGCCCCTGTAGTATATAGCCTGCCAGCCCCCTGTAGTATATAGCTTGCCAGCCCCCTGTAGTATATAGCCAGCCAGCCCCCTGTAGTATGTAGCCAGCCAGCCCCCTGTAGTATATAGCCTGCAAAAAAAAAAGTGTACTCACCTTTCTCTTCTATACAGCGATGCTGCGGTATCTTCTCCATATACCCGCGCCGTCTGTCGCAGGGATTGTGATGTCAGACGCTCGCTGACATCATAGCGTGTGCCAATCGCGGCGCACATAGTACTATGTCAGGAAGCGGCTGACATCACGATCCCTGGCACGGACGGTGCGGGGACATGGAGGGTAAACGGTTAGATTTTCGTCTTGACTCGAGCATAAGCCGAGTTAGGGTTTTTCAGGACATTTTTTGCTGAAAAACTCAGCTTATACTCGGGTATATACGGTATTCACATTTCGGATGGATGCAACGTGGTGATGTCAGTATTGAGTCAGGGAGCAATCTGTCCTAACATCAGCTGCCTCTATCACACAGGAGAAGTTCTGGTGCAATGACTCATGTGTTTACACGCTAGATGTCTCGTAGTAAAGGTTACCAGTTGCTGCTGTCGGCGCAGTTCGGAGATTTCTTTCTGATCGGCCTCGTGTATTCTCTTCAGGTCCTGGCAGGACTGCTGCAGATGGGTGAACTCGCGCTGTAGCTGGGCATGCTTTCTGCGGAGACTCTCACTGTCCTCTTGAAGTTGCGTTTGGTCGCTTAAAACCCGGCTGTGCAGAGTACTAAAAGCAACAACAAAAAATATTACAAAACAGAAAATTCTAACTGGGAGATTAGTAGTAACGGAAGGGGAGCGATGACTCTGGGGGTCCTGTCTGTTTGTGCCCGATCAGCACTTATTCCTTCGCCTTCTGTCATTTTTATATTTCCCTACACATAGGAGTTTGTAGTTTGCAGAGCAAGTTGTCCGTGGGCCTGAACCCTGCAGCCTATCTGGCATGTACAAGTATTTGATGTACTGTATATACTCGAGTATAAGCCTAGTTTTTCAGCACAAAAAAAAATGTGCTGAAACCCCAAACTCGGCTTATACTCGAGTAAAAAAAATATACACGTTTGACCAGGTTTTTTGGTAAAATTAGGGGTCTTGGCTTATACTTGGGTCGGCTTATACTCGAGTATATACGGTATTTGAAGTTTTGATGTACATGCAACATTTGATCACTTTATAACCTTATTAAATTGCATACATCATGTCAACGTATATTCACAGCGCTTGTCGGGTCCCGGTGCATGGAGTGGACTCACAGCGCCAAGAGGAAACAAATTGCAATCACTTGTGGCTCACAAGGCATTGCGATTGTTCCAGGACTTGATAAAACTGCCCCAATCGCTCTAACCACTTACATGCTGCGGCCATACAGATCTGCATCTGTGGGGTTAAAGGGGTTCTCCATCGGATCGGTGTTCTTTTTTTAGATATTCCTTTTCTTAGTGTTTTATTATATCTACACCGCATATTTGTGGCAAATCCTCCCTATTTCTTTATATCTTTAGCCCCCCAGAACCTTATATCCAGCTTCATGCTATTGTCCGAGACAAGATGGCCGCCGCACGCTCCTTGGGACTTCAAATCCCATCATCCGTTGTGCCTTCCCAAGGGCTCCCAGCTCACTGCGCATGTGCTCTCTGCCATTGCTGGTGTGCGGCTGCATTCATGTGTAATACAGGTGAATGTGCAGCCCACCGGAAAAGAGAGAGATGTACTGCGCATGCGCAACAAAAGAAAGTAGAAACTACCGCTCATTTCCGAGTGGATGGAGGAGGACACCAAGCCGGGCAAGTCACCCCAAATTCTTTTCTACAAATCTCCTTAATGGCTAAGCTTATATGTAGCATTGCTATATGTAGCATTATTAAAAGGGTTTGTCCATGAAAGAAAATTCTCCAAGTTCAACCCACACAATAAAGATTTTTAACCCCTTAAGGACGCAGCCTTTTTGTAGCTTAAGGCTCAGCCCCATTTTTTGGATTCTGACTTGCGTCGCTTTATGTGGTTATAACTTTGACCTCTGTTTTTCCCCACATGTTGTGCTTCATTTTAGTGGTAAATTTTGGCTGATAAGTTTTGCGTTTATTTACAAAAAAAAAAAAAAAAGGAAAAAAAATGATGAATTTTTTGAAATATTTACCATCTGAATAAGTCACCGAACAACATTTCCCATCGTCTACTTATCATTTTTATTATTTGTGAAATGTCTGGATAATTTATTCTGATGTCACGCGGCTACAAATCGGATATCGCTTTTCTGTATTTTCAGAATTTACTATTTTGGGGATAATTACTGTTTTGAATGAAATTTTAAATATTTAGCATTAAACCCCCCTCTATAACCAAACATTTGTCACATCTGCCCCCCTCAAACTATCAGAAGCAGCTTTTAGGAAGATTGTTAACCCCTTGAGATCTTCATAGTAATTACATCAAAATGGAGGTGAAATTTAGAAAGGTCAAATTAGCTATTAGTTACAGCCAGCACCCCGTGCATCCCGATGCCGATTTGGCTCAGATCTTGGGATGAACCTGCATCAGCTCTGCCTCTGATATATCGGACACTGAGTGTTAAGTCATTGTGCTCAGCATCCGATATATCGGACGCAGAGCGCCAAGAGGTTAACCCTTTACTTTACAATTTTATTCAGTTTTATTGCCATTTTAGCTCCTGTCACTCAGCGCTCTAAGTAGAAACTTCATGATTCCTCTAGTGTTGCGAGATACCGTGTGCTAACAATGTGGTTAGATTATCAGGGTACAAGGTTAATATATGCACTTTCATGGCTGGCTTCTGAACATTCACTAGTATCTGACAAATAGAAAGAGAGGAGACGGATCAGAGATGAGATCCTTGATATATATTACACAGGACTTCCACAGCTCTGCCATACCATACACTATTAGCTCTGCAACATGCCTCCCTCCCCCTCCCCTGGATGAAGTTCTTATCTGACTGTAGCTTTACTCTCCTCACCACGTGATGTGTTGTTTGCGGGCAGGAAGTCAGTGTGAGCTCCTCCTGGAATGCAAAGGTGGGGGCTAGAGGCCGAGAAGAAGCTCAGCGTCAGACAGAAGAACAAGAAGTCTGCCCACCCTAAACTCAGAAGATCCAGGGTCGGGTCTAAGGGCAACCAGCAGGACTGTAGACAGCTTGGACTTATATCTGTGAAATGCTGCATTTTTGTTCATAACAGTAAATGAGAGAATGTGTTATTTTGTTATCCCGAGTACATATAAGAAGCTTGTCTTTGTGGGAATACATACCCCTTTAAGGGAATGGGGCTCAATGTAAGTCACTGGAGAACCATTTAAATGGGTTGACCCAAGACACGACCCTGTAACTTCTGACTTTGAGGTCGGGGACGCCATCTTGGATTCCTGTGCGAGGGCCATGGAGCCGAGTTTCTCTCTCTCCCTGGTCCCTACACTCTGGTTCCGCCCCCTGCACTCTAGCCCCGCCCTCTGCAGTCTAGGACGGAGCTCACACTGATACACATACACTGACGTGAGGAGAACTACAAGCTACAGACCGGGGAGGCACAGCAGATCTACTGTGTTGTGGAATAGCAGAGATGTAGCAGAGCTGACAGTGTGTAACAGGCATCTAATGTCTCATCTCTCTTTCTTTGGGTCAGTGTGTTAGCAAAAAGTTCAGAAGCCAGATGAAATTGTATATAAACTTGGACCCTGAGAATGTATCCACATTTTCAGCTCACAGAACTAGATGGATTATAATGTGTCTGCTTAGAGCATCCCCGCCCACACTCTGGGATTTTGCACTGACCAGCCTAGGGAGTGATCATGATAGCAATAAAACTGAGTAAAATTGTGAAGTAAAGGTTTAAAATATCTTTATTGTGTTATTAGGGGACTGAAATTTGAGTATTTTCTTTCATGGGAAAATCCCTTTAAATAGTAGATACATTATGGTTAAAAATGGTTATGCAGAAACCTATTCTCCTCTCCGGGGGCCATTTATCTTGCATTTTGGGAATTCTTCATAGGCTGAAGCTGTAAAATGAACAATGGCTGATGTTGGTGAAGGGCGGTGGGACCATCGGAGCAGGGCTATGGACACGACTTACTGGTAGAAATCCGCTTCCTTTGCGGCCTCTTCACACTTCTTCAGTGCTTTGGAGTGCTGGCTCTGTAGCACCTCCAGTTCTGACATTGCTTTCATACACTGCACCTTCAAGCGCTCATAGTCAGCCGAGAGTTTGGGGCTTGGTCTGTGCAGAAATCAATCGCAGTTTATTTTTTAAAAATTCAACATCGCTGTCGCTCTGTATTGAAATGTGACATTACATGTTGTTTGGGTATAAGGGCTCCTACCTGCAGTCATCAAACGTCGACCCAGGTGAGGACAGAGCCAGTCGCTTCCGCAGCTCATCCCTCTCGCGCGTCACTTGCCTCAGCTGTGACAGTATAGTGTCCAGCTTCTCACTCATCAGCCGCCCATCAGTGGTAGATAAGGGAGGGGACGAGGCCTTATTGGCCGTACCTACAAAAGAACAAGACATTAAAAACATACAGAACCACAAAGTCACTTATAGGCTAATCCAGGACAGGATAGTCAGCGGAAACTAGAGGTTACACTTAGGATTTGCTGGAAAGATGGAGTACAGTATTTTTAGGATTATAAGGCGCACCGGATTATAAGGCGCACTATCAATGAATGCCTGCTAGAACGTCTAGGTTCATATATAAGGCGCACTGGATTATAAGGCACACCTGATTATAAGGGTGAATGACCAGCAGGTGGCAGACCTGTGCACAGTACAAGGCAGCTGTTGTCTGTAAGTACGGATCATATATAAGGCGCACTGGACTATAAGGCGCACCGGATTATAAGGATGAATGACCAGCAGGTGGCAGACCTGAGCACAGTACAAGGCAGCTGTTGTCTGTAAGTACGGTTCATATATAAGGCGCACCGGACTATAAGGCGCACCTGATTATAAGGATGAATGACCAGCAGGTGGCAGACCTGTGCACAGTACAAGGCAGCTGTTATCTGTAAGTACAGTTCATATATAAGGCGCACTGGACTAATAGTCTGGACTTATAGTCCGAAAAATATGGTAGTATTGAGCTGCGAAAAATCAAATGGGTGTCAGGACTTCTGTTTAAGTCATCGGTGTGACCTCCATATTATCACATACTACCTACAAATGGAGATGCTGGGAGAACTCCTATAAAATATCCCCACTGCTGGGACCTCAATGAACAATGAGAAGGGGACCCCCAGTAATGGGGAGTATGGGGTCCGTCCTGCCGCTCCATTCAATGATATGTTAGAAGTTGCCGGGCACAGAACTGTTTTATCTTTGGCACCTCTATTCTGCCCATTAGTAAGAATTCTTGTTTCCCGTAGAGGGTACAGTCGGTTTGGAACGCTAAAATGGCGCTGGTCTGCCACGTTTTTGTATACAAAATAATTTAACAAAAAGTGGAATAAAACCATCCTGACGGAATATAAAATGCTCTAAGCCCAACGCGTTTCGCGCTTGGACCAATCGCTTCTTCAGGATCACATGTACATGAACCAGAAGAAGTGCGTGGTCCAAGCGCGAAACGCGTTATGCATAAAGCATTTTATATTTAATTAGGACGATTTTATTCCACTTTTTGTTAAATTATTTTGTATAGGATAACGTGACCGACCAGCTACATCAAGGGGAGAGACTATGACAGCCAGGATGGCGGCAGGCACGTGTCGGCACGTAAACGGTTAACACCCGCAATCAATCTTTATAGCGCTATACAGATTATTATTAGTATCAGCCTGTGAGCCCTCTCTATACACCCCTTGCCACATACTGAAGATCTGCGGCAATAGGTTGAGCAGAAGCAACATAACAGTATCTTATTTATTTTTAGGCAATCTTGGTTGTTTACTTCCTCAATTTAATGGGGGACAGTTATGTTGGTGCTCTGTGATGATGTCCCCCCCCACCCCCACCCCTACCACACGTGGATACATCAGCAGGCTCTGCCCTCTTGATATACTCGGCGGGCGGCTTCATTGGCGGACAATTCTATGCCATGTCCCGCTTGGTGCATCCCAATCACACGGCTTATTGCAGGGTATGTATGCCAGAAAACTACTGCACAATCCTTGATCAATCTCCTCCAATGGGGGTCATTTACTAAGGGCCCGATTCGCGGTTTCCTGACGTGTTACCCGAATATTTCCGACGATTTGCGTCGATTTTCCCAGTATTGCCCCGGGATTTTGGCGCACACGATCGGATTGTGGCGCATCGGCGCCGGCATGCACGCGACGGAAATCGGGGGGGCGTGGCCGAGCGAAAACCCGACGGATTCGGAAAAAACGCCGCATTTAAAAAAGGAAATTGTGTCGCGGAGCTTGCACTTACCTTCATCCAGGATAGGATCGTGAACTTCGGTGCATTTCAGGGAACTTCAGCGCAGCAGCGCCACCTGGTGGACGTCGGAGGAACTGCCTTAATGAATCCCGGCCGGACCCGAATCCAGCGCAGAGAACGCGCCGCTGGATCGCGAACGGACCGGGTAAGTAAATCTGCCCCAATGTCTCAGGTATGACCTTTTACACATTGTAAACAAGTGAGTAAGAAGGAATGGCAACAAGCAGTGCAGCGAGTCTCTCCTACACATTGCATTGTTCATCCAACTGGTGAATCAGACGCTCCATAGGCCGACACTACTTATAGAAAGATGGATGTATCCAACAATGTGTGCAACGCTTGTATCACTCAAATAAAATGTAAAGGGAATATATAATATCTAATAATTATCTCATTTCTGTGTACAGGTCAAGAGTTCATTTACCTTAATGGAAGCAAAAGTGCCAATTGTGTCAACCAGAACAAAAGGGCTAAAAAGACCTAAACTCAGACACATAAAGTTACAATGATAAGTCGTATTTCCTGGCAGGGGAAGGAGCAAGAACTTGTAGTCATGGTCTTATGTAGAATCGCATGAAGCCCCTCATGCGGGAAAGTGCTGCTTGTTAGGTAAACCATGTACCAGGTGTCTCCCATCCTTATATGTGTGAGGGTCCGGGCCTCGCTGGGCTCCCCTGAGGGTCTGGGCCTCGCCGGGCTCCCCTGAGGGTCCGGGCCTCGCCGGCCCTCTCCCTTAGGGTCCCGGGCCTCCGACAGGGCTCCCCTGAGGGTCCGGTCCTCGCGGTCTCCCTGAGGGTCCGGGCCTCGCCGGGCTCCCCTGAGGGTCCGGGCCTCGCCGGGCTCCCCTGAGGGTCCGGGCCTCGCCGGGCTCCCCTGAGGGCTCTGGTATTATCACCCTCATGGTCTCTCAGTAATTTCATGGCTTGGGTGCGTCCTCCACCACCAATACCCTCCTCACACACTACAGTGACACCAATCTGGTCATAACAAAATGTTTTCTCGCTTTCCCCCTCTATGTCCCCTTCAAAAAAAAAAAAAAATATATATATAATAATAATAATCAACATACCGTATATACCCGAGTAGAAGTGTAAAAGTGTAAAATAAACTGGGAAAACCTATTGACTGTAGCATAAGCCAAGGGTGAGAAATGCATAAGGTCAGCCATCTGTTACCCACACCCCCCCCCCAGCACATAGCGCGTCAGCCTGCCCCCTCCCCCCCCCAGCACATAGCCGTCAGCCCGTGCCCCCCCCAGCACATAGCCGTCAGCCCGTGCCCCCCACAGCACATGCCTTCAGCCCGTGCCCCCCCGCACATAGCCTTCAGCCCGTCCCCCCCCAGCACATAGCCTCAGCCCGTGCCCCCCAAGCCAGCACATAGCCGTCAGCCGCTGGCCCCCCACACATGCCGTCACCGTGCCCCCCACCAGCCATATCCGTCAGCCCGGGCCCCCCCCAACCAGCACATAGCCGTCAGCCCGTTAGCCCCCCCCCAGCATAGCCGTCAGCCCCGTTGCCCCCCCCCAGCACATAGATCCGTCAGCGTGCCTCCCCCCCCCCGCACTAGCTCGTCAGCCCGTGGCTCCGTCCCGCCCCCCCATGGCAACAGTAGCCGTCCATGCTCACAGTTCCCAACCCCCCAGCACATAGCCGTCAGAGTTTTGACTCTTTTTTTCTTAAGTTTCCGTTTTTCACCACATTTTTGTGCTAAAAACTCTGCTTATACGGTACGAGTATTTACGGTATTTCGTGTTAAAAATCTGATTTCATAGGCCCAAAGCCTAAGACACAACACAAGAGATTCTGCTGATATGATGACACGCCATGCACTTTCGATTTCTGTTGTGTGAGGTTATGTAGTCAGGGCGACATCATCTGAATACATTACAACATAGAACCTGCACTTGGCCGCAGTTCAAGACGGAAATTAGAAAAAGAAAAACCTTAGCAGGTTCAGCACAAAAGGGGACGAGCCTCACAATATCCCATCCTCCTGCTCCGATCGCTTTACCCAGTTTTATCCATTCATTGGGCACCTAAACACAGGAGGTGCAGAGGAATTGGGAAAATCCATTCACTAGATGTCAGCAGAAAATTACATTGGAGTTTACGTAAGTTTAGGCAAGTATGATACTTAATAACGTGACACGTACTGTCCATGAAATCGCGAGTCTTACCCACGCTGCTGAGAGAGCCGCTGCTTTCCGAGTCTGAGGGCATGGTGGTGAGAACGCTGTACGTGGAGCCTGTCACAAAGCAGAGGAAATAACAATTAGACACGCGCAGTATGGGGGTTACAAGTCCTTATAAAATAAAATTACATTAAAAAATATTAACATAAAACAGACAATCGGTTCATGTTAGTCTAACTGTCCAGATTGGTTACAAATTAACAATATGCGCACAACATTAGAAGAAAAAAAAAATTCACATTTGGAATTTTCAGA
This sequence comes from Engystomops pustulosus, assembly GCA_019512145.1. Lineage (NCBI taxonomy): Eukaryota > Metazoa > Chordata > Amphibia > Anura > Leptodactylidae > Engystomops > Engystomops pustulosus. The sequence continues at coordinate 69,513,564 of CM033651.1, read as the reverse complement.
TTTTTTTAAATTCCCAATTTTTATAATTTAAAAAAAATTTGAAATTAAAATATACTACTAAAATGAAGCACAATGGGGGTCATTTACTAAGGGCCCGATTCGCGTTTTCCCGATGTGTTACCCGAATATTTTTGGCGCACGCTGGCACGCACGCGACGGAAATCGGGGGGAAGTCGGGGGAACTGCCTTAATAAATCCCGACCGGACCCGAATCCAGCGCAGAGAACGCGCCGCTGGATCACGGATGGACCGGGTAAGTAAATCTGCCCCAATGTGTCGCGCAATGAATAATCTGAAGAGAGGGAGCTCCAGGAGTGTGGGGGAGAGGAGACTGGCACAGGCACACACAGGCTGCAGCTGCCTCTGCTGGGTGAATCCCCACACGCCGTGGGCAAAGTGCCAGGTAACATGAATTAAACTTGTATAAAGTACTGAAACGATTTAGAATGTTGACAAATGCATTTTTTTTAAATGGGCATCGCAGAGGCTATGGGAACCTGTCACCGGCTAATAATCACATTCCTGCTGATAGGTTTGCTTTAAGGGGATTGTCTGATTTCATCACATAATTGATACTGTTTGGGTGATGATAAGTTATTCAATTTTCCAATATAATTTCTGTATCGATTCCTCCCGTTTTCTAGATCTCTTCTGGTTGACATTCAGCAGGAAGCTTCATTGTTTTCTTCCTGTGGATAAACCCTGGTCCGTCGTCGTGTGATGTCACACAGGTGCAAGGCTTGTTGTTACATCATAGAAAGTGATCAGAGCTGTGATATAACGATCCCTGCACATCCCTGACATCACACGACCAGGGACTGAGGTCTATCAACAGGAAGTAAACAATGAAACTTCCTGAATAGCAGGAAGGGATCTAGAAAACCGTTTAGAATCGATACAGAAGATATTTTCGGAAAACCGATTTAAGAATTCAAACATAAAAAGTATCAGGAAAAATGCTACAAAACGCTCCGTATGCATCCGACCATACACAAGTTTTCTGTGGTTAAAGTTCTGGTCTAGATGAAGGAGATGTCAGTGCTGTGGAATAAGTGATGGCAGGAGGCTCTGGAATCATTCTAAAAATAACTTCTGGAATCAGCGGAGGATCATGGAGTCACAAAATAACATTATTAGAAGCAATGTTTATCCCGCAGCGCTGACTCCACTCTTCAGTCCCTTGGATCAGCGCAGTTATTGGACACTGCCTATTAAGGTGGTGTCACACGTGGCGCTCTGAACCCGGTTTTAGTCAGTTTTTAAGAAGTCCGTTAAAAAACGCATGCGTTTTTAAAAGTTTTTTGACCGTTTTTCCATTTATCTTAATAATTGGGAAAAACGACCAAAAACGGTAGAAGAAAATGCATGCGTTTAACGGACTGCTTAAAAACAGACTAAAACCAGGTTCAAAACGCAACGTGTGACACCACCACCAGCCAATATTCCGAAATTAGCGGAGTCTGTTACCAATTATTGGTGTGACCGCGTCACTGGTTGTGGTCATGCACTTAAACAAAATATCAACCAAAAATTTGTATAGAGGCAACCTCTTTAGGGCAGATGTACTTAACCCGTCCGTCGCGATCCAGTCGGCGCTTTCTCCTGCTCTGGTACGGTTCCGCCGGGATTCTCAAGGTAGTTCCTCCACTGCTGCGCTGAAAAAGCATCTGAAACGCGCTGAGTTCACCGGGCCGGACCAAAGTGAAGGATAAGCGCGTCCCAAGCGACACATTTCTTTTTTTAAATGCGGCGGTTTTTCCGAATTCTGTCAGGTTTTCGCTCGGCCACACCCCCCGATTTCCGTTGCGTGCATGCCACGCCGATGCGCCACAATCCGATCGCGTGCGCCAAAATACCGGGGCAATTCAGGGAAAATTGGCGCAAACGGAAATATTCGGGTAACACGTCGGGAAAACGCGAATCGGGCCCTTAGTAAATGACCCCATTGACTTCAGTGAGATGGATCAGGAATGGTCCTAGGAGCCCAAACCTAATGTCCATGTGCACAAGGAACCTTTATAAAGTACAATTAATTCATGGAAACGATTGTCGGAGTGCTAGTTGTTGCGTTCACACGTTTCATTTATATAGATGCAATGTTTAATGTGTATACATGATGTAAACACATTGTAATCGCTACTAATGTGTATACATGATGTAAACACATTGTAATCGCTACTGTAACAATGTGTTAAAAAAAAGCAACGGTATCACATGACATGGTGATAGCGCAATGTCACTCGGGTGACGGAGGCAGGAGAAGCTCCTGCAGACATCCCCCGGCCAATCAGATCGGTCCAGCCCCGGCGATCGCTGCGATTAGTCAGTCAAGTCTGAGCGTTTTTTGGGCTAAAAAAAATTGTCTCCTTGCCGCTCTCCAGTGGCACCATTTTGATTTGGTAACGGTGGAGAGAGGAGCAGATGTGTTAATGTGTTGAAAAGTTATAAGCACAGGAAGAGACACTGGTCAAATTTTGGACAAACTGGCTGCGTCCTTAAGGGGTTAAGCGCACTGAATTGCTATTGCAAACATTGTGTGTGAATTGTGTTTTGAAATGCAATTAAAACTCAAAGGGGAGGGGCTTGGCCCAATCACATATACATTTACACCGAAACACGGGTTTCCTTTATCAACGGCGATTGTTCCCGATTGCATGCGTTTCAGTGGAAACAAATATGCGGCCAATCCAAGCTCCTCCCATATGAATTGTGAACGCGGTCTGAATAGTTACAACCAAAACATGAAAGAGATGGTCCCGGCACTTCGAGGTGGCTTCTTTTTATTGTAGGTACAATTTGTCATAAAGTATAGCATCCATGTAATATTCCGGACACGTTAAAAGCCGCCTCAAAGTGCCGGATACACTGCTACTATCCACGAGCACCAGGTAAGAAGCAGTTTGGGTGCCGTCCATATTTGCTACTAGGACACGGTTAAAGAGAAGTTTTGATCATTTGTTATGGGTTCAGTTTTTCAGCATGAACAACGTCTGGCAATGTTCTGTTCTCACCCTTTATGATCCACACCTGCTTTTGGCTTCAAAAAAACTGCATCTGAAAAACTGTGCACCCTCAGAGAAACCAAGCCATTCAGTGTGGTTATCCCTCATTGCCAATGGCCACCAGCAGAATCGGGGTTACACCAGGTGTACTGGAAGACTATGACATCATAGAAACGACTCAATTTACTGCTGCAAGTTGGGTCACATAAGCGCAGAGACAGGGTCATGCACTTCCAGAGGTTTCTGGGCCATTATCCGGGATGCAGGTCAATGCACGAGGACTTCACAGCAAATGAGTCCCTTCCGTCACCTGTAACCTTTTGCACGCTATACTACCAGGGAAGGAAAGAGTTAAAGGCAAGGGAGCACAATGACAACGCACTTTGGACACAACATAACAAAGACGTGTTGTTAATCGGTGGTGAAACCAGTCAGCCCGGGTGTGTTGTATTACTGCGCGACTCCCCAGGTGTAATGTTACACAGACCTCAACGTCTGCATCCGGGAACAGGCAGGACACCGAAAGACGACAAGGGCAGCGAGCGGGAAAGATATGCAGATCATACAACAAAGACACAAGATCCACTAGCAGCACGGAGGATCCACCCGCACTCTGGCTGCTGAATCTACATTATGTCAATTATAGCCCTGGATTCTAGGGCAGATTTTAATTTTTGAAAAAAATAAATAAATAAAAAACCATCAAAGAAAGAAATAGCGGCTGATAGCTATAGCAGAAACCAGCTGCCATTGGCTGTTATCTGCCAACAGGCTACGGGAGGTCCATTACAGATGCAGTAGTTGGCCACAGACCCAACTTGCATCCCTGCTTAGTGAAGTGGAGGATTGGCTTTCCCTAAAGATTCCCAAGACCCCTAGAAGTTGTTTTCCAGGGCCAGATTGACCAGATATATGCATTAAAAAGTTTCATTGTGAGGCTACATGCGCAAAGAATGGTCCCGTGTGCTGTCTGCGGGTGGGCACCGCTCGCGCCGCACAGATGACAAGGCATGACCGGGCAGAAATAGGACCTGCTCTATCATTGGTGCCGTCTGTTCATGTATTCTCCATCAAGCTTCCACCCTGTAATCCCTTAGTAATATTATACTATCTGGATAAATTACTTTACAGAGCTTTGTATCATCTGCAAATATTATAACTCGACTCTGTAAACCCTCTAGGACAGGGCCGGCATGATGCAGATTGCAGGCCACATGCGGCCTGCAAAGTATTTTGGAGGGCCCATATGACCACCCACCATGACCACGGTCACGAACTCTGCAATTGTGATGGGGTGGGGGGTCACTTGGGGAGAACAGGGAGTAATACATATCCTGTTCTGCCACTAGGGACAGCACAGCACCAGAAACGTAATAACGTCAGTGGGTCGCCAGCGCTGGGCACCTCCCTGCAGAACCGAGCAGCCGCTGTGGAGACCAGATGGGGCAGAAATTATAAACGGGGATATAACGAGAGGGGCCATAATGAAAAGGAACAATATGGATGGGGACATAATGAGAGGGAGCATTACGAATGGGGGTGTAATGAGAAAGGATTATGAAGGGGGACAAAATGAGAGAGGGCATTAGGTATTGAGTAGAACTAAGTATATTAGCCCGGCCCTAGAAATCCATTCCAATATCTCAGGTGGCCCCATGGGAAATGTACTAATTGCCCAATACCGACCCCTGAGGCCTCCACTGGCAACTTCAAACCAATCCAGGAGCGTGTCATCTATCACTAAGCCAATTGCTGACCCAAATACACAGATTTTCCCCTAGTCCAAAAATTGTTTACTCTTTATGTACATACTTATTACATGTATAGTTCCTTGAAAAAGTCTGGATAAAAAACTCCCGAGGTCCAGTAAATGTCTTACCTCTCTATAAAACGGAGGTCATTAGTGCGACAAAACAGAGTACCGAGTTAAAAACGCTAACCGGGTTATGCTGGGTTATAAGGTTATTTGCATAACCCAACTACAGGCGGTCCCGTACTTAAGGACACCTGATGTACAGACGACCCCTGTGACCTCTGGTGACCTCTGCTATTTACTATAGTCCCCAGCGTGCAATGATCATGCTGTAAGTGTCTGTAATGAAGATTTATTCATAATCCGTTGTCCACAAAGCAAAAAGTTTGAAACAATTGTCACTGGTGAAAAAAAAATTTTGTCTGGATCACAATATAAAATAACAGTTTCGATTACATACAAATTCAACTTAAGAACAAACCTATGCACCCCATCTGGTAGGTAACCTGGGGCTGCCTGTACATGATACCATCACAGCCCGATAGTTTTTTTACCCCCTTTGAGCTTGGTAACACATTTGCTATCACCAGACCAGTGAACAGAATCTGTCATTAAAGGGTTTTTCTCAAAGTAGGGCCCTATCCACATCTTAGGCCCACTTGCTGATCGGTGTGGTCTCAGTGATAAGAAAACGAGGGGTCTGATGGGTGCCAGGTACCTGAGTCAGACCCCTCCTGCTAGCCGGAGAGTAGTGGAGCAGACGGCTGCGCATGAATGTTCTATAAATCTCAATGGAGCAGACGAAATTGCCGAGTGCCACGGGAAAAACCCTTAAGATAGTCTTAATTCATGCAGTAACCGGGGATAAAAAGGAAGAATTGCCGGCTCACCTCCCACCAAGCGTCGAGTCCGGCACGGGCCACAGCAATGCGCTAGAGAAAAAGAATACACGGTCCAGCCAGGCTCCAGACACGCGAGACAAACCCTAAGACCCGGCACACGTGGCGTTTTGAACCCGTTTTTTAAGCAGTTTTTTGAAAATGCATACTCCTTTTTTGACCGTTTGAACTAAAGAATTGTTACAACCGTCGAAACTAAGGCGTTTCAAAAACTGCTTAAAAACGGTGCAAAACGCCACGTTGCCGCCGGCTATTGGGGGAATCCCTCAATAGTCTATCTAGAGTTGTCCCACAATTATGGGGTCCACCATATTTCTAAGGATTCTGTTCAATAGCCATTTATTTACTATACATTTGTGTTGAGACTTTGCTTTCAGCCTCAAGATTCTAGCTATGACGTGTGTAGATATACGCAGTCCCTACTTAAAAACACCCGACTTACAGACGACCCCCTAGTTACAACTGGACCTGTCTGATATTGTAATTTCCTGTACTTTACCTAGGCTACAATAATCATCTATAACAGTTATCACAGGACGTCTGTAATGAGCTTTAGTTGTTATAAGCCATTCTTGAAACCACCATTGTTTCATATCCAATTGTCACCAGAGACCAAAAATTCTGTCTGGTGCGACAATTATAAAATTACATTTCCGACTTACATACAAATTCACTTAAGAAAACCACAGAAGTTTACCCGGGGGACTGCTGTAGACCAAAACGCAGGCAGGTTATGTTACAAACAACATTCCCAAAAGCTCTAAATCTGACCTCAGCCTTACATTTATTTGCATTTTGTTTAGCTTTAATAAGTTTACAGGGTATAAGTAAGGAGTGAGGATGTCAGCGTTGTCCTAGTTACTTGTCTGGCCATCAGCATTATCTGCCAGAGATACGCGCTGCCTCGTCTAAAGGCACTCCCTTACAATCAGCATGACTTTTCAGAAGCCTAAAGACTGGGGCTTATTTATCCAGGGTCCGCGGATGCACTTTAGGTCGGATTTCCAACTTTTTTGGGGATTGCAAGGCTGTGACAGCATTTAGCAGGGGATTGTGTGGCAGGCGATGGGATTTGTCGCCGATGCGCTGCTTTCATGCGACAGAAAACAGGAGGCGTGCCTGCACGATTGAAAACTTTCAAATTGTTTTGCAATATGAAGGCATATAAGCAACAGGGAAGAGAAGGTGAACTCCGGTAACTGAGCGGAGAAGCGACACTGCAGATATCAGCAGTGCATTGGAGTCGGACAAGTACTTTCTGGAACTCCGCCGAGGGGTAGTATGTGGCCCAGGGCGTGGGATTAAAGCCAACCAGTATATCGATCCAGAAGCAATTCAAAAGCCAACCATCAGAAATTAGATCTCCCTTATGGAAGCTTTTTCCACGTAAGGCTGCCTTGCAGGCATGTGGAGACTTTAGAGCCATGAGGCTCCACTAGAGATTTCTGGGAGTAGCTACATCCTTTCGCAGATTTGGCTCCCATTTTTTTTGAATTGTGTTTGCTGGTTTACTGTGGCTTTGCTACAATGGACAGCTCTCTGCTTCTGTTCCACCGGTGCATAGCCACCGCGCTTCAGCCAAGTGGCATGGGTGCCGGCTGCTGGCGCAATTAATAACTAGAGCATATTAATGTAGTGCAATAGGAAATGGCTGAGAACAATGGAAAGTGCCTAGAAATAGGTTGTGCACAAGCTCAGTGGTAAAGGGATTAGAATAGATTCAAGCTCAATAGGAGAGATTGGCAGAATATTCCCTGCACACGCGGTTAGAAAGCACTAATAAAGAGTCATTTGATGAGAGAGAGAATGCATGCGCCGGTTCTCGGCTGCAGCGCTTCGGATTACACAATGACTTGGCATTTATGGAATTCCACCTATTTATGCAGGTAAAGCATGAAGTCACTGAACGAGGCCTTCCCTCAAAACAACCTCCTAGATGCCACATTACAGCACCACAATGAATAGGGTTAGCAGCAGCACACATAAGATAAAACGTACCGTATGAGACTAGCCCAAGGATCTGATGGATATTAACATGGACAGACTTTGTCACACCAGTGGTGAGCTGTAACCATTGGTAAGAGAAATAAACAATAAACACAAAAATTGTTCTACACATCCTCCACAAATATTGAGGGGCCCCGCGCTAGACTCAGTATACACAGGAGGCATTCACGCCACCACTGAGTGCCCAGAACAATCATAATTCTCTAAATTAAAGTCCAACAGGCGTGGTTTTATCAGAGCTAATTTTTGCTGACAGGATCCCTTAAGTTTACCGTAATGAAATTGGAGATTTTATACATACCCTTATATAACTCGAGTATAGCCTGTTTTGTGCAGCACAAAATGTGCTGAAAAACCCAAACTAACTCGGCTTATACTCGAGTCAAAAAACATAAATATCTCTAAACTCAACTTTCCGCAAACCCTGTATACCTTCTGTGCGATCTGTCCCCGCAGCTGCAGCAGGCTATAATACGCTGGCATGGTCTGGCAGGCTATAGACGCTGGGGGCAGGGTCTGTCAGGGCTTTACTCTGGTGCAGGGTCTGGCAGCTAGATACGCTGGTGCAAGGTCTGGCAGGCTATATACGCCTGGTTGCAGAGGGTCTGGAGGCTATATACACAACGGTGCAAAGGGTCTGTGCAGGCTATATACATCTGGTGCAGGGTCTGGCAGCTATATACACTGGGGCAGGGGCTGGCAGGCTATATACACGGTTGCAGATTGTTCTGGCAGCGATATACACTTGGGTCATTTTCTGGCCGGCTAATACGCTGGGGCAGGGTCCTGGCAGGCTATATACGCTGGGGCAGGTCGGGCAGGCTAATCGCTGGGGCAGGGTCTGGCTGCTGTATACACTGGGCCTGGGCTGGCAGCTCTATCACTGGGGCATGGACTGGCAGGCTATATACACTGGGCAGGGGCTGGCAGCGATATACCTGGGGCAGGTCTGCGAGGCTATATACGCTGGGGCAGGTCGGGATGTCTATATACGCTGGGGCAGGGTCGGCAGTCTATATACTCTGGTTCCGGGTCTGGCAGGCTATATACGCTGGGGCAGGGTCTGGCAGGCTATATAACTCTGGGCAGGGTCTGTCATTCTATATACGCGGGGCAGGGTCTGGCAGGCCGCTCTATACCTGGCATGGTCTGGCATTCTCTAATCGCTGGGCAAGGGTCCTGGCAGGCTATATACGCTGGGGCAGGTCTGGCCGGCTATAGACGCTGGGGGCAGGTGCTGGCAGGCTAGAGAAATGGGGCAGGGTCTGGCAGGGTATATAACTGGGGCAGTGGCGGCCCTGTATATACCCTGGGCGGGTCTGGGGCAGGGTATATACACTGGGTCGGGTTCTTGGCAGGCTATATTCACTGGGGCAAAAGGGTCTGGCAGCTATAGAACACTGGGGCAGGGTCTGGCAGGTTACTATACACTGGGGCAGGTCTGTCTTGTATATACCTTTGGGCAGGGTCTGGCAGGTAGATACAACTGGGGCAGGTCTGGCGGGGAATACACTGGGCAGGTCCTGCAGGGGATAACACTGGGGCAGGGTCTGCATGCTTATCTCAACTGGGCCGGGTCTGGCAGCTATATACCCTGGGGCAGGGTCTGCAGGCTATATACACTGGGGCAGGGTCTGGCGATGCTAGATAACACTGTGGCAGGTCTGGGCAGGCTAGATACACTGGGCAGGGTCTGGCAGGCTATATACACCGGGCAGTGTCTGGTCATGGTCTATATCAACTGGGCGTCCTGAGCAGCTATATACACTTGGGCAGTCTGGCAGCTATATACATCTGGGCAGGGTCTTGCAGGCTAATTACACTGTGCAAAGGGTCTGGCAGGCTATAACACTGGGGCAGTGTCTTGGCGGCTATATACACTGGGGCAGGGTCGGCAGGCTATATACACTGGGGCAGGGTCTGGCAGGCTAGAACGCTGGGAGGGGCTGGCAGTCAGAACACTGGGCAGGGGCGGGCATGCTATTACACTGGGCAGGGGCTGGCAGGCTTATAGACACGGGGCAGGGGCTGCAGGCGATATACACTGGGGCGGGGCTTGTCAATCTAATATAACTCGTGGACAGGGCTGGCATGCTATTACACCGGGGCGCATTTGCTTGTGCAGGCTATATACACTGGGGCTGGTGGCATGCTATATACACTTGGGCAGGGGCTGGCTGCTATATAAAACTGGGGCAGGGGCGGGCTGCTCTTACACCTGGGCAGGTGGCTGCTTGCTATATATACACGGGCCAGGGGCTGGCTGGCTATACCCTCTGGGGCGCTGTGACTCAATGCATTTCCACCCCTCGGCTTATTACTCGAGTCCATAGGTTTTCCAGAGGGGTGGTAGCTTTAGGGCCTCGGCGTATACTCGGGGTCGGCTTATACCTCGAGTATATACGTGATAATTTGTAGATTTTTATTGGTCTGACTTATTCCTAAACCACCAAATAATAAATCTGTACCATCTAATTATTGGATTCTTACACCATGTTATTAGTTCTGTACAATTGGTAACGACAATGACATTTCTCCGACTTCACACACCATAACCGTTCAAAAGTCCACAAAGCATATAATGATATAAAATAAAATAAAGAAGTTTAGAAAAAAGTCCAATACAACATTTGTGCATGTCCTGGGATTCTGTCAAACTAATTCCAATGGCTGAGATTTAAGGTTTTATTGATTTTGGTAAATTTTTTTCTCCAAACTGTTGAATCTTTTTGGATGAAAAAAAACACTTCGCCATAGGCCGGACCAAGCTTTTTCAATACTTTGGTGCCCACCCTGTATTAGGTGTCATTTTGTCGCGTGTGATACACAATGTTTTTCATTTCTAGTATTTGATACATTTTGGATCAACTTTTTATGGGTGGGTAAGAATTGGCGAAAAAAATGCAACAAATCGGAACTTTGTATACATGATACCAGCATGGGCGTTCATAGCGGGGTTACTATTGGTGGCATCATGCGATATGATGGGATTCTACGGTGTTACATGATGTTATTTAGTTTTGGGAACAGAAACAGGATTATAATTGTTACAGTTTTTAGATTTTTTAATGTAAATAGACTTTCCTTTCTATATTTCAGGGCCCCGATGTTGTGACTTTAAGGGTTAGATGGGTCATAACAAGTATCTAAGTTTTCCCCTATCCACAAGATACAATACTAGTTGATTGTGGGGGTACAATTGCTGGAACCCCCTCACCAATCACGAAAAAGGGAACCCGGCATCTGAATACGGGCATCCAGTCCTCACTATATTGAATGGAGACCCTGCCGTCCCATTCACCTACTACGGTGCCGAGCTGTGACACTCTTCAGCGCGTCCATGGAGTAAGTATAGCATGGGCACACGACCGGCACCCTCCACTCTTATAAACTTGGGACAAACCATTTAAACCTCTCGTATCTTTGGTTCCGTAGCTCACATAATCTCAGCAATCATTGAGAGTTCTCTGAAGAAGAGATGTTCAGCTGATCATAACACTTTAGTCCAAGATAGAGAGTCTACGTGCTACAACCTCTCCTCATGCCTCTAAGTAGTGTCTCACCCCTCAAGCAAAAAGTGGACTCGTCTCAGCTTTTTTGCATATTTTTGGAGGCAGTTTATATCCCCTGTGGGGGCATAGAAGGTTTTGGATGTGTAAATGTCTGTGACAGACTTCTCTTTAATATTCAAACCACATCTGTGCACTTCTAGCGTGGTCCTTTGGCAGCTGATACAATCGAATGATTACAGTCTCCGTTCTACGGTGTGGTAGGAAATAGGTTATTACTTCAAACATCTCCCAATGATATGAATGAGAGCTAAACCTGAGTGCTCGGCCGTAAGCTGGAATGGGCCCACCTGCTTGTCTTCCATTCCCGGGTCAGACCCCACCAATGCAATACTTATCAACCTTCCCGAAATTCATCTATATCCGGCTACTTATATGTCCAGTTCCTACGTTTGTTACTGACACGACCCAGAAAGTAATGCTAATTCAAATTCAGACATGGATTTATTCGAATGTCACAGTCCATCTGATTCTGGAATGACCCCGCTGGGATGGTATCAGTTCAGATGAGGAGGTGAATATTCTGCTGTATATACTATATATATGATGATTAGAATGAGACTTCGGATGCTGATCATGGGGGATCCACGGCGTGGCAACCCCTGCTTCCCACTATTAGGCCCGCCTCGAGAAACGCTATGCCTGGCGCGCGCCACGTTCCCTCTGTTTGTTCAACAGGAACAGTTATCTGAAGGCTTGTGGTGTCATCATCTTTCCAGCTAGACTCAAAGCAGAGCTCTGCTACAAGAAGTGACTAGCAAGCCGATGTGAATGTTCAAGCCATGAATACACCTTTGGGGGCGAGCCCCCACTTCTTCCACAGGCCTGGCACGGCACTGCTACGTAGGGTGCCCTCCATCGTAATGGTTAGGGCCACCGCAAGCTCCTGATATTTCCCCGCAAGCAAACAATGGAGAGAATACACCTGTAGGCAGATCGCTTGCAACGTCAACACAAGTCACCATACTCCTGCGAGCAACTTGAAATTCATGTCCATTGTCATCATTCCTCATCAACCCCCATCCTGGCTGCTCACTACAAAAACGGATATTTTTTATGAGCCCTGGAGTGTGAAATAAAGAGCAGAAACTGCATCAGTACAGCCGTCTGCTCCACATACAGCTGGGGGCAATCTGTTCTGTATAAACTTACTGAGTCCTAGAGAACAGCAGAGACATCCGAGAGACTGAGCACATGTACAGAATAAGGAAACATGAGATACGAGACAAAGGAGGAATACACAGTATAGAGAGCAGGAGGAGGAGGAGAGCGAGACACAGTATATAGAGTCATGATGAGGCGAGAGAGAGGAGACCGTAGAGAGAGGAGTGAGGAGGTAAGGCGAGGTGAGACCCATTATAGAGAGGCAGATTAGATATATAGGAGACCGTATAGAGAGTCCGAGAGGAGAGAGAGGAGAACAAGTATAGAGAGTCATGAGGAGTAGAGAGAGGGCCAACAAGTATAGAGAGGCAGGAGGAGGGGATAGAGATACCCAATTATAAGAGATGCAGTATTATGATAGAGAGGAGACAACGTATAGAGAGGCAGGAGGAGAGGAGAGATGAGACACAGTATAGAGAGTCAGGAGAGTATATAGAGAGGAACACAGTATAGAGAAGTCATAGGATGAGGAGTATATGAGACTCATTATAGAGAGTCAGGAGGTATATTCGATAGGTAACACAGTAGAGAGATGCAGGAGGAGGAGGAGAGAGGAGACACGTATGAGAGCAGGAGGAGGAGAGAGAGGAGACCACATTATAAGAGGCAGTATGATGATAGGAGGAGACACAGTAAGGATGCAGGATTAGAGAGAGGATACACATTATAAGTTCCTATTATTAGAGAGAGTAGACACAGTATAGAAGGCCAGGGAGGAATAGAGATAGAGACACAGTATTGAGAGGCAGGATGTAGAGCGAGGAACACGTATCGAGGCAGGACGGAGGATAGAGAAGGAGACCCATTATATATAGCAGAAGGAAGATATATAGATACACATTATAGATAGGCAGGAGTATTGGCTATAGTAGACAGCATATAGAGGCGAGAGGAGTAGAGAGCGGAGACACAGTATAGAGAGGCAAATGAGGAGGACAGGAGAGAGGAGACAACAGTATATAGATGTGCAGAGAGGGATTAGAGATTTCAGAACGTATATATAGTGCAGGATTAGGATGAGAGAGAGGAGACATTATATAGATTCAGGGATGAGTAGGAGAGAGGAGACACCGGTATAGAGAGCAGGAGGAGAGAGAAGAGGATACACGTATAGAGATTCAGTATGAGGAGAGGAGAGACATTCTAGAGAGGCCGGAAGAGGAGGATAGATGATACATGAACACATTATAATTCATTATGTATGATCGAAGGAACACATTAATATATATGCGGAGTACAGAGACGATGAGACACGGTAATATAGAGGCAGGAGGAGGAGAGAGAGGAGAAGATAAAGGTCAGAGAGGAGATAGAGTAGACAGTATAGAGAGGCAGGAGGAAGAGAGAGGGAGGAGACACAGTATATAGGCAGAGTAGATAGATAGGAGACACATCTTATAGAGAGGCAGGCTATGATATATATGATACACATTAGAGAGTCAGGAGGAGGAGAGAGAGGGAACACAGTATAGTAGAGGCAAGGAGGAGGAAGAGAGCGACACAGTATAGAGAGGCGGAGAGAGAGAGATTAGACAGTATAGAGAGGCAGGAGATAGAGAGAGGAACACCATTATAGAGATGGCAGGAGGATGGATAGAGATTATACCCAGTATAATAGGCATGAGTAAGGAGAGAGAGAGACACAGTATGAGAGCGGAGGAGAAGATAGATGAGACACAATAGAGAGGCAGGAGGAGGAGAGAGAGGGAGACACATTATAGAGAGGCAGGAGGGGAGGAGATATGAGACACGTTATGGATGCATATGATATAGCTAGGAGACCTAATAAGAGTCAGAGTATAATATAGATAGACATTATATAGACGGCAGGCTGATAGAGGAGACACAGTATAGAGAGCGGAGAGAAGATAGAGGAGACACAGTAAGAGAGGCAGGAGGATAGAGGATACACGTCTTTTGATGGCAGGAGGAGAGAGAGGAGACACATTATATATAGGCAGAGTCTTAGAATAGTGACACAGTATAGATGAGTCAGGAGGAGGAGAGAAGGAACAACAGTAATAGAGAGTCAGGAGGAGAGAGAGGAAGACAGTAGATATAGTCAGAGATAGAAGAGGAGACACAGAATAGAGAGTCAGGAGGATGAGGATAGATGAGACACATATATCGACGTCATTAAGGTTTATTAGAATAGGAGACCATTATAATATGCCGTGAGGAGTAGGAGAGAGAGGAGACACAGTATAGATAGCAGGAGAGATGAAGGAGTATCCGTATAGAGAGGATTCCAGGAGTAGGAGGAGAGGGAAGAACAGTATATAGGCAGAGTTGTGTATATATGACACAGTACTGAGTCAGTAGGATGAGAGAGAGGAGACCAGTAATAGAGAGGCGTGAGTAAGATAGATCGGAGAACACCGTATAGATCTGCATTAGGAGGAGAGAGAGGAGACATTCTAGAGCGGCAGGATGGGAGATGAGGTATACATTATATATATTCAGGAGTAATATACTATAGAGACACTTATAATGCATTAGTAATGAGATATAGGAGAACACAGTAGTAGAGATGAAGGTAGGAGGATAGAGAGATACAACAGTATTAATATCTCAGGAGTAGTATAGAGATTATACACCTAATAGAATAGGCACATTATTATATATAGATTAGACCATTATAGATAGGCATGTGGAGGAGGATAGAGATGAGACCATTATAGAGGAATCTTTCCATTATTCTATCATATTAGCACGTATTGAATGAGATGTTCCTTCATTCTTAATATATATTAGCCATACACCATATAGAGATGCAGGAGGAGGAGAGAGAAGACAATGAGAGAGGCAGATTAACTATAGGGTATACAACAGTATGGGAATTCGTTTAGTACTTATATAGATGAGTACAACTAGCGACTATTAAAGAGATCCGGATTTCATATGATAGAGCCATACGCCATCACATTAAGTATAATGCACTGAGTAGTGATTATAGGAGACCTTATATATTTCCTTAGTAGAGAGAGATTCTACATTATATAGAGCATGTAGAGATATTATACACCTTATGATATATTCAATTATTATAATACTATATTATACACAGTATAGATGCATGATAGAGAGGAACCACAGTATATAGATGCATGATGCTATTATCACAGTATAGAGGTGCAGTAGCATAGAGATTATAAACACACCTTATATTAGTATGTCCAGATTCTGCTAGATAGGAGACACATTATAGAGAGTTTATCAGAGGTCAGTGAGGATAGATATATGAACAGTCAAGAGATCGTCAAGGAAGAGGAAGAGAGAGGACACAAAGTATATAGAATGCATATGAGCAGATATAGTATACCTTCTAGAGAGTGCGTGTCATCTATCACTAAGCCAATTGCTGACCCAAATACACAGATTTTCCCCTAGTCCAAAAATTGTTTACTTTATGTACTAACTATTTACATGATATCGTTCCTTGAAAAAGTCTGGATAAAAAACCTCCCCGAGGTCCAGTCAATTTCTTACCTCCTCATAAAAACGGATGCAATTAGTGCAACAGAACCGAGTTATAACCGAGTATAAACCGGGTTATATGCTGGGTTAGAAGGTTATTTGCATAACCCAACTACAGGCGGTCCCTTACTTAAGGACACCTGACTTACAGACGACCCCCTGTGACCTCTGGTGACCTCTCTGGATGTTACTATAGTCCCAGGCTGCAATGATCAGCTGTAAGGTGTCTGTAATGAAGATTTATTCATAATCCTTGGTCCAAAAAAAGCAAAAAGATTTGAAACAATTGTCACTGGGGAAAAAAAAATTTTTGTCTGGATCTACAATTATAAAATATACAGTTTCGACTTACATACAAATTCAACTTAAGAACAAACCTATGCACCCCATCTTGTATGTAACCTGGGGGCTGCCTGTACATGATACCATCAAAGCCCGATAGTTTTTACCCCTTTTTGAGTCTTGGTAACACATTTGCTATGCACCAGACCAGTGGAACAGAATCTGTCATTAAAGGGGTTTTCTCAAAGTTAGGCCCTATCCACAGGCTTAGGCCTCACTTGCTGATCGGTGGGGGTCTCAGTGATAACGAAAACGAGGGGTCTGATGGGGTGCCAGGTACCTGAGTCAGACCCCTCGCTGCTCCGGGAGAGTAGTGGAGCAGACGGCTGCGCATGAATGTTCTATAAATCTCAATGGAGCAGACGGAAATTGCCGAGTGCCACGGGAAAAACCCTTTAAGGAATAGTACTTAATTCATGCAGTAACCGTGGATAAAAAGGAAGAATTGCCGGCTCACCTCCCACCAAGCGTCGAGTCCGGCACGGGCCACAGCAATGCGCTAGAGAAAAAGAATACACGGTCCAGCCAGGCTCCAGACACGCGAGACAAACCCTAAGGACCCGGCACACGTGGCGTTTTGAACCCGTTTTTTAAGCAGTTTTTTGAAAATGCATACTCCTTTTTTGACCGTTTGAACTAAAGAATCTGTACAACCGTCGAAACTAAGCGTTTTCAGAAAACTGCTTAAAAACGGGTTCAAAACGCCACGTGTGCCGCCGGCCTAATTGGGGGAATCCCTCAAATATTCTATGAGTTGTCCCACAATTATGGGGTCACCCATATGTCTTATGATTCATGTTCTAATAGCCATTTATTTACTATACATTTTGTGTTTAGACTTTGCTTTCAGCCTCAATGATTCTTAGCTATGGACTGTGTGTAGATATACAGGCAGTCCCCTACTTAAAAACACCCGACTTACAGACGACCCCTAGTTACAAACGGACCTCTGGATATTGGTAATTTCCTGTACTTTATCCTTAGGCTACAATAATCATCTATAACAGTTATCACAGGCGTCTGTAATGAAGCTTTAGTGTTACTCCTGATTCTTATGACAACCCAACATTGTTCATATCCAATTGTCACAGAGACCAAAAAAGTTCTGTCTGGGGCTACAATTATAAAATATACAGTTCCGACTTACATACAAATTCAACTTAAGAACAAACCTACAGAACGTTACCCGGGGACTGCCTGTAGACCAAAAACGCATGCAGGTTATGTTACAAACAAGACATTCCCAAAAGCTCTGAAAATCTGACCTCAGCCTTACATTTATTTGCATTTTATTTTTAGCTTTAATAAGTTTACAGGGTATAAGTAAGGAAGTGAGGATTCAGCGTTGTCCTAGTTACTTGTCTGCGCCATCAGCAATTATCTGCAGAGAATACTGCGTGCCCTCGTCTAAAAGGCAGCTCCCTTACAATCAAGCATGACTTTCAGGAAGCCTAAAGACATGGGGGCTTATTTACCAAGGGTCCGCGGATGCACTTTAGTCGGATTTTCCAACATTTTTTGGGGATTGCAAGGCTGTGACAGGCATTTAGCAGGGGATTGTGTGGCAGGCGATGGGATTTTGGCGCCGATGCGCTGCTTTCATGCGACAGAAAACAGGAGGCGTGCCTGCACGGAATTAAACTTTCAAATTGTTTTGCAATATGAAGCAATTATAAGCAACGGGAAGAAGAAGGTGAACTCCGGTGAACCTGAGCGGAGAAGCGACACATGCAGGATATCGGCAGTGCATTGGAGTCGGA
Organism: Engystomops pustulosus; assembly: GCA_019512145.1. Taxonomy (NCBI): domain Eukaryota; kingdom Metazoa; phylum Chordata; class Amphibia; order Anura; family Leptodactylidae; genus Engystomops; species Engystomops pustulosus. The sequence continues at coordinate 69,495,591 of CM033651.1, read as the reverse complement.
CAATGTACTTTCTGGGAACTCCTCCGGAGGGGTAAGTAAATGTGGCCCATGGCGTGGGATTAAAGCCAAACCAGTATATCGATTCCAGAAGAAACAGATTCCCAACCATCAGAAAATTAGATCTCTCCTTATGGAAGCTTTTCCACGTAAGGCTGCCTTGCAGGCATGTGGAGACTTATAGCCAATGAGGCTCCACTAGAGGATTCTGGGAAGTAGCATACAGCCTTTCAGCAGATTTGGCTCCCATTTTTTTGAATTGTGTTGTGCTGGTTTACTGTAGGCTTTGCTACAATGGACGAGCTCTCTGCTTCTGGTTCCATCCGGTGCTATAGCCACCGCTGCTATCAGCCAAGTGGCATGGGTGCCGGCTGCTGGCGCAATTAATAACTAGAGCAGATAAATATAATGTAGTGCAATAGGAAGTGGCTGAGAACAATGAAAGTGCCTAGAAATGAAGGTTGTGCACCAGCTCAGTGGTAAGAGGATTAGAAATAGGATTCAAGCTCAATAGGAGAGATTGCAGAATATTTCCCTGCACCGCGGATTAGAAAGCACAATAAAAAGAAAAGTCATTTGATGAAGATGAGAAATGCATGCGCCGTATTCCTGGCTGCAGCCGATTCGGATTACACAATGACTTGGCACATTTATGGAATATCCACCATATGTTATTGCAGGGTAAAGCATGAAGTCACTGGAACGAGGCCTCCCTCAAAACAACCTCCTAGATGCCACAGTTACAGCAACCAGCAATGAATAGGGTTAGCAGCAGCACCATAAGATAAAACGTATACGTATGAGACTAGACCAAGGATTCCTGATGGATATTAACATGGACAATACTTTGTCACACCAGTGGGTGAGCTGTAACAATTTTGGTAAGAGAAAATAAACAATAAAAACAAACATTTTTCATACACATATCCAAAAAATAATTGAGGTGGCACCGCGCTAGACCAGAGTATACAACATATTTCACGCCGACCACTGAGCCAGAACAATCCATAAATTAATCTAAATTAAAGTCACAACAGGCAGTGGTTTATCAGAGCTATTTTTGCTGACAGGATCCCTTTAAGTTTACCGTAATTAAATTTGTAGATTTTTATACATACCTTATATACTCGAGTATAAGCCTAGTTTTTCAGCACAAAAAATGTGCTGAAAAACCCAAACTAACTCGGCTTATACTCGAGTCAAAAAACATAAATATCTCTAAACTCAACTTTCCGCAAACCCTGTATACCTTCTGTGCGATCTGTCCCCGCAGCTGCAGCAGGCTATAATACGCTGGCATGGTCTGGCAGGCTATAGACGCTGGGGGCAGGGTCTGTCAGGGCTTTACTCTGGTGCAGGGTCTGGCAGCTAGATACGCTGGTGCAAGGTCTGGCAGGCTATATACGCCTGGTTGCAGAGGGTCTGGAGGCTATATACACAACGGTGCAAAGGGTCTGTGCAGGCTATATACATCTGGTGCAGGGTCTGGCAGCTATATACACTGGGGCAGGGGCTGGCAGGCTATATACACGGTTGCAGATTGTTCTGGCAGCGATATACACTTGGGTCATTTTCTGGCCGGCTAATACGCTGGGGCAGGGTCCTGGCAGGCTATATACGCTGGGGCAGGTCGGGCAGGCTAATCGCTGGGGCAGGGTCTGGCTGCTGTATACACTGGGCCTGGGCTGGCAGCTCTATCACTGGGGCATGGACTGGCAGGCTATATACACTGGGCAGGGGCTGGCAGCGATATACCTGGGGCAGGTCTGCGAGGCTATATACGCTGGGGCAGGTCGGGATGTCTATATACGCTGGGGCAGGGTCGGCAGTCTATATACTCTGGTTCCGGGTCTGGCAGGCTATATACGCTGGGGCAGGGTCTGGCAGGCTATATAACTCTGGGCAGGGTCTGTCATTCTATATACGCGGGGCAGGGTCTGGCAGGCCGCTCTATACCTGGCATGGTCTGGCATTCTCTAATCGCTGGGCAAGGGTCCTGGCAGGCTATATACGCTGGGGCAGGTCTGGCCGGCTATAGACGCTGGGGGCAGGTGCTGGCAGGCTAGAGAAATGGGGCAGGGTCTGGCAGGGTATATAACTGGGGCAGTGGCGGCCCTGTATATACCCTGGGCGGGTCTGGGGCAGGGTATATACACTGGGTCGGGTTCTTGGCAGGCTATATTCACTGGGGCAAAAGGGTCTGGCAGCTATAGAACACTGGGGCAGGGTCTGGCAGGTTACTATACACTGGGGCAGGTCTGTCTTGTATATACCTTTGGGCAGGGTCTGGCAGGTAGATACAACTGGGGCAGGTCTGGCGGGGAATACACTGGGCAGGTCCTGCAGGGGATAACACTGGGGCAGGGTCTGCATGCTTATCTCAACTGGGCCGGGTCTGGCAGCTATATACCCTGGGGCAGGGTCTGCAGGCTATATACACTGGGGCAGGGTCTGGCGATGCTAGATAACACTGTGGCAGGTCTGGGCAGGCTAGATACACTGGGCAGGGTCTGGCAGGCTATATACACCGGGCAGTGTCTGGTCATGGTCTATATCAACTGGGCGTCCTGAGCAGCTATATACACTTGGGCAGTCTGGCAGCTATATACATCTGGGCAGGGTCTTGCAGGCTAATTACACTGTGCAAAGGGTCTGGCAGGCTATAACACTGGGGCAGTGTCTTGGCGGCTATATACACTGGGGCAGGGTCGGCAGGCTATATACACTGGGGCAGGGTCTGGCAGGCTAGAACGCTGGGAGGGGCTGGCAGTCAGAACACTGGGCAGGGGCGGGCATGCTATTACACTGGGGCAGGGGCTGGCAGGCTATATACACTGGGGCAGGGGCTGGCAGGCTATATACACTGGGGCAGGGGCTGGCAGGCTATATACACTGGGGCAGGGGCTGGCAGGCTATATACACTGGGGCAGGGGCTGGCTGGCTATATACACTGGGGCAGGGGCTGGCTGGCTATATACACTGGGGCAGGGGCTGGCTGGCTATACACTGGGGCGGCTGTGACCAATGCATTTCCCACCCTCGGCTTATACTCGAGTCAATAGGTTTTCCCAGTATTTTGTGGTAAAATTAGGGGCCTCGGCTTATACTCGGGTCGGCTTATACTCGAGTATATACGGTATATCTGGAGCATTTTTAGTCTTTCCTAAACACCAATAATAAAATCTGTACCAGCTCTCAGATTAGTGCGGATTTTACACCATTATTAGTCTGTAAAATTGGTAAACGCAATGAACATTTCTCCGAACTTCAACACATAACCTTTCAAAAGTGCCACAAAAGCAATAATAATAAAAATAATAAATAAAATAATAATTAAAAAAAGTCACAAATTTGTGCAGTGCACTGGGATTCTGCAAACTAATTCCAAATGCGGAGACTTTAGGTTTATTGTATTTTTGTAAATTTTTTCCCAAACTGTTCATCTTTTTTGTACAAAAACACTTCGCCGTAGTCCGACGCCAATAGCTTTTTCATACTTTGGTGCACACTACTGTATTAGGTGTCATTTTTTCTGCGGGATGAGACAATGTTTTCATTTATATTAATTTGATAACATTTTGATCAACTTTTTATGGGTGGGAGAATGGCGAAAAAAAGCAACAAATCTGACGTTTGTATACGATTTACCATCATGGCGTTCATAGCAGGGGTGACATATTGGGCATCATGAGATATGGGGATATCTAACGGGTTAATGATTTTTATTTATTTGGGAAAGAAACAGGATTATAATTGTTACAGTTTTTAGATTTTCTAATTTAAGAATGATCTTTCCTTTACTATTATTTCAGGCCCCCTTGGCAATGTTGTGGTACGTTTAGGGGTTAATGGGGTCATAACAAAGTATCTAAGTTTTCCCCTATCCACAAGATAACAGATAACTAGTTGATTGGTGGGGGTACAATTGCTGGGAACCCCTACCAATCACAAAAAAGGGAACCCGGCAATCTGAATAACGGGCATCCAGTCCTCACTAATTGATGGAGACCCTGCCGGTCCATTCACCGACTACGGGTGCCGAGCTGGGACATCTTCAGCGCGTCCATGGAGTAGAGTAGCAGGGCACACGCCAGGCACCCTCACCATCCTTATAAACTTGGGACAAACCATTTAACCGCTCGTATCTTTGGTTCCGTAGCTCACATAACCACAATCATGAGAGGTTCTGAAAGAAGAGATTTTCAGCTGATCAATAACACTTGAGTCCAAGATAGCAGAGTCTTAAGTGCTACACTCTCCTCAGCCTCTAAGAGTGTCTCACCTCAAGCAAAAAGTGACTCTTCTCAGCTGTTTTGCATATGATTTTGGAGGCATTTTCCCTGTGGGGGCTATAGAGGTTTTGGAGGTGTAAAATGCTGGTGACAAACTTCTTTTAATATTCAAACCACATCTGATGCAACTTCTGAGCGCTGGTCTTGGCAGCTGATAAAACAGATGTAGAAGAGGACAGCTCCGTTCTAAGTGTAGTGGTAGGAATAGTTACTGCAAAACATCTCCCAATGATATGAATGAGAGCTAAACTGCAGTGACTCGGCCTAAGCTGGTAATGGGGCCACCTGCTTATCGTTCCATTCCCGATGTCAGACCCCACCAATGCAATACTTATCACCTGTCCACATTATCCGCTACTTATCACCTGTCCACATTATCCGCTACTTTGTGTGTTTGACACGACCCAGAAAAGATACAATTCATCAATTCATACAGTGGATTTATTCAGAAATGTCACAGTCCCATCTGAGTCATGGGAATGGACCCGGCTGTGATGGTTCAGTTCAGATGATGATGTGAGTATTCATGCTGTATATAATATATATATATATGATTAGAAATGAGACTTCGGGATGCTGATCATGGTGGATCCAGCGGCGGGGCACCCCTGCTGCCCACTATTAGGCGCTGCTCGGAGAACGCTATGCCTGGCGCGGCGCCACGTTCCCCTCTGTTTGTTCACTAAGGGAACATTAGCTGAAGGCTGTGGTGTCAGCACTTCCCAGCTAGACTAAAAGGCAGAGCGTCTGCTACAAGAAGTGACTATCAAACCGATGTGGAAATTGTTCAAGCAAGTGAAATACAACTTTGGGCGCTCCCCCACTTCTTTACACAGGCCTGGCACGGACACTGCATACGTAGGCTCCATCTTTAATGGTGAGGCCACCGCAGAGCTCCTGAGATTTCCCAGCAAAGCAAACAATGGAGAGAATACGACATGTAGGCAGATCGCTGGCAACGGCACACAAGTCACCATACTCCTGCGAGCAACTTGAAATTCATAATCATTGTCATCATCATCCTCATCACCCTCATCATCCTGGCTGCTCACTACACGGCTATTTTTATCCTGCGTGTGAAATAAAGAGCAGAAACTGCATCAGTACAGCCGTCTGCGCCGTCCTGCGGCGGCCCTACGAATGGGGGCAAATCTGCTCTGTCAAACTTACTGAGTCCTAGAGAACAGCAGAGACATCCGAGAGACTGAGCACATGTACAGAATAAGGAAACATGAGATACGAGACAAGAGAGGAGACACAGTATAGAGAGGCAGGAGGAGGAGGAGAGAGGAGACACAGTATAGAGAGGCAGGAGGAGAGAGAGGAGACACAGTATAGAGAGGCAGGAGGAGGAGAGAGAGGAGACACAGTATAGAGAGGCAGGAGGCATGAGGAGTGGAGACACCGTGTCTATATAGAGAGGCAGGAGGAGGAGAGAGTGCGACCAGTCAAGAGAGGCAAGGAGGCAGGAGAGAGAGAGACACGTATACGAGAGGCATGAGGAGGAGAGAGAGGATACACGTATAAGAGAGCTCAGGAGGAACTTAGAGAGGTAGACACAGTATAGAGAGGCAGGAGGCGAGAGGCAGGAGACACAGTATATACAGAGGCGGACTGAGGAGAGAGAGGAGACCATATTGATAGGCAGGAGGAGGAGAGAGAGGAGACAAGTATAGAGATCAGAGGCGGAGAGAAGACGGAGACAATACAGTATAGAAGAGAGGCCGAAGGAGGAGAGAGGATCTCAGTATAGACGAGGCAAGGAGGAGGAGAAGAAGGAGACACACATACAAGAGAGGCAGAAAGAGAGAGAAGGAGACACAGTAGAGTAAGAGGCCAGGATGAGAGAGAGAGCGACGTCATGTATAGAGCGCAGGAGAAGTGAGGAGAGAGCGTACACAGTATAGAGAGTATAGAGAGAGAGGCAAGAAAGGAGGAGAGAGGGACACAGTATATGAGAGCATAAGGCGGAGGAAGAGAGACACGTATAGAGAGGTCAGGAGAGGAGAGGCGAGAGGAGAACCAAAGTATAGAGAGGCATGAAGAGGCATAGAGGATACCAGATAGAGAGGCAGGAGGAGGAGAGAGGGCAACAGTATAGTCAGAGGCGAGGAGGAGAGAGTAGCACACAGTACCTAGAGAGGCAATGGAGGAGAAGAGCAGGAACAAACTAAGAGAGGGCGAAGGAGGGAAGAGGGAGAACACAGTAAGAGAGGCAGAGGAGGATAGAGAGGAGACACGTATAGAGAGGCAGGAGGGGAGAGAGGAGACACAGTATAGAGAGGCAGGAGGAGAGAGAGAGGAGACAAAGTATAGAGAGGCAGGAGGAGAGAGAGGAGACAGTATAGAGAGGCAGAAGAGGAGGAGAGAAGGAAGACCCCGTATAGAGATGCGCATGCGAGAGAGGAGACACAGTATAGAGGCAGGAGGAGGAGAGAGAGGAAGACACAGTATAGAGGGCAGGAGGAGGAGAGAGGAGACAGTATAGACAGAGGCAGGAGGAGGCAGAGAGAGGAGACACAGTATAGAGAGGCAGGAGGAGAGAGAGGAGACAGTATAAGAGAGGCAGGAGGCGAGAGGAGACACAGTATAGAGAGGCAGGGGGGGGAAGGAGAGAGGAGACACAGTATAGAGAGGCAGGAGGAGGAGAGAGAGGAGACAGTATAGAGAGGCAGGAGGAGGAGAGAGAGGAGACACAGTATAGGGGCAGGAGAGGAG
>CM033651.1:69471179-69488448 GCA_019512145.1 Engystomops pustulosus | reverse complement strand
TCCACATACATCTTGGGTCATCTCTTGTTCTGTATAAACTTACTGAGTCCGAGAACCAGAGACATCCGAGAGACTGAGCACTTTACAGAATAGGACATGAGATACGAGACAAAGGAGGAATACACAGTATAGAGAGCAGGAGGAGGAGGAGAGCGAGACACAGTATATAGAGTCATGATGAGGCGAGAGAGAGGAGACCGTAGAGAGAGGAGTGAGGAGGTAAGGCGAGGTGAGACCCATTATAGAGAGGCAGATTAGATATATAGGAGACCGTATAGAGAGTCCGAGAGGAGAGAGAGGAGAACAAGTATAGAGAGTCATGAGGAGTAGAGAGAGGGCCAACAAGTATAGAGAGGCAGGAGGAGGGGATAGAGATACCCAATTATAAGAGATGCAGTATTATGATAGAGAGGAGACAACGTATAGAGAGGCAGGAGGAGGAGGAGAGAGGAGACACAGTATAGAGAGTCAGGAGAGTATATAGAGAGGAACACAGTATAGAGAAGTCATAGGATGAGGAGTATATGAGACTCATTATAGAGAGTCAGGAGGTATATTCGATAGGTAACACAGTAGAGAGATGCAGGAGGAGGAGGAGAGAGGAGACACGTATGAGAGCAGGAGGAGGAGAGAGAGGAGACCACATTATAAGAGGCAGTATGATGATAGGAGGAGACACAGTAAGGATGCAGGATTAGAGAGAGGATACACATTATAAGTTCCTATTATTAGAGAGAGTAGACACAGTATAGAAGGCCAGGGAGGAATAGAGATAGAGACACAGTATTGAGAGGCAGGATGTAGAGCGAGGAACACGTATCGAGGCAGGACGGAGGATAGAGAAGGAGACCCATTATATATAGCAGAAGGAAGATATATAGATACACATTATAGATAGGCAGGAGTATTGGCTATAGTAGACAGCATATAGAGGCGAGAGGAGTAGAGAGCGGAGACACAGTATAGAGAGGCAAATGAGGAGGACAGGAGAGAGGAGACAACAGTATATAGATGTGCAGAGAGGGATTAGAGATTTCAGAACGTATATATAGTGCAGGATTAGGATGAGAGAGAGGAGACATTATATAGATTCAGGGATGAGTAGGAGAGAGGAGACACCGGTATAGAGAGCAGGAGGAGAGAGAAGAGGATACACGTATAGAGATTCAGTATGAGGAGAGGAGAGACATTCTAGAGAGGCCGGAAGAGGAGGATAGATGATACATGAACACATTATAATTCATTATGTATGATCGAAGGAACACATTAATATATATGCGGAGTACAGAGACGATGAGACACGGTAATATAGAGGCAGGAGGAGGAGAGAGAGGAGAAGATAAAGGTCAGAGAGGAGATAGAGTAGACAGTATAGAGAGGCAGGAGGAAGAGAGAGGGAGGAGACACAGTATATAGGCAGAGTAGATAGATAGGAGACACATCTTATAGAGAGGCAGGCTATGATATATATGATACACATTAGAGAGTCAGGAGGAGGAGAGAGAGGGAACACAGTATAGTAGAGGCAAGGAGGAGGAAGAGAGCGACACAGTATAGAGAGGCGGAGAGAGAGAGATTAGACAGTATAGAGAGGCAGGAGATAGAGAGAGGAACACCATTATAGAGATGGCAGGAGGATGGATAGAGATTATACCCAGTATAATAGGCATGAGTAAGGAGAGAGAGAGACACAGTATGAGAGCGGAGGAGAAGATAGATGAGACACAATAGAGAGGCAGGAGGAGGAGAGAGAGGGAGACACATTATAGAGAGGCAGGAGGGGAGGAGATATGAGACACGTTATGGATGCATATGATATAGCTAGGAGACCTAATAAGAGTCAGAGTATAATATAGATAGACATTATATAGACGGCAGGCTGATAGAGGAGACACAGTATAGAGAGCGGAGAGAAGATAGAGGAGACACAGTAAGAGAGGCAGGAGGATAGAGGATACACGTCTTTTGATGGCAGGAGGAGAGAGAGGAGACACATTATATATAGGCAGAGTCTTAGAATAGTGACACAGTATAGATGAGTCAGGAGGAGGAGAGAAGGAACAACAGTAATAGAGAGTCAGGAGGAGAGAGAGGAAGACAGTAGATATAGTCAGAGATAGAAGAGGAGACACAGAATAGAGAGTCAGGAGGATGAGGATAGATGAGACACATATATCGACGTCATTAAGGTTTATTAGAATAGGAGACCATTATAATATGCCGTGAGGAGTAGGAGAGAGAGGAGACACAGTATAGATAGCAGGAGAGATGAAGGAGTATCCGTATAGAGAGGATTCCAGGAGTAGGAGGAGAGGGAAGAACAGTATATAGGCAGAGTTGTGTATATATGACACAGTACTGAGTCAGTAGGATGAGAGAGAGGAGACCAGTAATAGAGAGGCGTGAGTAAGATAGATCGGAGAACACCGTATAGATCTGCATTAGGAGGAGAGAGAGGAGACATTCTAGAGCGGCAGGATGGGAGATGAGGTATACATTATATATATTCAGGAGTAATATACTATAGAGACACTTATAATGCATTAGTAATGAGATATAGGAGAACACAGTAGTAGAGATGAAGGTAGGAGGATAGAGAGATACAACAGTATTAATATCTCAGGAGTAGTATAGAGATTATACACCTAATAGAATAGGCACATTATTATATATAGATTAGACCATTATAGATAGGCATGTGGAGGAGGATAGAGATGAGACCATTATAGAGGAATCTTTCCATTATTCTATCATATTAGCACGTATTGAATGAGATGTTCCTTCATTCTTAATATATATTAGCCATACACCATATAGAGATGCAGGAGGAGGAGAGAGAAGACAATGAGAGAGGCAGATTAACTATAGGGTATACAACAGTATGGGAATTCGTTTAGTACTTATATAGATGAGTACAACTAGCGACTATTAAAGAGATCCGGATTTCATATGATAGAGCCATACGCCATCACATTAAGTATAATGCACTGAGTAGTGATTATAGGAGACCTTATATATTTCCTTAGTAGAGAGAGATTCTACATTATATAGAGCATGTAGAGATATTATACACCTTATGATATATTCAATTATTATAATACTATATTATACACAGTATAGATGCATGATAGAGAGGAACCACAGTATATAGATGCATGATGCTATTATCACAGTATAGAGGTGCAGTAGCATAGAGATTATAAACACACCTTATATTAGTATGTCCAGATTCTGCTAGATAGGAGACACATTATAGAGAGTTTATCAGAGGTCAGTGAGGATAGATATATGAACAGTCAAGAGATCGTCAAGGAAGAGGAAGAGAGAGGACACAAAGTATATAGAATGCATATGAGCAGATATAGTATACCTTCTAGAGAGTGCAACATGACCCAGCCCTCACCATTATAAAGTCCCATTGTAACAATCCATCAGCTACATATTATATTACAACATCCACAAACCCAAATCATAAGATCAGTCATCAGTAAGGGAAGCGGAGTAATCGCACCACCCTAGCGCCAATGTTATCCCTACCGATGCCCCACCAGACGTGGGAAAGTAACAGCTGCTGTAGAACATCCCTCTCCTCTCGGACCGTTTCTCTTTATTAGGGGAGAGATTTGGGAATGGACCGGCACTATTTGGGAGTCCCTACGTCCATGATGATATAGCAGACACATACGAGCCTCTGATCACATCTCCTACTGCAGTTACTGTGACACATGATGGTTTATAACTTCCCTCCGATGCCTCCTGCGCCTTCACTTACATGGACATCTTTATATTATTTATTGTCGATTGCATAGAATATATAATGTGCATGAAGTCAGGCCGTCAGTATGGAACAGATGCCATAAAACTGCTGACGGTGCTGAATGGAGGACAGGATGGAGTTGTGCACGCCTCTAGGGTGATGGTCACACAGGTTTGCACTGTCCATTAGGAGGTCCCTTCATTCTGCAATGAACATGTCCTGTCCGAGAGACACCTCTGGTGCAAGGAGGCGGCAGGGCATCCAATAATAATAATCCTTTATTTATATAGCGCACACAGATTCCGCAGCGCTGCACAAAGCTTGTCAAATCAGTCCCTGTCCCCATGGAGCTCACAATCTAATCACCCTACCGGTATGTTTTAGAGTGTGGGAGGAAACCGGAGGTTCATAGCAGAGATCTCTGGGTAGCACTTGTGGAGGGGGTTTAGACGATAGAATAGGGGAAACTTAATTAACTATGAGGGGCAGCCACAGGAGAGGAAAATAATAATGATGAGGGGTTTAGATGATAATAATAATTATGAGGGGTGAATAGGGAAATTATTAAACTATAGGGGCGCATAGGAAATACTTAACTATGAGGGGGCAGCATAGGAAATAATTATTATGAGGGGTGGTTATAGCATAGGAAATAATTAAGTCTGAGGGCAGCATAGGAATAATTAATATGAGGGGTAGCATAGGAAATAATTAAACTAGAGGGGCAGACAGACCAAGAATACGGAAATAATTAATTATGAGGGGGAGTATAGGAAATAATTAATTATGAGGGCCAGCCATAGGAAATAATTATTATGAGGGGCGCATAGGAAAGAATTAACTATGAGGGGCAGATGGAAATCATTAATTATGAGGGGTAGCATAGGAAAAATTAATTTATGAGGGGCGCATAGGAAATAATTCAATTATGAGGGGCAGCATTAGGAAATAAGTAACGATGAGGGTTTTAGAAACATAGGAAATTAAATTAATTATGAGGGGGAGTCTATAGGAAATAATTAATTATGAGGGACAGCATAGGAAAATAATTAATTCATGAGCGGCAGCATAGGAAATAATTAATTATGAGGGGCCAGAATAGGAATAATTCATTATGAGCGGGCAGCATAGGAAATATTAATTATGAGGGGCAGAAGAATAGGAAATAATAATTATGGGGCCAGATAGGAATAATTAATTATGAGGGGGAGCATAGGAAAATACTTTGAGGGGCAGAATAGGAAAGAATAATTTGAGGGCAGCATAGGAAATAATTAATTATGCGGGGCCAGCTAGGGGAAATAATAATTCATGAGGGGCAGAATAGGAAATAATTAATTAAGAGGGGCCAGAATAGGCAACTAGGAAATTAAGTAATGTGGGGGCAGCATAGGAAAAAAATTACTATGAGGGCAGCATAGGAAATTAATATGAGGGGCAGAACAGAACTAGGAAATATTTTATGAGGGGCAGAACGGAAATAATTAATTTGAGGGCAGAACAGACTAGAAAAAAATTATGAGGTGGCAGCATAGGATAAAAATATGAGGGGCCCGCATCGGAAATAATTATTATGAGCGGGTAGAATAGGAAATAATATGAGGGGCCAGCATAGGGAAATCATTATGAGGGGCCGACCGGCATAGGCACTCATTCCTGATGCGGGGAGACCGACTCGGAAATAATACTTATGCGGGGTAGCCTAGGACATACTTATGAGGGTGGTAGCATATGGCATCCTAATTATGGGGGTCGCCAGGACCCATTACTGGTGGGCCAGCATCGGGGAAATAAGTAATGGTGGGGGCAGCATAGGAATACTTAATATGAGGGCAGAATCGGAACTAATTAATTATGGGGGCAGACTAGGAAATAATAATTAGGAGGGGTAGCTAGATAGGGAAATAATTACGGTGGGGGCAGCATTAGGAAATACTTAAGGTGGGGGATCGGAAATAATTAAGGACCGCGGGTATGGAAATAATTATTAAGTATGAGGGGCAGTTTAGTAATGTTTTTTGTGGGGGGGGCAATTTCAATAATTAATGGAGAGAGATCAGAATAATAATAATTGGGGCACTAGGTAATAGTCACCCAGGGGGTGCAGGAGTAGTAACGGGTCTATCCCTCCTTACGTGCGGGGGGGGGGGTGCCAGTGTATGCAGCCGTGTCTTCTGGCGCGGTCCCCAGTACCGTTCTTTCTTTTTCGCCTTTCGTCCGGGCCTCCCCCGGTCGCGGGGGCCGTGCGCGGCCCCCTCTGTCACCAGTTTGGGGACCCCTGTGTTAAGTGTTGAAAAGGAATTAGCCAGGAAGAGACACTGGTCAAAAAAATTTGGACACAAACTGGCTGCGTCCTTAGGGGTTAAGCGCACTGAATTGCTATTGCAAACATTGGGGGGGAAAGATGTTATACCCGGTTCAGTTGCGATCCCAGCGGCCCGGTTCTCTGCGGTGATTAGGTTGGCCGGGATTCACTAAGGTAGTTCCTCCGACGTTCCCAGGGGCGATGCTGTGCTGAAAGTTTCCCCGGAGGCGCAATGGAATGCCCTGAAATTCACCGGCATATAACTGGTGAAGTAAGTGTAATTTTCGCAACACATTTTTTGTATTGAATGCGGCGGTTTTCCGAATTACGTCGGGTTGCGTCTCGGCCCACGACCCCGTTTCGTTTGCGTGCATGGCCAGCGCCGATGCGCCAAATACGGGGGGGGGGGGGTCGTGTGCGCAAATTCCCAGGGCAATCAGTGTACCATCGGCGCACATCGGAAAAATTCAGGTAACCCCGTCGGGAAAACGCGAATCGGGCCCTTAGTAAAATGACCCCCTGTGGTGATTGTGTTTGAATTGCAATTAAAAACTCAAAAGGGGCGGGGCTTGCGCCAATCCACATAACATATACACCGGAAACAAAGGTTCCTTTATTTCAACGGCGATTGTTCCGGTTGCATTGCGTTTAAGTGGAAACAAAATAGGCGTCCAATCAAGCCCTCCCCATTTGAATGTGAACGCGGTTGACTAGTTACAACCAAAACTGAAAGAGATGGTCCCGGAACGTCGAGGTGGCTTCATTTTTATGTAGGTACAATTTGTCATAAAGTATAGAGCCACTTAATATTCCGGACCACGTTTTAAAAGCCGCCTCAAAGGTGCCGGATTACACTGCTACTATCCACGAGCACCAGGTAAGAAGGCAGTTTGGAGGTGCCGTCAGATTTGTCAACTAGGCCACGGTTAAAGAGAAGTTTGGATCATTTGATGGGTGGCGTTCACAATCTTCAGTTTTTCAGCAGCCGTTTGTTGTCAATAAGCAGGCTGAGGAAGAAAATAAAGAGAAACAATGAACAACGTTCTGCAAGGTTATGTTCTCACACTTTATTGATTCACACCTGCTTCTGGCTCAAAAAAACTGATCTTGAAAAACTTGCACCCTCAGAGGAAACCAAGCATCAGTATGGTTATCCCTCATCGCAATGGCCACAGCCAGACAGAATGGGGTTACACCAGGGTAATGGAAGGACTATCGGACATCATAGAAAGGAGTCGAATTTACTGCTGGGATATTCGGCCAAGTTGGGTCACATAAGCGCAGACCAGGGTCATGCACGTTCCAGAGGTTTATGGGCATTTATCCGGGATGCAGGTCAATTAACGAGGACTTCACAGGCCAATGCGTCACTCGTCAACCTGTAAACCTTTGCACGGCTATACTACCATGGAAGGGGAAGAGGGTTAAAGGCAAGGGAGAACAATGACAAACGCAATTTGGACACAAACCATAACAAAGAAGTGTTGTTATCGGTGGTGAAACCAGTCGGCCCGGGATTGTTGATTACTGGCGAACTCCCAAGGTGTAATGTACAGACATCAACGTCTGTCCGGGAACAGGGCAGGACAACGAAAGACGACAAGGGCAGCGAGCGGGAAAGATCATACAACAAAAGACACAAGATCCACCAGCACTCCGGCTCTGAATCTACATTTAGGTCAATTATAGCCCTGGCTTCTAGGGCAGATTTAATTTTGAAAAAAAAAAAAAACAAATAAAAACATCAAAGGCAAAAGAAAATAGCGCTGGATAGCTATTAGCAGAAACCAGCTGCCATGGCCTGTTACTGGCCACCAGGGATACGGAGTGGTCCATTGCCGATGCAGAGTTGGCCCACAGATCAACTTGCATCCCTGATCACTGGGCGGGAGGATTGGCTTTACCGAAAGATCCCAAGGACCCTGAAGGGTTTTCCAGGGCAGATTGACGATATCTGCATTCAAAAAGTTCATTGTCAGCGTTGGGGACACCGCTCCACGCCTGCGAGATGAGAAGGCATGACCGGGCAGAAAAGAAAATAGAAATAGGACCTGCTCTATCATTTTGTGCCGTCGGGTCATGGATTCTCCATTCAAGCTTCCACCCTGTAGTCCCCTTTGGAATATTATTACATCAGGATTATTACTTTACAGAGCTTTGTATCATGCAATATTATAACTCGACTCTGTAAACCCTCTAGGACAGGCCGGGCTTTGATGCAGCTTGCAGGCCACACTCGGCCTGCAAAGTATTTTGGAGGGCCCTATGACCACCCCACCCCGACAGCGGTCACGAACAATGCAATCCGGAGGGGGTCACTTGGGGAGAGCAGGAGTAATACATATCCTGTTCTGGCCACTAGGACAGCACAGCACCAGAAACGTAATAACGTCAGGGGGTCGCCCCAGCGGTGGGCACCCCCGACAAGAAACGAGCAGCCGCTGTGGAGACCAGATGGGGCCAGAAAATTATTAAAAACGGGGATATCACGAGAGGGCAATAATGAAAAGGAACATTAGGATGTGGACCATAATGAAGGGAGCATGACGGAATGGGGGTGTAATGAGCAAGGATTATGAAGGGGGACAAAATGAGAGAGGGCATAGGTATTGAGTAGAACTAAGTAAAGCAGGCCCTATAAAACCATCCAAGTATCTCAGGTTGCCCATGGGAAAATGTACTAATTGCCCAATACCGACCCCCGAGGCTCCACTGGAACTTTCAATCCAAACCGAACGGTCATCTTTCAGTAAGCCAATGGCGGACCCAATATACACAGATGTTCCCCTAGTCCAAAAATTGTTTAAATTTATGCTACTAACTATTTACATGATATCGTGCCTGAAAAAGTCTTATGGATACATAAACCTCCCGAGGTCCCGTCAATGTCCGCATAAAACCGGATGCGATTAGTCGACAGAAACTCATCCTCTAAACCGGTTTATACTGGGTTAAAGGTTATTTGCTGACCCACCTCCAGGCGGTCCTTACTTAAGGACACCGACTTACAGACGACCCCTAGTTACAGATAGGTCTTGGATGTTGGTAATTCCTGTACTTTATCATTTGGCTACAATAATCAGCTGAACAGGTATCACAGGCGGTTGTTAATGAGATTTATTATTTAGTCAGGTTCTTATGAGAATCCAATTTTTTAAAAATCCATGTTCACAGAGACCAAAAGTTCTGTCTGGGGCTACAAGATAAAAGCTTACAGTTCCGACTTACATACAAATTCACTTAAGAACAAAACCTACAGAACGTGTACCGGGGACTGCCCTGTAGACCAAAATGCAGGCAGGTATGTTACAAACCAGCATTCCAAAAAGCCTGAATTGACCTCAGACTTACATTTATTTGCATTTTATTTTTAGCCATAAGTTTAAGGGTATAGTAAGGAATGTGAGGATTCAGGTGGTATAGTTAATGGTATGAGCCATCAGCGTTATCTGCCGAAAAATACGTGTGCCCTCGTCTAAAAGGAAGCTCCCTTACAATCAGGCATGACTTTCAGGGAAGCCGAAAGACATGGGGGCTATTTACCAAGGGTCCGCGGCGGCTGCTGCACTTTCGTGGATTTCAAACTTGTTTGGGACTTGCAAGGGTGTGTGACAGGCATTGCAGGGCGATTGGTGCAGGCCATGGGATTTTGGCGCAGAGCGCTGAACAGAAAACAGGAGGCGTGCCTGCACGGGATTTAACATTCATTGGTTCGCAATATGAAGCCAATTATAAGCAACGGGAAGAAAAGAAGGTGACCTGGATGAACCTTGAGCGGAGGAAGAAGAAGGACATCATGCAGGGATATCGGCAGTGCATGAGCGGACAATGTATTCGGGAACTCCTAGGAGGGGTAGGGGTAAGTACAATGTGGCCCATGGTGCGGAATATTTAACGCCAAACCAGTATATCGATGCCAGAAGAACAGATTCACCAACCATCAGAAAATTAGATCTCTCCTTATGGAAGCTTTTCCCACGTAAGGTGCCTTCAGGCATGTGGGAGACTATAGCCAAATGAGGCTCAATAGAGGATTCTGGGAAAGTAGAATACAGCCTTCAGCAGATGGCCCCATTTGTTGAATGGTGTGTGGGGTTTACCGTCGCTTGTAGAATGGAAGAGCTCTCTGTTCTGTTCCCTCCAGTGTTTTATGTGCCGTATAGCGTGAGATGGCGACCTTTGAGATACAGAGTGCCCCAAACTACAAACAAAAACCCATTTTTATGTTGCAAAGTGCCAACATACCAATTTGGGCAGTAACTTATTGATCTCTGCTGTATCACAAGGTCAATCGTATTGGTGTCCTTAGTACACCATAAATAGAAAGCAGGAAACATTTGGATTGTAGACTTCCCTCCTGGGTCCCCCTAAAGAGGAAGAAGCAGGGGACCCAAAGCAGGAGCTCCAACACATTAATTCATCTCTGTCCACACCTTCTCGACCCTCCTATAGTCTTGGCAGAAAGTAGTCTCATTTTTTTTTTTTTAAAATAGACTGTGTACGCGTCTTGAGGTCTTAGGACTCAAGGCTTCCTCTGCAGTCCAGCTGGTAAATTCGTGCTGGGTGCCCACAGGAAAGGGCTCAGAGGCCACCTATGGCCCGATTGCCATAGGTTCGCCACCATGTGCTATAGGACACCGCTGCTTGCGATCAGAAGAGGCATGGGTGCCGGACTGCTGGCGCAATTAATAACTCGAGCAGATAAAATATGTAGTGACAATAGGAAGCTGGCTGAGAAACAATGAAAGGCCTTTAGACATGAAGGTCGCACAGCTCAGTGGTGTATAAGAGGATTAGAAATAGGATTCAATCAATTAGGAGAGATTGCAGAATTTCCCGACACCGCGGTTATAAAGCACAATTAAAAACAACCGTCATTTGGATGAAGATGAGGGAAATGAAGATCCGTATTCCATGGCTGCAAGCAGGATTCGGTTAAAACAATTGAAATTGGCACATTATGGAATATCCACTTCCCCCCACCCCACAGAGGTTATGCAGGGTAAAGGCATGTGAAATGCAAGTCACTGGAAAGAGGCCTCCAATAAAACAACCTCTAGACGCACGGTTATTGCCCAGCAACCAGCAAGATAGGGTGAGCGCAGCCGGAAACGGGTTAGGCAGGAGCAACAAGATAAAGATATCGTAGGACTAGACCAGGGTCCTGATGGATATTAACATGGTACACTACCTTTGGTACACCAGGGGGTGAAGCTGTACAACCACTTTTGGTAAGAGAAAATAAACAATAAAAACAAAATTTTCATACACATATAAAAAAAATAATGAGGTGGCACCACGATATAGAACGGAGATAAACATATTCACGCCGACCACTGAGCCAGCACAATCCTCAATGAATCTAAATTCAAGTTAAATAAATACAAATTAAAAACAAAACCCAGGACCGTCACAACAGGCAGTGGTTTATCAGAGACTATTTCTTGCTGAAGGTTCCCTTTAAGTTTACCGTATCTTCTCGAGTATAAAGCGACCAAGCAGTATAAGCCGGGCGGCCACTTCACCACAAACACGTGGTTCTAAACCTATATATGTTTACTCGAGTATAAGCGAGGTTGGGGTTTCAGCACATTTTTGTGTGAAAAACCTGGCTGATACTCGGTATATATGATAATTAATTGATAATTTTTATACATATATCTGGAGCCTTTAGTCTTTCTAACACAATATAAAGAGTCCATGTACCCGCTCTCAGATTAGTGCGGATTTTAAACCATTATTCGTCTGTAAAATTGGTTAAACACAATGAACATTTTCGCGACCTTAACACATAACCTTTCAAAGTGCACAAAAGCAATAATAATAAAAATTAATAAATAAAATCAAATTTAAAAAGTCACAAATTTGTGCAGTGGTAATGTGCGAGCTGCAAAATAATCCAAATGCGGAGAGTTAGGGTTTATGTATTTTGGAAATTTTTGCCAAAACTGTTAAACTTTTGTACAAAAAACACTTCGCCAGAGTCCGACGACAAATAGGCTCTTTTCAGACTTGGTGCACACAATGTATTAGGTGGTCATTTTTTCTGCGGGAGAGGACAAATGTTTTCATTTATATTAATTGATAACATTTTGATAAACTTTTTATGGGTGGGAACGAATGGCGAAAAAAAAAAAAAAAAAAAAAAGCAACAAATCTGAGGTTTGTATATACGATTTCCCATCCTGGCGTTCATCGCAGGGTGACTATTGAGGCATCATGAGATATGGGGATAATTAACGGTGGTAATCGATTTTTATTTATTTGGGAAAGGAAACAGGATTCTAATTTGTTACCGGTTTTTAGATTTTTTAATTTAAGGAATTAGCTTTCTTTTCCTATTATCCAGGTAGTTTAGGGGTTAAGGGTAATAACAAAGTCTCTAAGTTCTCGTACCCTATCCACAAGATAAACGATAAATAGTTGATTGGGGGAGCGGGGTACAATGCTGGGGGAAAAACCCTTACCAATCACGGAAAAAGGGACAACCCCGGCAATCGGGATAGGGCCCTCCAGTCCTCACGAATTGATCGGAAGACCCTGCCGGTCCATTCATATAAGGGTGCCGAGCTGGGACCATCTCAGGCGCTCCAATGGAGGTAGAGTGCAGGGCACACGCCAGGCACCCTCCTTATAAACTCTGGACAAAACCATTTAACCGCTCGAGCTTTGGTCCGTCGCTCACCTACACAATCCTGAGAGGTTCTGCAAGAAGAGATTGTCAGCTATCAATAACACTTGAGTCCAGCTACAGCGTCTACTGCTACACTCTCTTCAGCCTCTAAGAGTGTCTCACCTCAAGCAAAAAGTGACTCTTTCTCAGCTGTTTTGGCAATGATTTGAACGGCACTTTTTACTATATCCTGTGGGGGCTTCTATGAGGTTGGAGGTGTAAAAATGTGGTGAACCGATTCTTTTCATATTCAAAACACACATCTGATGCCATTTGAGCGATGTGGGCTTGGCAGCTGATAAAACAGAGTAGAAGTGGGACCAGCACGTTCTAAGTGTAGTGGTAGGAATCGGACAGAGGTACTGCCAAAACATCTCCCCAATATATGAATGAGAGCTAAACGGCAAGGGATCGCCTAAGCTGGTTAATGGGGGCCACCTGCGTATCGTTCCATTCCGCTATCAGACACACCAATGCAATACTTATCACAGTCCACCTCTCCGCTATTGTGTGTTGACACGACCCCAGCAGAACAGACAAGTATCAATTTCAACAGTGGATTTATTCCGACGGTCACAGTCCATCTGAGTAAGGGGAAAGACACGGCTGTGAGGTTCAGGTCAGATGAATGATGTGAATATTCATGCTGATATAATTTTATATAGATGTATGATGAGAAATGGAGACCGTGGGGATGCTGATCAGGTGGATTCAGCGGCGGGGCCCCCATGATGCCCACTATTAGGCGTGCTCGGAGAACACGCTATGCTGGGCGCCGCGTTCCCCACGGTGTTCCACTAAGGGAAACATTAGCGAGGCCCTGTGGTGTCACGCACGTCCCAGTGAATAAAGGCAGCGCGTCTGCTACAAGAAGAAGACTATAAACCGATGTGGAAGGAAGGAAATTGTTCAGCAGTGACATACACAACTTTGGGGCTCCCCAGCTCTTACACAGGCCTGGCACGGACTACTGCAACGTAGGCTCATCTTTAATGGTGAGGCCACGCAGAGTCCTTGAGATTCCCCAGCAAAGCAAACAATGGATGAGATACGACATGTAGGCAGATCGCTGGCGACGGCACACAAGTCACCATACTCCGAGCGCAATTGGTATTCATAAAGCATGTCATCATCAACCTAATCATCTATCATACTGGCTGCTCAAACACGGCTATTTTTTTTTATCCTGCGTTGTGAAATAACGAGCAGAAACGCATCAGACAGCCGTGCGGCGCCTACCAGGGGGGCAATCTGCTTGTATAATAAACTTACTGAGTCCTAGAGAACGCAGAGACATCGAGAGACGGAGCACATGTATAGAATAAGGAACTGCGCTGACGAGACAAGAGAGGAGACAACGGTATAGAGAGGACAGGAGGAGGAGAGAGAGGAAGAGAGATGGGACACAGTATGAGAGGCAGCGGAGGAGAGAGGGAGACCATTATAGCGAGGCAGGAGGAGGGAGAGAGTGGAGAACAGCATAGAGAGGGCAGGGGAGGAGAGAGTGGAGACACAGTATAGAGAGGAGGAGGAGGAGAGGTGGAGTGGAGACACAGTCTAGCGAGGCGGAGGAGGAGAGAGAGCGAGACACAGTTCGAGAGGCAGGAGGAGGCCGAGGAGAGAGGAGCCACAGTATAGCGAGGAAGGAGGAGGAGAGCGAGGAGGACACATTTAGAGCGGCAGGAGGGGAGAGAGGGACACAGTATAGAGAGGCAGGAGGAGGAGGCGAGGAGACACAGTATAGGGAGGCAGGAGGGAGGACCGAGGAGAGAGGAGACCACAGTATAGAGAGGGCAGGAGGAGGAGAGAGAGGCGACACAGTATAGAGAGGCAGAAGGAGGAAGAGAGGGAGCCACAAGTATAGAGAGGCAGGAGGCGGGGAGAGAGGGACCACCGTATAGAGAGGCGAAGGAGGGAAGGAGAGGAGCGGAGACACAGTAAGAGAGACAGGAGGAGGAGATAGAGAGACACAGTTATAGAGAGCAGGAGGAGGAGGAGAAGGAGACACAGTATAGAGAGGCAGAGGAGGCAGACAGAAGGAAGGAGAGGGAGGACCCGTCTAGAGAGGCAGAGGAGGCAGCAGAGGGAGGAGAGAGGAGACACAGTTATAGAGAGGCAGGAGGAGGAGGAGAGAGGCAGACACAGATTAGAGAGGCAGAAGGAGGAGAGAGGAGGGACCAGTATAGAGAGGGCAGGAGGAGGGAGAGGAGACACAGTATAGAGAGGCCGGAGGAGGAGAGAGGAGACCACAGTATAGAGGGCAGGGAGGAGGAGAGAGGAGGCCACAGTATAGCGAGGCCAGAGAGGAGAGAGGAGACACAGTTCATATAGAGAGCAGGAGGAGAGAAGAGGGAGAAACAGTGCTAGAGAGGGCAGGAGGAGAGAGAGGAGAAAGACACGTATAGAGAGGGCAGGAGAAGGGGAGAGAGAGAAGACCCAGTATAGATGAGGAGGAGAGAGAGGAGACACAGTTATAGAGAGGCAGAAGGAGGAGAGAGAGGAGACACAGTATAGAAGAGGCAGGAGGAGGAGAGAGAGTGAGAGGAGACACAGTATAGAGAGGCAGGAGGAGGAGAGAGAGGAGACACAGTATAGAGAGGAAGGCGGAGGAAGAGAGGAGACAGTATAGAGAGAGGAGGAGGAGAGAGAGGAGGACAACAGTAAGAGAGAGGAGGAGGAGGAGGAGGAGGAGAGACAGTATAGAGAGGCAGGAGGAGAGGAGGGGAATGGAGGAGAGAGGAGAACAGTTATAATAGAGAGGCAGGAGGAGGAGGAGAGGAGACACAGGATCGAGAGGCAGGAGGAGGAGAGAGGAGGACAACAGTTATAGAGAGGCGGAGGCAGGAGAGAGAGGGAGACACAGTATAGAGAGGGCAGGAGGGAGAGGAGAGAGGAGACACCGTATAGAGATGCAGAGGAGGAGCGAGAGGAGGACACAGTATAGAGAGCAGGAGGAGGAGAGAGAGAGAGGAGAAACAGTATAGAAATGGCAGGAGGAGGAGAGCGGAGGAGACACAGTATAGAGAAGGCGGAGGGGAGGGAGAGGAAGAGGAGACAGTATAGAGACGGCAGGAGGAGGAGGGAAGGAGGATAGAGGAGACACTTATAAGAGAGGGAGGAGGAGAGAGAGGAGACACCCAGTATCGAGAGGCAGAGGAGGCGAGAGAGGAGACACGTATAGAGAGCAGGAGGAGGAAAGACGAGGGACACAGTATAGAGAGGCAGGAGGAGGAGGAGAGGAGACGTATAGGAGGCAGGAGGAGGAGAGAGGGAGACACACGAGAGGGAAGAGGAGGAGAGAGAGGAGACACAGTATAGAGAGGCGGAGGAGGAGAGAGGAGACAGTATAGAGAGGCAGGAGGAGGAGAGAGAGGAGACAGTATAAGAGAGGCAGGAGGAGGAGAGAGAGGGAGACACAGTATAGAGAGGCAGGAGGAGGAGAGAGGAGACACAGTATAGAGAGGAGGAGGAGGAGGAGAGAAAGGAGACACAGTTAGAGAGGCAGGAGAGAGAGGAGATGGATTACAATATACAGATAATTAACAATGCACAGCACCTTACAGATCTGGGTAGGGGGGTCGGGGGGGGGGTGGACATAATCAGGAAGATGTTCTAACATTATTATTGGTGAGTAAAGCCGTCATTGCGAAATAACGTGCACCATACAGAGGAGAACATGACCCAGCCCTCACCATTATAAAGTCCCCTTGTAACCAATCATCAGCTACATGATATTACAACAGACCACAAATCCAATCAAATATAAGATTCAGTCATCAGTAAGCGAAGCGAGTATGCACCACCATAGACGCCAATGTACCCTACCGATGCACCACCGACGTGGGAAAGTAAACAGCTGCTGTAGAACATCCCGTCTCCTCTCGGGACGTTTCTCTTTATTAGGGGAGATTATTTGGAATGGACCGGCACTACTTGGAGTCCCTACGCCCATGATGATAAAGAGCAGACACATACGAGCCTTTGATCAATCCCTACGCAGTTTACGTGACACACGATGGTTTATTAATTCCCTCGATGCCTCCTGCGCCTACTTATTACAAGGACATCTTTATATTATTTATGGTCGACTTGCATAGCATATATAATGTGCATTGAAGTCGGCGTCATATGGAAGAGAGATGCCATAAAACTGCTGAGGTGCTGAAGTGAGGCAGGATGGAGTGTTGCCGCCTCTAGGGTGATGGCACACAGGTTGCACTGTCCATTAGGAGGTCCCTTCATTCTGCAATGAAAATTCCTGTCAGAGAGAAAGAGGACACTGGGTGCAAGGAGGCGGCAGGGCAGTCCAATAATAATAATCCTTATTTAATAGCGCACACAGCATTTTCCGCAGCGCTGCACAAAGCCGTCAAAATCAGTCATTTTATCCATGGGGCTCACAATCTAATCACCCTACCGTATGTTTGGAGTGTGGGAGAAACCGGAGGTTATAGCAGCGATCTAGGGTAGCACTTGTGGAGGCCCCGCCTCTGGACACTTGTGGGATAAAGGAGGAGTCGGGCTTAATTAATTT
>CM033651.1:69250828-69471163 GCA_019512145.1 Engystomops pustulosus | reverse complement strand
ACACATGCATACATCCTAGATGGCTTCTCTGACATCCAGTCTATAAGGATTGCTGGGAAATGTTATCTATAAAGTTTGCAGAATTGTGAATAGCTACAATGTAAATACTGTTACAAATTTCCCCATGTACATATATGGAAACTAAAAACTATAGTAATGATGGGGTGTTTTACTCCCCAGATCTTATTTCTGGGGGTCCCCGCTTACCTGCAGAAGCTGAATGGCTTGTACGCTGTCAAATAAACTTTACTGACATAACCCCCAACACGGAAGCGCTTTTATCTCATTACAGCAACAGGACCGGACACCTAAACCAAGCACTGACATACTGGCGCTTCGAGGGGGTTTAGACGATAGAATAGGGGAAACTTAATTAACTATGAGGGGCAGCCACAGGAGAGGAAAATAATAATGATGAGGGGTTTAGATGATAATAATAATTATGAGGGGTGAATAGGGAAATTATTAAACTATAGGGGCGCATAGGAAATACTTAACTATGAGGGGGCAGCATAGGAAATAATTATTATGAGGGGTGGTTATAGCATAGGAAATAATTAAGTCTGAGGGCAGCATAGGAATAATTAATATGAGGGGTAGCATAGGAAATAATTAAACTAGAGGGGCAGACAGACCAAGAATACGGAAATAATTAATTATGAGGGGGAGTATAGGAAATAATTAATTATGAGGGCCAGCCATAGGAAATAATTATTATGAGGGGCGCATAGGAAAGAATTAACTATGAGGGGCAGATGGAAATCATTAATTATGAGGGGTAGCATAGGAAAAATTAATTTATGAGGGGCGCATAGGAAATAATTCAATTATGAGGGGCAGCATTAGGAAATAAGTAACGATGAGGGTTTTAGAAACATAGGAAATTAAATTAATTATGAGGGGGAGTCTATAGGAAATAATTAATTATGAGGGACAGCATAGGAAAATAATTAATTCATGAGCGGCAGCATAGGAAATAATTAATTATGAGGGGCCAGAATAGGAATAATTCATTATGAGCGGGCAGCATAGGAAATATTAATTATGAGGGGCAGAAGAATAGGAAATAATAATTATGGGGCCAGATAGGAATAATTAATTATGAGGGGGAGCATAGGAAAATACTTTGAGGGGCAGAATAGGAAAGAATAATTTGAGGGCAGCATAGGAAATAATTAATTATGCGGGGCCAGCTAGGGGAAATAATAATTCATGAGGGGCAGAATAGGAAATAATTAATTAAGAGGGGCCAGAATAGGCAACTAGGAAATTAAGTAATGTGGGGGCAGCATAGGAAAAAAATTACTATGAGGGCAGCATAGGAAATTAATATGAGGGGCAGAACAGAACTAGGAAATATTTTATGAGGGGCAGAACGGAAATAATTAATTTGAGGGCAGAACAGACTAGAAAAAAATTATGAGGTGGCAGCATAGGATAAAAATATGAGGGGCCCGCATCGGAAATAATTATTATGAGCGGGTAGAATAGGAAATAATATGAGGGGCCAGCATAGGGAAATCATTATGAGGGGCCGACCGGCATAGGCACTCATTCCTGATGCGGGGAGACCGACTCGGAAATAATACTTATGCGGGGTAGCCTAGGACATACTTATGAGGGTGGTAGCATATGGCATCCTAATTATGGGGGTCGCCAGGACCCATTACTGGTGGGCCAGCATCGGGGAAATAAGTAATGGTGGGGGCAGCATAGGAATACTTAATATGAGGGCAGAATCGGAACTAATTAATTATGGGGGCAGACTAGGAAATAATAATTAGGAGGGGTAGCTAGATAGGGAAATAATTACGGTGGGGGCAGCATTAGGAAATACTTAAGGTGGGGGATCGGAAATAATTAAGGACCGCGGGTATGGAAATAATTATTAAGTATGAGGGGCAGTTTAGTAATGTTTTTTGTGGGGGGGGCAATTTCAATAATTAATGGAGAGAGATCAGAATAATAATAATTGGGGCACTAGGTAATAGTCACCCAGGGGGTGCAGGAGTAGTAACGGGTCTATCCCTCCTTACGTGCGGGGGGGGGGGTGCCAGTGTATGCAGCCGTGTCTTCTGGCGCGGTCCCCAGTACCGTTCTTTCTTTTTCGCCTTTCGTCCGGGCCTCCCCCGGTCGCGGGGGCCGTGCGCGGCCCCCTCTGTCACCAGTTTGGGGACCCCTGTGTTAAGTGTTGAAAAGGAATTAGCCAGGAAGAGACACTGGTCAAAAAAATTTGGACACAAACTGGCTGCGTCCTTAGGGGTTAAGCGCACTGAATTGCTATTGCAAACATTGGGGGGGAAAGATGTTATACCCGGTTCAGTTGCGATCCCAGCGGCCCGGTTCTCTGCGGTGATTAGGTTGGCCGGGATTCACTAAGGTAGTTCCTCCGACGTTCCCAGGGGCGATGCTGTGCTGAAAGTTTCCCCGGAGGCGCAATGGAATGCCCTGAAATTCACCGGCATATAACTGGTGAAGTAAGTGTAATTTTCGCAACACATTTTTTGTATTGAATGCGGCGGTTTTCCGAATTACGTCGGGTTGCGTCTCGGCCCACGACCCCGTTTCGTTTGCGTGCATGGCCAGCGCCGATGCGCCAAATACGGGGGGGGGGGGGTCGTGTGCGCAAATTCCCAGGGCAATCAGTGTACCATCGGCGCACATCGGAAAAATTCAGGTAACCCCGTCGGGAAAACGCGAATCGGGCCCTTAGTAAAATGACCCCCTGTGGTGATTGTGTTTGAATTGCAATTAAAAACTCAAAAGGGGCGGGGCTTGCGCCAATCCACATAACATATACACCGGAAACAAAGGTTCCTTTATTTCAACGGCGATTGTTCCGGTTGCATTGCGTTTAAGTGGAAACAAAATAGGCGTCCAATCAAGCCCTCCCCATTTGAATGTGAACGCGGTTGACTAGTTACAACCAAAACTGAAAGAGATGGTCCCGGAACGTCGAGGTGGCTTCATTTTTATGTAGGTACAATTTGTCATAAAGTATAGAGCCACTTAATATTCCGGACCACGTTTTAAAAGCCGCCTCAAAGGTGCCGGATTACACTGCTACTATCCACGAGCACCAGGTAAGAAGGCAGTTTGGAGGTGCCGTCAGATTTGTCAACTAGGCCACGGTTAAAGAGAAGTTTGGATCATTTGATGGGTGGCGTTCACAATCTTCAGTTTTTCAGCAGCCGTTTGTTGTCAATAAGCAGGCTGAGGAAGAAAATAAAGAGAAACAATGAACAACGTTCTGCAAGGTTATGTTCTCACACTTTATTGATTCACACCTGCTTCTGGCTCAAAAAAACTGATCTTGAAAAACTTGCACCCTCAGAGGAAACCAAGCATCAGTATGGTTATCCCTCATCGCAATGGCCACAGCCAGACAGAATGGGGTTACACCAGGGTAATGGAAGGACTATCGGACATCATAGAAAGGAGTCGAATTTACTGCTGGGATATTCGGCCAAGTTGGGTCACATAAGCGCAGACCAGGGTCATGCACGTTCCAGAGGTTTATGGGCATTTATCCGGGATGCAGGTCAATTAACGAGGACTTCACAGGCCAATGCGTCACTCGTCAACCTGTAAACCTTTGCACGGCTATACTACCATGGAAGGGGAAGAGGGTTAAAGGCAAGGGAGAACAATGACAAACGCAATTTGGACACAAACCATAACAAAGAAGTGTTGTTATCGGTGGTGAAACCAGTCGGCCCGGGATTGTTGATTACTGGCGAACTCCCAAGGTGTAATGTACAGACATCAACGTCTGTCCGGGAACAGGGCAGGACAACGAAAGACGACAAGGGCAGCGAGCGGGAAAGATCATACAACAAAAGACACAAGATCCACCAGCACTCCGGCTCTGAATCTACATTTAGGTCAATTATAGCCCTGGCTTCTAGGGCAGATTTAATTTTGAAAAAAAAAAAAAACAAATAAAAACATCAAAGGCAAAAGAAAATAGCGCTGGATAGCTATTAGCAGAAACCAGCTGCCATGGCCTGTTACTGGCCACCAGGGATACGGAGTGGTCCATTGCCGATGCAGAGTTGGCCCACAGATCAACTTGCATCCCTGATCACTGGGCGGGAGGATTGGCTTTACCGAAAGATCCCAAGGACCCTGAAGGGTTTTCCAGGGCAGATTGACGATATCTGCATTCAAAAAGTTCATTGTCAGCGTTGGGGACACCGCTCCACGCCTGCGAGATGAGAAGGCATGACCGGGCAGAAAAGAAAATAGAAATAGGACCTGCTCTATCATTTTGTGCCGTCGGGTCATGGATTCTCCATTCAAGCTTCCACCCTGTAGTCCCCTTTGGAATATTATTACATCAGGATTATTACTTTACAGAGCTTTGTATCATGCAATATTATAACTCGACTCTGTAAACCCTCTAGGACAGGCCGGGCTTTGATGCAGCTTGCAGGCCACACTCGGCCTGCAAAGTATTTTGGAGGGCCCTATGACCACCCCACCCCGACAGCGGTCACGAACAATGCAATCCGGAGGGGGTCACTTGGGGAGAGCAGGAGTAATACATATCCTGTTCTGGCCACTAGGACAGCACAGCACCAGAAACGTAATAACGTCAGGGGGTCGCCCCAGCGGTGGGCACCCCCGACAAGAAACGAGCAGCCGCTGTGGAGACCAGATGGGGCCAGAAAATTATTAAAAACGGGGATATCACGAGAGGGCAATAATGAAAAGGAACATTAGGATGTGGACCATAATGAAGGGAGCATGACGGAATGGGGGTGTAATGAGCAAGGATTATGAAGGGGGACAAAATGAGAGAGGGCATAGGTATTGAGTAGAACTAAGTAAAGCAGGCCCTATAAAACCATCCAAGTATCTCAGGTTGCCCATGGGAAAATGTACTAATTGCCCAATACCGACCCCCGAGGCTCCACTGGAACTTTCAATCCAAACCGAACGGTCATCTTTCAGTAAGCCAATGGCGGACCCAATATACACAGATGTTCCCCTAGTCCAAAAATTGTTTAAATTTATGCTACTAACTATTTACATGATATCGTGCCTGAAAAAGTCTTATGGATACATAAACCTCCCGAGGTCCCGTCAATGTCCGCATAAAACCGGATGCGATTAGTCGACAGAAACTCATCCTCTAAACCGGTTTATACTGGGTTAAAGGTTATTTGCTGACCCACCTCCAGGCGGTCCTTACTTAAGGACACCGACTTACAGACGACCCCTAGTTACAGATAGGTCTTGGATGTTGGTAATTCCTGTACTTTATCATTTGGCTACAATAATCAGCTGAACAGGTATCACAGGCGGTTGTTAATGAGATTTATTATTTAGTCAGGTTCTTATGAGAATCCAATTTTTTAAAAATCCATGTTCACAGAGACCAAAAGTTCTGTCTGGGGCTACAAGATAAAAGCTTACAGTTCCGACTTACATACAAATTCACTTAAGAACAAAACCTACAGAACGTGTACCGGGGACTGCCCTGTAGACCAAAATGCAGGCAGGTATGTTACAAACCAGCATTCCAAAAAGCCTGAATTGACCTCAGACTTACATTTATTTGCATTTTATTTTTAGCCATAAGTTTAAGGGTATAGTAAGGAATGTGAGGATTCAGGTGGTATAGTTAATGGTATGAGCCATCAGCGTTATCTGCCGAAAAATACGTGTGCCCTCGTCTAAAAGGAAGCTCCCTTACAATCAGGCATGACTTTCAGGGAAGCCGAAAGACATGGGGGCTATTTACCAAGGGTCCGCGGCGGCTGCTGCACTTTCGTGGATTTCAAACTTGTTTGGGACTTGCAAGGGTGTGTGACAGGCATTGCAGGGCGATTGGTGCAGGCCATGGGATTTTGGCGCAGAGCGCTGAACAGAAAACAGGAGGCGTGCCTGCACGGGATTTAACATTCATTGGTTCGCAATATGAAGCCAATTATAAGCAACGGGAAGAAAAGAAGGTGACCTGGATGAACCTTGAGCGGAGGAAGAAGAAGGACATCATGCAGGGATATCGGCAGTGCATGAGCGGACAATGTATTCGGGAACTCCTAGGAGGGGTAGGGGTAAGTACAATGTGGCCCATGGTGCGGAATATTTAACGCCAAACCAGTATATCGATGCCAGAAGAACAGATTCACCAACCATCAGAAAATTAGATCTCTCCTTATGGAAGCTTTTCCCACGTAAGGTGCCTTCAGGCATGTGGGAGACTATAGCCAAATGAGGCTCAATAGAGGATTCTGGGAAAGTAGAATACAGCCTTCAGCAGATGGCCCCATTTGTTGAATGGTGTGTGGGGTTTACCGTCGCTTGTAGAATGGAAGAGCTCTCTGTTCTGTTCCCTCCAGTGTTTTATGTGCCGTATAGCGTGAGATGGCGACCTTTGAGATACAGAGTGCCCCAAACTACAAACAAAAACCCATTTTTATGTTGCAAAGTGCCAACATACCAATTTGGGCAGTAACTTATTGATCTCTGCTGTATCACAAGGTCAATCGTATTGGTGTCCTTAGTACACCATAAATAGAAAGCAGGAAACATTTGGATTGTAGACTTCCCTCCTGGGTCCCCCTAAAGAGGAAGAAGCAGGGGACCCAAAGCAGGAGCTCCAACACATTAATTCATCTCTGTCCACACCTTCTCGACCCTCCTATAGTCTTGGCAGAAAGTAGTCTCATTTTTTTTTTTTTAAAATAGACTGTGTACGCGTCTTGAGGTCTTAGGACTCAAGGCTTCCTCTGCAGTCCAGCTGGTAAATTCGTGCTGGGTGCCCACAGGAAAGGGCTCAGAGGCCACCTATGGCCCGATTGCCATAGGTTCGCCACCATGTGCTATAGGACACCGCTGCTTGCGATCAGAAGAGGCATGGGTGCCGGACTGCTGGCGCAATTAATAACTCGAGCAGATAAAATATGTAGTGACAATAGGAAGCTGGCTGAGAAACAATGAAAGGCCTTTAGACATGAAGGTCGCACAGCTCAGTGGTGTATAAGAGGATTAGAAATAGGATTCAATCAATTAGGAGAGATTGCAGAATTTCCCGACACCGCGGTTATAAAGCACAATTAAAAACAACCGTCATTTGGATGAAGATGAGGGAAATGAAGATCCGTATTCCATGGCTGCAAGCAGGATTCGGTTAAAACAATTGAAATTGGCACATTATGGAATATCCACTTCCCCCCACCCCACAGAGGTTATGCAGGGTAAAGGCATGTGAAATGCAAGTCACTGGAAAGAGGCCTCCAATAAAACAACCTCTAGACGCACGGTTATTGCCCAGCAACCAGCAAGATAGGGTGAGCGCAGCCGGAAACGGGTTAGGCAGGAGCAACAAGATAAAGATATCGTAGGACTAGACCAGGGTCCTGATGGATATTAACATGGTACACTACCTTTGGTACACCAGGGGGTGAAGCTGTACAACCACTTTTGGTAAGAGAAAATAAACAATAAAAACAAAATTTTCATACACATATAAAAAAAATAATGAGGTGGCACCACGATATAGAACGGAGATAAACATATTCACGCCGACCACTGAGCCAGCACAATCCTCAATGAATCTAAATTCAAGTTAAATAAATACAAATTAAAAACAAAACCCAGGACCGTCACAACAGGCAGTGGTTTATCAGAGACTATTTCTTGCTGAAGGTTCCCTTTAAGTTTACCGTATCTTCTCGAGTATAAAGCGACCAAGCAGTATAAGCCGGGCGGCCACTTCACCACAAACACGTGGTTCTAAACCTATATATGTTTACTCGAGTATAAGCGAGGTTGGGGTTTCAGCACATTTTTGTGTGAAAAACCTGGCTGATACTCGGTATATATGATAATTAATTGATAATTTTTATACATATATCTGGAGCCTTTAGTCTTTCTAACACAATATAAAGAGTCCATGTACCCGCTCTCAGATTAGTGCGGATTTTAAACCATTATTCGTCTGTAAAATTGGTTAAACACAATGAACATTTTCGCGACCTTAACACATAACCTTTCAAAGTGCACAAAAGCAATAATAATAAAAATTAATAAATAAAATCAAATTTAAAAAGTCACAAATTTGTGCAGTGGTAATGTGCGAGCTGCAAAATAATCCAAATGCGGAGAGTTAGGGTTTATGTATTTTGGAAATTTTTGCCAAAACTGTTAAACTTTTGTACAAAAAACACTTCGCCAGAGTCCGACGACAAATAGGCTCTTTTCAGACTTGGTGCACACAATGTATTAGGTGGTCATTTTTTCTGCGGGAGAGGACAAATGTTTTCATTTATATTAATTGATAACATTTTGATAAACTTTTTATGGGTGGGAACGAATGGCGAAAAAAAAAAAAAAAAAAAAAAGCAACAAATCTGAGGTTTGTATATACGATTTCCCATCCTGGCGTTCATCGCAGGGTGACTATTGAGGCATCATGAGATATGGGGATAATTAACGGTGGTAATCGATTTTTATTTATTTGGGAAAGGAAACAGGATTCTAATTTGTTACCGGTTTTTAGATTTTTTAATTTAAGGAATTAGCTTTCTTTTCCTATTATCCAGGTAGTTTAGGGGTTAAGGGTAATAACAAAGTCTCTAAGTTCTCGTACCCTATCCACAAGATAAACGATAAATAGTTGATTGGGGGAGCGGGGTACAATGCTGGGGGAAAAACCCTTACCAATCACGGAAAAAGGGACAACCCCGGCAATCGGGATAGGGCCCTCCAGTCCTCACGAATTGATCGGAAGACCCTGCCGGTCCATTCATATAAGGGTGCCGAGCTGGGACCATCTCAGGCGCTCCAATGGAGGTAGAGTGCAGGGCACACGCCAGGCACCCTCCTTATAAACTCTGGACAAAACCATTTAACCGCTCGAGCTTTGGTCCGTCGCTCACCTACACAATCCTGAGAGGTTCTGCAAGAAGAGATTGTCAGCTATCAATAACACTTGAGTCCAGCTACAGCGTCTACTGCTACACTCTCTTCAGCCTCTAAGAGTGTCTCACCTCAAGCAAAAAGTGACTCTTTCTCAGCTGTTTTGGCAATGATTTGAACGGCACTTTTTACTATATCCTGTGGGGGCTTCTATGAGGTTGGAGGTGTAAAAATGTGGTGAACCGATTCTTTTCATATTCAAAACACACATCTGATGCCATTTGAGCGATGTGGGCTTGGCAGCTGATAAAACAGAGTAGAAGTGGGACCAGCACGTTCTAAGTGTAGTGGTAGGAATCGGACAGAGGTACTGCCAAAACATCTCCCCAATATATGAATGAGAGCTAAACGGCAAGGGATCGCCTAAGCTGGTTAATGGGGGCCACCTGCGTATCGTTCCATTCCGCTATCAGACACACCAATGCAATACTTATCACAGTCCACCTCTCCGCTATTGTGTGTTGACACGACCCCAGCAGAACAGACAAGTATCAATTTCAACAGTGGATTTATTCCGACGGTCACAGTCCATCTGAGTAAGGGGAAAGACACGGCTGTGAGGTTCAGGTCAGATGAATGATGTGAATATTCATGCTGATATAATTTTATATAGATGTATGATGAGAAATGGAGACCGTGGGGATGCTGATCAGGTGGATTCAGCGGCGGGGCCCCCATGATGCCCACTATTAGGCGTGCTCGGAGAACACGCTATGCTGGGCGCCGCGTTCCCCACGGTGTTCCACTAAGGGAAACATTAGCGAGGCCCTGTGGTGTCACGCACGTCCCAGTGAATAAAGGCAGCGCGTCTGCTACAAGAAGAAGACTATAAACCGATGTGGAAGGAAGGAAATTGTTCAGCAGTGACATACACAACTTTGGGGCTCCCCAGCTCTTACACAGGCCTGGCACGGACTACTGCAACGTAGGCTCATCTTTAATGGTGAGGCCACGCAGAGTCCTTGAGATTCCCCAGCAAAGCAAACAATGGATGAGATACGACATGTAGGCAGATCGCTGGCGACGGCACACAAGTCACCATACTCCGAGCGCAATTGGTATTCATAAAGCATGTCATCATCAACCTAATCATCTATCATACTGGCTGCTCAAACACGGCTATTTTTTTTTATCCTGCGTTGTGAAATAACGAGCAGAAACGCATCAGACAGCCGTGCGGCGCCTACCAGGGGGGCAATCTGCTTGTATAATAAACTTACTGAGTCCTAGAGAACGCAGAGACATCGAGAGACGGAGCACATGTATAGAATAAGGAACTGCGCTGACGAGACAAGAGAGGAGACAACGGTATAGAGAGGACAGGAGGAGGAGAGAGAGGAAGAGAGATGGGACACAGTATGAGAGGCAGCGGAGGAGAGAGGGAGACCATTATAGCGAGGCAGGAGGAGGGAGAGAGTGGAGAACAGCATAGAGAGGGCAGGGGAGGAGAGAGTGGAGACACAGTATAGAGAGGAGGAGGAGGAGAGGTGGAGTGGAGACACAGTCTAGCGAGGCGGAGGAGGAGAGAGAGCGAGACACAGTTCGAGAGGCAGGAGGAGGCCGAGGAGAGAGGAGCCACAGTATAGCGAGGAAGGAGGAGGAGAGCGAGGAGGACACATTTAGAGCGGCAGGAGGGGAGAGAGGGACACAGTATAGAGAGGCAGGAGGAGGAGGCGAGGAGACACAGTATAGGGAGGCAGGAGGGAGGACCGAGGAGAGAGGAGACCACAGTATAGAGAGGGCAGGAGGAGGAGAGAGAGGCGACACAGTATAGAGAGGCAGAAGGAGGAAGAGAGGGAGCCACAAGTATAGAGAGGCAGGAGGCGGGGAGAGAGGGACCACCGTATAGAGAGGCGAAGGAGGGAAGGAGAGGAGCGGAGACACAGTAAGAGAGACAGGAGGAGGAGATAGAGAGACACAGTTATAGAGAGCAGGAGGAGGAGGAGAAGGAGACACAGTATAGAGAGGCAGAGGAGGCAGACAGAAGGAAGGAGAGGGAGGACCCGTCTAGAGAGGCAGAGGAGGCAGCAGAGGGAGGAGAGAGGAGACACAGTTATAGAGAGGCAGGAGGAGGAGGAGAGAGGCAGACACAGATTAGAGAGGCAGAAGGAGGAGAGAGGAGGGACCAGTATAGAGAGGGCAGGAGGAGGGAGAGGAGACACAGTATAGAGAGGCCGGAGGAGGAGAGAGGAGACCACAGTATAGAGGGCAGGGAGGAGGAGAGAGGAGGCCACAGTATAGCGAGGCCAGAGAGGAGAGAGGAGACACAGTTCATATAGAGAGCAGGAGGAGAGAAGAGGGAGAAACAGTGCTAGAGAGGGCAGGAGGAGAGAGAGGAGAAAGACACGTATAGAGAGGGCAGGAGAAGGGGAGAGAGAGAAGACCCAGTATAGATGAGGCAGGGAGAGAGAGGAGACACAGTTATAGAGAGGCAGAAGGAGGAGAGAGAGAGAGGAGACACAGTATAGAAGAGGCAGGAGGAGGAGAGAGAGTGAGAGGAGACACAGTATAGAGAGGCAGGAGGAGGGAGAGAGAGGAGACACAGTATAGAGAGGCAGGAGGAGGAAGAGAGGAGACAGTATAGAGAGGCAGGAGGAGGAGAGAGAGGAGACAGTAAGAGAGAGGAGGAGGAGGAGGAGAGAGAGGAGACACAGTATAGAGAGGCAGGAGGAGAGGAGGGGAATGGAGGAGAGAGGAGAACAGTTATAATAGAGAGGCAGGAGGAGGAGGAGAGGAGACACAGTATAGAGAGGCAGGAGGAGGAGAGAGGAGGACAACAGTTATAGAGAGGCGGAGGCAGGAGAGAGAGGGAGACACAGTATAGAGAGGGCAGGAGGGAGAGGAGAGAGGAGACACCGTATAGAGATGCAGAGGAGGAGCGAGAGGAGGACACAGTATAGAGAGCAGGAGGAGGAGAGAGAGAGAGGAGAAACAGTATAGAAATGGCAGGAGGAGGAGAGCGGAGGAGACACAGTATAGAGAAGGCGGAGGGGAGGGAGAGGAAGAGGAGACAGTATAGAGACGGCAGGAGGAGGAGGGAAGGAGGATAGAGGAGACACTTATAAGAGAGGGAGGAGGAGAGAGAGGAGACACCCAGTATCGAGAGGCAGAGGAGGCGAGAGAGGAGACACGTATAGAGAGCAGGAGGAGGAAAGACGAGGGACACAGTATAGAGAGGCAGGAGGAGGAGGAGAGGAGACGTATAGGAGGCAGGAGGAGGAGAGAGGGAGACACACGAGAGGGAAGAGGAGGAGGAGAGGAGACACAGTATAGAGAGGCAGGAGGAGGAGAGAGGAGACAGTATAGAGAGGCAGGAGGAGAGAGGAGACAGTATAAGAGAGGCAGGAGGAGGAGAGAGAGGAGACACAGTATAGAGAGCCGGAGGGGAGAGAGAGGAGAACAGTATAGAGAGGAGGAGGAGGAGGAGAGAAAGGAGACACAGTTAGAGAGGCAGGAGAGAGAGGAGATGGATTACAATATACAGATAATTAACAATGCACAGCACCTTACAGATCTGGGTAGGGGGGTCGGGGGGGGGGTGGACATAATCAGGAAGATGTTCTAACATTATTATTGGTGAGTAAAGCCGTCATTGCGAAATAACGTGCACCATACAGAGGAGAACATGACCCAGCCCTCACCATTATAAAGTCCCCTTGTAACCAATCATCAGCTACATGATATTACAACAGACCACAAATCCAATCAAATATAAGATTCAGTCATCAGTAAGCGAAGCGAGTATGCACCACCATAGACGCCAATGTACCCTACCGATGCACCACCGACGTGGGAAAGTAAACAGCTGCTGTAGAACATCCCGTCTCCTCTCGGGACGTTTCTCTTTATTAGGGGAGATTATTTGGAATGGACCGGCACTACTTGGAGTCCCTACGCCCATGATGATAAAGAGCAGACACATACGAGCCTTTGATCAATCCCTACGCAGTTTACGTGACACACGATGGTTTATTAATTCCCTCGATGCCTCCTGCGCCTACTTATTACAAGGACATCTTTATATTATTTATGGTCGACTTGCATAGCATATATAATGTGCATTGAAGTCGGCGTCATATGGAAGAGAGATGCCATAAAACTGCTGAGGTGCTGAAGTGAGGCAGGATGGAGTGTTGCCGCCTCTAGGGTGATGGCACACAGGTTGCACTGTCCATTAGGAGGTCCCTTCATTCTGCAATGAAAATTCCTGTCAGAGAGAAAGAGGACACTGGGTGCAAGGAGGCGGCAGGGCAGTCCAATAATAATAATCCTTATTTAATAGCGCACACAGCATTTTCCGCAGCGCTGCACAAAGCCGTCAAAATCAGTCATTTTATCCATGGGGCTCACAATCTAATCACCCTACCGTATGTTTGGAGTGTGGGAGAAACCGGAGGTTATAGCAGCGATCTAGGGTAGCACTTGTGGAGGCCCCGCCTCTGGACACTTGTGGGATAAAGGAGGAGTCGGGCTTAATTAATTTACACATGCTACATCGTAGGATGGCTACCTGACATCCAGTATATAAGGATTGCTGGGAAATGTTATCTATAAAGTTTGCAGGAATGTGAATACACAAAATACAATGTAAAGACTGTTACCATTCCCCATGTATATTTATGGAAATTAATTAAAAAACTATAGTAATGAGGGGTGTTTTACTCCCCAGATCTTATTTTGGGGGTCCCCGTTACCTGCAGAAGCTGAATGGCGTGTCCGCAGTCAAATTAAACTGTTACTGACATAACCCCCAACAACGGAAGCGCTTTTATCTCATTACAGCAACAGGA
Source organism: Engystomops pustulosus (assembly GCA_019512145.1). NCBI lineage: Eukaryota > Metazoa > Chordata > Amphibia > Anura > Leptodactylidae > Engystomops > Engystomops pustulosus. The sequence continues at coordinate 69,457,442 of CM033651.1, read as the reverse complement.
CGGACACTAAACCAAGCACGACTACTGGTGTGGCCCAACCCTGGCAGCGGTCTTGCCGTTATTCTAGAGTCGAAGCACCTTGTTTTTCCAAAAAAATACGTTTTTAGAAAATATGAAAAGGAGAGGCCTGAGGGGCTCCAGGCTCCATCGTCATCTATGTAACCCCTCAGGCTCATTTGCATAATCTTTAAAACCTTTTTTTTTTTAAAGACAGGCAATAAGAAGATTTAAAAAAAAACTAATTAACAAAAAAGAGCGGATGCTGCAGAGGGGGCGCACACCCAGTATATTTACCCTCCACGTGCTTGGTTACAATCTTCAACTTCATCTGGTGGTGATGTCCTTTAAGTGCTACCCGATCCAACCAACTCGCTTCTTTGACTTTTAAAACTTTTTCACTTATGGTTGCTCCATGTTTGGGTCCTGGGGACAAGTTCTGGTTCTAGGCTCCAAATGGAGGACCCTGTGGATAAATTAGGTGCAAATGTAGAGAGTGGATGGGACCCAACACCCCTATGTTATAGTCAATCTAATGCGCTCCCTCTTGGGCTCGGTTCGCTGTCACGTGATGCTGGAAGCGTCATATCTTATTTCACCCGACACCCTTGCTGGGTGGTCTCTCCATGGCTTCCCACCGCTTGAACACGTTCGATTCGTCTTCATCCCCACAACGCCCTTATACAAACACTACTATTGGAGCGGATAAGACAAATGGGCAAAAGACATAATTTCACCTCCATCCCCGCACCCAATTGTCCCCATAAACCGTCCTTTATTCCCGTGACATAAACGCGCCCTAAATATGAGGCAAGCGACACATACTTAACACATGGTCCCCGCTACCCAGAGACACACAGATCTTCCTCACGGAACAGCCAGACCACGCGGCACGACAACTTCTGCCACGTGGTCTGCAAGTTCCCGCCATGGAGAATCTCGCGGTCTCCGGCAGCGGCGGATCCTATTTAGTCCTATTCTTTAACCCTCCCCCTATACACCTGTCCCCCGCTTTCCGCGTCTCGTCTCGGCGTCGCGTCTCGATCCCTGTCAGGTCTCCGCTCCGCACACCCCTCCCTCCCACCGGACCTCCGCCACCCCGCCGTACCCTGCGCCTTAGAGTCCGATGCGCCTTATATATGAATATTACATATTAAGGCGCATCGGACTGTTGTTCTACGCCTTATAATATCCGGTGATGGCAACTAATGGCCCGGAAAACTACATGTATTTACGTGAGCCTAGAATGTCCATAGTGGCGATCTTGAATCCTGAACTCTTGGGGCTGTCCGCCCGCACCACCCAGTTTCACGTACAACAGCACTGAGGGCCACGAACATACACCTCCCTGGAAGGGTGGTTCCCCACATCAAAGAGAAGAGTCGCAGGTAGTTTATGGCCCAATCAATTTGGTAGCTTCTTACAGTCCAAGTACCACACAGTCCCTCACAACGGGATCTGGACATGCCGCTATATCCCGATATTACCCCACGCTGCTGCTCCTGCGGCATATGATGGTTCTGCAACCTACAATGGGGCCTGTTGAGAAGACGAGGTCTAAGATCGTGTCTGGCCATCCCGACAACCCCACAAACCATGGCGGGAGAGCCATTGAAAAGAACATTTTAATGAGAATAGTGGCGAATTAGGCGGCTGTCTTGACACCCAAAACTAACCTTCTCCTTCTCGACATCAATTACAGGAGAACAAAACTTTAAAAAATAGTCTAGGTGGTACCGAACCTCCCAGCAATAGATCTACTAAGCATGTTTCCCCAGCGTTAACTGATACCACATGCAATGGAGAGGAGCCACCGAACAGAACATCGTTCCATGATGCATGTTTAGCCAGGGGATCATTGCCCATAGGAGTCAGAGACTTGGTCGGGTGAGATCCCTTATTGCCTCGACATAAACTATGGTGTTGATAAATATTACAATACAAACCACTCCCCCCGGAGATTGGGCTGCTGTCTATATTTCCCTTGCTCCATTTCGAAGCATGAAAAAAAGGTTTTTTAGACGCGCTGCCCTCTCTGCCACACGCCACAAGATTCCCAGATTCTGCGCATCAAGTATATCCCATCTCGTGTTCTGGCTGCTGGTGGAAGCCTCTAATCACATCATGAGAGTGGGCGTGCGTGGAGGAATGGGACAACGGAGGGGTGCGGATTCCCAGTTCACTCACGTAGATTCAACAAAATTATCGGTCCCCGTGGATCATTCCGTAGCTCGACGGACTTTGCCTCTTGGGTAGGTGACTTGCCTCTACCGTGTCATTATTATCGTTGTTTAAGTACAATAATGGCAGTGGACGCCAACTACAGAACTAACTATGCTTTATTATTTTTTCTACCTCCTCCTCTTTCCGTTAGGTGTTTCCCCTGTAGTTATCTATTCTCACTAGTCCATCTCCCTTCCATTCCAGAGTCGCGTGTACCCTCACTGTCTTACATGCGGGTCTTGTATGTTTAGCGTGCGTAATTGGCGTTGTTTTTGATTATTAACTCGGATTGATACTGTCTTGTATTGCCAGCTTTACCAATTCACAAGAGAGCTTATTCCTATTCATTGCCGACTGACGCTATATACAAATGGTAGAACTCACGAGACTCTTCATATTTAAAGTACATCTCGCGGTCCTCCCCCCCTTTTTACTGGGGATATCATTTCTTCTCACTACTGTATTGGTGTCCTAGTCCTGCTAATACGATGACGCTCTGACAGAGTTGAACAGAGCAATAAGCTTTGGGCCCTTGGCCTCTAAAGTTCCCATCAAACGAACTACCAGCACCACCGCAGGTGGACGGGATGAAATATCCCTTTTTAGTTTTGCCTCTTTTATTCTTAATTCGTATCACATTTAAATATAAAATCACCTCCAAAGTCATCAACAAATGAGGTTAGAAGAGTCACTTTTGAATAGTTCCATGATTTACTTTATTTTTTACTCTATGCTTCTGTAATTTGGTCTAGGGCTCACTAGACAACCAAAGATCTGGTTGTTGAAGTGCCTTTCTCTACATCAACCTGACTCTTCTCTGGTCATTTTCACATAAACCTGCCTCACTATTTTTTTAAAGTTTAACCCAGTTCATTTCAAGCCCAGTACCACTGTCCCACATTATATAAAGTAGTCCCAGCCATCCCTATCGATCTATCGGTAGCCCAGCACCATCACTGCTCCCCAGTATACAGACATAGCTACCACTAGCTGGCCCCTAATACATAGGTAGCCATCGCACTGCCAGCCCAGTATATAGGCTACCCAGCACTGCCCCCCTATATCATCTATAGGTAACAACAGCAGCCCCAGCACCCACTGCCTCCCCAGTAACAGATAGCTCCAGCTCCTGGCCCCTAGTCATAGGTAGCCCATCGCACTTTCCCCCCAGATATAAGTCGCCCAGCACATGGCCCCCCTCGATATATCGGTAGCCCCCCAGCACACACTGCTCCCCAGTCTACGATAAGCTCCAGCTACTTGCCCCTAGTAATAGTAGCCCCATCGCACTGTCCCGTAGATATAATCAGCCCCGCACACTGCCCCATCGATATATGAAGGTACCCTAATCATAGCACTCCTAACGCTGCTGCTCCTCATATCAGATAGCTCCAGCTACTGGCCCCTATCTAACATCGGTAAGCCCCATCGCACTGCCCCCCCATATATAGGTAGGCCCGCACATGACACACACTGGATATAGAGTATCCCCAGCAACCACCTGCTCTATATTACACTATGATCTTCACGAGGTGGCAACCCACATCTGTCAACGGCAACAATAAAAAGTTTATACTTACCTGCATGCAGGGTGCTCCCAGCCGCGCGGCTCCCCTTCTCTCGGTCTCTTCCTGTCGGCCGTGCCCGCTCATGGATACATCGTGGCGTTACGCTCCTCATCCGCCCACCCTGGTCCTCTGCATATACGGAGCGACGCAAAGCAGCCATAAAGATTTGCTGCTTTCCAAATGTTCAACACTCTGCCGCCTGAGAATTTTCTCTGGTCCCACGGCAGATGCGGCTCTGCAAGTAGATACTCTTACATACTTCATCTCATCAGCCCACAGAACTTATATTCTCATGGACGGGTACTCGGCAATCGTGTTTATGTGCACACTGTATGCGGCTTTTCAATGTTTGCACCCCAACAGAGAGGCTTCTCGTCGGCACAAATGTGCCATAAGCCACCCGACTGCCTGTTGTTGGAGTAAATTTTTTTGCACTTCAATTCGGCTTCATAAGGACAAGTGTAAAAACACTTTATGTGCAGGGTTCACGGGGTCAGTGTGACCCCCTGGACACCATGGGTTTGGTACTTAAACCACAGCCTAACACCCTGGACCCGGAGTCTAAAGTGGCACCTGGTTTTCACAGCGGGGTGCCACCCAATCGTATCCAACAAAGTGCGACCACTCAGCCCACGGTGGCTCCAATACGTCGCAGTACAAAATCGGAGTCCAGGCTTGAGGTCAGGAACAGGCACGAAGACTGCAGAGGTCGGTCCGAGGTCACATCGAGGTCAATGCTGGATGCAGGGAACGGGAAACAAGACCGCGACACAGGAATCACTGGGAAGCGTTCTCTAGGTTCGCCTTTTAAATGAGCTGCAAGGATCCTCACGGAATCCTGGGAAACACAACAGCACGACCCTTAAGGGAAAACCCGGAAGTGCCCAGCACGCCAACTCAGCCGTTGTGCTGGACCTTTAAATAAACTACTGGTAGGTTGATTAGATTGATGCGACCCCATTGGGGCATTACATGCAACCCCCATATTCAAGCACTGTGCTAATCTGTGTGCCCTTGAAATAAAGGAATTATTATTATTACATATCCCTTGAAGTAAACATAGAAAGCTTTCTAGGCCCAGCAATCAGATCCAAAAGTGTAGCGAATGGATAACAGCAAATTATATTGGACTTGTATACTTTTCCTTACACCAAAAAACACCAATATCAATTATTTGGCATGAAAGAGGACGAGCCCTTTAACGAAAGAATCAAGGTACGTGTCATCACTATAATGTGCCTGGAATTGGAAGAACGTGCCACATGGAGCAAATTCTTGTCCATGAAATGCATTTGGAGTATTTTCTTTTGTGTCATTTATTCTTGATTATTATTTGGTAAATGTTTTTGAATGAAACGCTGAACCTGTGAACGGAGATCAATAGAATATACGGAAACGAAACTAAGCAAAATTACTCTGCGAGAACATCCAAGCACCATTGTGGATGCTTGTAGTTTGGTTCGCAAGCGGAGGAAACTCTACATGGCTCTTATTTGGAGAAGATGTTAATTTCTCTTGTGGTGAATACAAGTTGCGTTGAGCATGCTCCACCAAGAAATGTGGCGAGACTTCCCATGATTCAGGTCTTCTCTGGCGCACACTGGGTTGATAGACCTTGAGGTGGCTCGCCATTCATAGTTTGCACTCCGTTTAGACTCTGTGTGTCACAGGCAATAACGCTCACGGCCACGTGACCTCGTAATAACGCTGGCAATCCAATGGAGGGTTATTCCCTAATAGATGATCTGTCAATAGATTAACCATTAAGGTATGGCTGTTACTTTGTCACTGCACATGATTGACTTTTGTTACCATCACCCTCTCCCAGGCACTCCAATACATAGGGGAAAACCCCAGCCGCCGTATATATTGTGCGCAATGTACTTATGATGTGCGGTTATGATCCAATGTTTGATGTATTTGTTAGCACCAAAACATCATCTGATTACAGCGGTTCAAGACAAACAAGTCGTATAGAGCACCCTCATCCACCTGTAATTAAGGGGATAAATGCCGACCGGGTCGAGCCTAACAGCACGGCGGCTGAGTCCATAGCACTTCTGACCTTGCAGCGCTGGGGTCCTGGGTTCGGTTTCTCAGTCACATCTCTGCAAAGAGTTTGTATGTTACTCCTCCGTGTTTGCGTTGGGTGTTCCTCGGGTCCTCCGGTTTTCCTCCACACTACTGTTCTCTAGTTATCTCTATGGGCGTAACCGATAAAGTCGAGTAGATGCCGAGCGAATCTCATCAAACCCACCGAGAAAATAGATTAGCCGGCCCATGCATCACTGGCTGCTGCTCGGACTTGCCATCTGGGCTACAATGAGATTTACCAATGATCCCCATCCATTGTAAAACCTATATATAATTCTATATAGCACTACACCCCAGATAACGCCGACGGACACTTCCACAATTGTTCCCTATCTCCCATGGGGCTCACAACTAATCACCCACCAGTATGTTTCTGCAGTGTCGTCGAGGAAACCCCCGCAAACAAGGAAGAACGAACAAACAACTTTGCTGTGGGGTTTCCCTCACCAAGGACCCCACCGATCAGAAAGCTAGCCCCTATTCCTGTGGACTTATCCTCACCGCTGAACACCCTTAAGCCATTTTGGCATACCCCTCTACCCCCCCTAAATGGAAGAGCTCACCATTTTATACATGTTATGCTCACATTGGAAACATGTGCATGACTACTACGTGATAAATGTGATAAGCAAGACCTGTGTGTTGTATATATATGATTGTAATAAATGTGTGTGTTGTCACTCAATGTGTCAAATTGTATATTTTTTAGTGAATCAGGGCCCATTCAGAAGTCTTCCTGCTACTGGGGCTCCTGCCTTCTCCCAGTCCACACCCCCTGCCAGAGAAGACAGTTGGATAAGTCTGAGGAACACTGTGACATCCCTGGGACTGCAAATTGTGGCGACTGTCCCGCAGGATCCAGGACGGCTGGGAATATATATGCATTTATGTATCCAAACTATGGATTTTTGTCTGTATAACTAAAACCAAATAGATTGCAGTGCATGCTGAGCATTACACCTCTGTGGACAAATTCTCGACAGTACGAGCTGGGCAGCCCCATGTGAGTATTGATGGTTATTATTCCAAGATAAAGAGCGGTGATGCTCACATTTTTGCATCTGTCCGGTGTCTTTCTCCGTTGTTTTTCCTTTTTAATTTCCTGTTTTGTTCCGCAAACAAACGAAGGTTTTAACATGCTCCACAGACATCACACAAGCTGTTCTTACACACCCGCATTCAGGGAAAAAAAATGAAGTTCATCATAACTCACCAACTCCATCCGGTTTTTTGCAGACTCATAAACTTCCAGTGGCCTTCCAGGATCTGCAAGCCGTGAACAAAAATAGGAGTTTTTTCATATTTTTTCCATTGAAAACATAATCGTGAAACTAAAAGCCAATGTTCAAAACATCCAGTAAGGTCTAGGGTTATCCGTAAAATCACGAACAACGGCCGGAAAACGACGCCAATAAGCCCTTAGGGTTGATGGCACACGGGCGTTGTGAACGGGTTTAGTTGCCACCGTCTTTACGGTAAGTCTGGTAAATACAAAAAAACGCACATGCATTTTCTGACGTTTGACCAATTATCTCACTCAACACTGCTACACAAAACGCATGGTATTTTTTGACGGACTGCTTAAAAATGGGCGCCAAAAAAGCGCTCAACACCCGTGCAACGTGTGGAGCCACCACCTCACGCCTTAAGCCTTCAGATGCCGAAACCCAGAAACGCTTCTACTTCGCCTTCAAAAGGTTATTCATGCGTATACTCAAACCTTTTTTTCTTATTTGCCCTGGCGGAGTTCCCTATCCTCCTCGATAATACTCCTTTTCCTAGTAGAATTTACAAACACCTTTATATTGGCATATCAAAAGCTCCGCCACCCATTTGATTGCATATAAATTTCCCGCAGCACTTATTCCAAAAGGTGGGATTCATGACAAGTGTGCGAGGCGCACGGGGCCCATCCGTATTTTTGACTTTTTGTCTTGGAGGGTAAACAGATGTCTATACAGAACAAATAAAGGGGGTGTAGTCGGACTAGCGTAAAAAATATCTTATAGCCGGGCCGTGTGAGGGCTAGTTAAACTAAGAACAAGCCTACCTTACCCTCCTCCCGGCGCTGTCGATACGTCTCTCGCCGCGGTCCCTTCGATCCGTGCCCCCTGTTTGTTTACGGGGCACAGAAGCCGCGCACAGGGTGGCGTTCCGGTCCACGCTGGTCGGCTCCTCCCCATCCGTCCCTATTCTCTCTCCATCGTTGTTAAACCACTGTCGGAGCTTCTGCCCCGTATACAACCACCACGCACAGGTGGAGATGGACAACCCCGACGCGGCGCAGGGACATCACACGCGCCAGCACGAGGGTAATACATGTTTATCTTGTTTACAGCCAACCCTAAGTAACTTTAGCACCAACCCCCGGACCCACCCCTTAATAGAAACGTATTATATTTTGTTACATGTACATTGCAATTTAAAGGAATCACTTAAACCATTGAAGATTTACACTCACAGAAAAACGACATCCATACCCCACTTGTCTCGGGGAGAGAAACTGTTTATTTACCTCTGGAACAGTCGAATTCGTCAACCACAAAAAAAAAACTTTAATACAAAATTAAAGTACCTGAGGGACGTTAGGCGCGATTGTTACTTAGAGCAATACGGCTGTTCCAGCGTTAAGAAAAGATATCACGGGAGCTTATTCATAAGGGTCCCAGCGGCCCCGCATTTCCACCAGTGTTTTCCAATGTTTCTCGGGACGTTGCACCGACGTGGATCGGAGCCAAAGCGCCACTGTCACGATGACACAAATTTAATCGGGGGGGGTGGGGGGAGGGCGGGGGGGGGGGGGGCACCCGACAGATGATCCGATGGATTCAGACTACGCGGGGGATTTAACATTTAATCTGTTTCGTACAGCCAATGCGCACTTACATGTACATGCGAAAAAGACTAGGGATGAACTCCAGGACTGAGCGCGGGGAACTGACACTGCGATCCCCGGTGCAGGATCTTCGTGCTCCCTGCACAGCGCTTATACACGGACAATGCACTTAACATGCAACCACGGAAGAGAAGGTGTCAACCCCATGGACCGGCCTGGCGGACGTGCTTTCAGCGACACATGCAGGAATCGGGCGCAGGATCGTATTGACTGTGACTCCCTGCCACAGCGCATTATACACTGACAATGCACTTACATGCACCAGGAAGAAGAAGGTGAACTCCCGGCGGTGGGACCTGAGCGGGAAGGCCACACATGCAAATCGGACACATGAATCTTATTGACCCCCGCACAGCACATTCCACACGACAATGCCAAACTTACATTGCACCATGAGAAGAAGGTGAACTCTACGGGGACCGAGCGGGAAGTGACCATTCATGATTCGTGCCTTCCTTAGTGACTCCCAGCACAGCAGCGCATTATACAAGGACAATGCCTTACATGCACCATGAAGAAGAAGTGAACTCCAGGGACCTGAGCGGGAGCGACACATGCAGGTATCCGGGCGCAGGATCTTAGTGACCTCCCTGCACAGCGCATGTATACAAACCTGACAATGCACTTACATGCCCAGGAGAAGAAGGTGAACTCCGGGACCTGAGCGGGAAGTCGACACATCAGGGGATATCGTGTTTCAGAAAGAAAAAAAAAAATCCCCTTAGGGACTCCCCGCACAGCGGATTATACATGACCAAGGCACTTACACCATGCACCAGGAAGAAGAAGTGCACTCCGGGGACCTGAGCGGTGAATGACACAGCTGCAGGATAAGCGGGTTGCAGGATCTTAGTGACTCCCTTCACAGCGCATTATACCGGACATGCACTTACATGCCCACCAGGAAGAAGAAGGTTAAACTCCGGGACCTGAGCGTGGAAGTGACACATGCGGAATATCGGGTGCAACCGATCTTAGTGACTCCCGCACAGCATTATACACAACAATGCACTTACATGCACCAGGAAGAAAAGGTGAACTCCGGGGACCTAGCGGGGAAGTGACACATGCATGATAATCGGACAGGATCTTAGTGACTCCCGCACACACATTATACACTGACAATATGCACTTACTGCACCAGGAAGAGGAAGGTGAACTCCGGGGACCTGAGCGGGGAAGGACCAGCGGATAATTGGGTGTCACAAATCTTAGTGACTCCCCCCACATCGCATTATACAGGGACATCGTCGGCCCTTTCCATGATGTCAGCGCTGCATCCTCAATCCCCATAGTGAGGGTGTCTGGAGATTCCCTGTGACCGAGAGGGTGCAGGAGGCAGATGTGACCGTGTAAAATCCACACGGGGAGGGAAAAGAGGAGGAAGCGCAGAGTATGGGACCTGGAAGGAAGGGACTGGGTAAGCTCCGGGCCGCACGTGTTACTTCAGGGATAGTAAAGTACAAGTGGCTGTCCCCTGGTGGTCCCGTGGTTGTCCCTGTGGCGCCCCCTGCGGTGTCGGCGGGAGCTGCACTCTTCCTGTAGCAGGAAGCGGAGGCTGAGCCGTCCCGGAGGGGGAGGAGGGAGCCGCTGCCTCTTGTCGCGCGCTGCTGACTGGGACGCGTCTGTCGGGATGAGGGACAGGATCGGGCGGCCGGGGAGGCCCGGCGTGCAGACCCGCAGTAGGGCGCTGCTTGCAGGCTGGGTGGCAGCCCCGGGCCGCGGGTTTGCGCTCTGCGCCGGTACCGGCTGCCGGCTTCCTTCGGGCCTCTAACTCCACAGACACTGAGATGAGAAGGATCCGGGAGTCAGTGCACTTCCTCCACCAGGGATGGGCCCAGCACCGGGAGCTGCTCCAGCAGTTGGCCACCAAACTGGGGAGTCGCATCAGCGACCCCAACAACCGCTGCGCTCCTGACAGTCGCGAACCATCAGCCTCCGGGACCGGCAGGACTGGACTCCAGCTGCAGCGCCAGCAGGACAAAGTGACCTGCGGCTCAAGATGCTTCTGCTCAGGAGCAAGGACCACTTCCCGGACCTAGAAGTACCCTTGGAGAAAGCCGCCACATCTGCCTGCCCAGCCTCTACCTGAACGGGCCTGGGAAGCGGGGCTCTCCGCAGGTTTGAGATACTTTACGATCTAGTTTTCTCTAAATACTTCCTCCTTATTGATCCTGTGTGTTCCTGGAAAGCTGCGTAGAAATGGATACTTCCTGAGAGAAAAATACGTGTTTTAGAGATTCGTGGACTTTGGGTGCAGGCCCCCTAGTTTTTTCCCCTGCTCCAAAGACTTTGTCCAGTAGGGGTAAGGTCATTTCTCTACAAAAGCTTGTGCGGAATTGTGGACCTCCTGCGCCCGCGCCTGGTCGTGAACTAGTATTATTGCTTAGGATTGGGATCACTGGGCTGACCAAGTCTCTCTGCCAGCCTATTCATTCCTTTCAAACCTACCAATAGCACTGCCATGCTTGCTATGGACATCCCACTCCTTCGCCGGCCTCAAGCATCACCTCCAGGATTTCTGACCTCTCCAGGTGCCCGTAGATTTAAACGTTACATCTGTGTCATTGTAACCTTGCTGTGTATCTGATCGGAGGACACCAGGAAAAGAAGGGGGTCCTGGCGAAAAGGACACCACCATCGATGTTATAGTCAATCTAATGCGCTCCCTCTTGGGCTCGGTTCGCTGTTGGTGTCATTTTCGGCAGACCCCCATTATTTTCCATTGGTGTCCTCCGATCAGATACACCGCATATGTTATCAATGACACAGATGTAAACGTTTAATGTCTACGGGCACCTGAGAGGTCAGAAATACCTGGAGGTGATGCTGGAGGGCGAGAAGGAGCCAAGTGGGACTTTACCATAGAAGCATGCATGTGCTATTGGTAGGTTTGAAGGAATAGCTGTCAGAGAGACTTGTTCAGCCCCAGGTGATCCCAATCATAAGCAATAATCACTAGTTCACGACCAGGGCTGGGGAGCAGGAGGTCCACCATTCCCCCGCACAAAGCTTGTAGAGACATGACCTACCCCTCCTGGACAAAGTCTTGGAGCAGGGGAAAAACAGGGGCCTGCACCCAAAGTCCACGAATTCTTCTAAAACAAGTATTTTTATCTCTCCGTAAGTTATCCAACTTTCTAAGCAGCTTTCCCAGGAACACACAGGATCAATAAGGAGGAAGTTATTTTAGTAGAAACTAGATAAAGTATCTCACCTGCGGAGTCCCCGCTTCCCAGGCCGTTCAGGTAGAGGATGGGCAGGAGATGTGGCTGGCTCTTCTCCAGGGCTACTCTCAGGTCCTGGAAGTGGTCCTTGTCCTTGAGCAGAAGCATCTTGAGCAGCAGGTCCACTTTGTCCTGCTGGCTGCTGCAGCTGGAGTCCAGCTCCTGCCGGTCCCGGAGGCTGATGGTTCCGGACTGCTCCAGGAGCCGCAGCAGGTTGTCTGGGTCGCTGATGGACTCCACCAGGTTCTGGTGGCACTGCTGGAGCAGCTCCCGGTGCTTGGGCTCCATCCCTGTGGAGGAGAGCTGACTGCTCCCCGGCTCCTTCCTCCTCTCAGTGTCTGTGGAGTTAGAGGCCCAGCAGGAAGCCTGCAGCCCGGACCGGAGCAGAGCGCAACCCCGCGGCCCCGGGGCCTGCACCCAGCCTGCAAGCAGCGGCCATACTGCGGGTCTGCACGCCGGGCCTCCCCGCTCAGCCCGATCCCTGCTCCCTCCTCCCGACAGACGCGTCCCAGTCAGCAGCGGCGACAAGAGGCAGCGGCTCCCTCCTCCCCCTCCGGTGCACGCTCAGCCTCCGCTTCCTGCTACATGACCGGAGTGCAGCTCCCGCCCGACACCGCAGGGGGCGCCACAGGGACAACCACGGGGACCGCCAGAGGGACCGCCACTTGTTACTTTACTCTCCCCCTGAAGTCACACTGTGCGGCCGGAGCTTCCCCCAGTCCCTTCCTCCAGTGTCCCCTCCTCTGCCGCTTCCTCCTCTTCTCCCTCCCCCTGTGTGGATATTACACCGGGTCACATCTGCACCCCTCTCCTGTCCCAGGGAAATCTCCAGACACCTCACTATGGGCTGAGGATGCAGCTCTGACCTCATGGAAAGGGCCGAGGATGTCCCTGTATAATGCGCTGTGCGGGGAGTCACTAAGATTGTGCACCCAATATCCTGCATGTGTCGCTTCCCCGCTCAGGTCCCCGGAGTTCACCTTCCTCTTCCTGGTGCATGTAAGTGCATTGTCCGTGTATAATGCGCTGTGCGGGGAGTCACTAAGATCCTGCGCCCGATATCCTGCCCCCCCCCCCAATTTGTGTCACGTGAAAGTTGGCGCTATTGCCAATCCGATCACGTGCGGTGCAATCCCCGAAAACATTGGAAAACCTGGTGGAAATGCGGCCGCGGGACCTTATTAAATAAGCCCCAATATCTTTTTTCTTTTCTGGAACAGCCGTATTGCTCTAAAAACAACGTCGCCAACGTCCCTCAGGCTTATTTACATTTTGTATAAAGTTTTTTTTTTTTTTAGTACAATTCGACTGTTCCAAGATTAAATAAACAGTTTCTCATCCCCTAGACAAGGTAATGAGCGTTTCTGTGAGTTAAATCTCATGGTAGATTTACTTTAAATGCATACATTAAAAAAAATAATACGTTTCTATTAAAGGGGTTGTCCGGGTGCTAAAAATTACTTAGGGTGGGCTAGTTAAACATAATAAACATGTATTTACCTCGTCCGGCACTGCTGATGTCCCGCGCCGTGGTCTATCTCCCCTGTGCGCTGGTTTGTATACAGGGGCCAGAAGCTCCCAGCACTTACAACGCTGAGAGACAGGGACGGATGGGAGGAGCCGACCACAGCGCGGACCGGAAGCTTCCTGTGCGCGGCTTCTGTGCCCCTGTAAACAAACCGGGGCACGGATCGAAGGGACCGCGGCGCGCAACATCTACAGCGCCGGAGGAGGTAAGTACTTGTTTATTATGTTTAACTAGCCCTCCCTAGCCCGGCCATAAGATATTTTTAACAGCCGGACAACCCCTTTAATTTTTCTGTCTAGACATCTGTTTACATTCCAAACAAAAAGTCAAAATACGGATGGGACCCGGCCCTCACACTGTCATGAATCCCACATTTAGGAAGAAGGGGGAGGGGAAATTATATGAAATAAAAGGGTGGCGGAGATTTTGAAATGCCAATAAATAAGGGTTTGTAAATTCTACTAGGAACAAGGAATATCGAGAGGAAGGAATCCGCCAGGCAAAAATGGGTTAGTAAAAGCATGAATAACCTTTTGAAGGCGAAGTTTAGAAAGAGGTTTTCTGGGTTCGCATCTGAAGGTTAAGGGGGGTGGCACACGTGGCGGTTTGAGCGCTTTTTTGGCCCATTTTTAAGCAGTCCGTCAAAAAACGCATGCGTTTTGTGACCAGTTTGAATTGAGATAATTGGTCAAACCTGTCAAAAATGCACGTTTTTTTTTTACCAGACTACTTAAAAACGGGCCAATAACCCGTTCAAAACGCCACGTGTGCCATCACCCTAAGGGCTCTATTGGCGTCGTTTTTCACGTCCGTTGTTCAGCGATTTTTACGGATGCCTCACAATTCCATTGATTTCTATGGGGGTTTTCACATTGGCTTTTATTTTCACTGATCTGTTGTCAATGGAAAAAATTATGAAACGTCCTATTTTTGTTCACGGCTGCAGATCATGGAAGGCAATGGAAGTTTATGAGTCTGCAAAAAAACGGATGAAACGTAATTTTTTTTCACTGATGAGGGTGAAGACACAGGTGTGGTGTCCGCAGAGCAATGTTAAACCTTCCGTTTTGTTTGCGGACACAAAACAGAAATAAAAAGGAAACACAACGGAGACAACACCGACAGATGCACAACAATGTGACATCACCCTTATCATTGGAATAAACCATCAATATCACATGGGTGCTGCCCAGCTCCTCAGCATTTGTACCAGAGGTGTAATGCTCATGCATGCACTGCCACCTATTTGTAGTATACAAAAATCCATAGTTTGGATCACATAAATGCATATAGTTCCCAGCCGTCCTGGATCCTGCTGGAATGTCCCACATTTGCAGTCCCAGGTAGGTCCCAGGTCCTCAACTCTAACTGCTTCTCTGCAGGGGTGTGACTGGGAGAAGCAGGGCCCCATAGCAGACTTCTGAATGGGGCCCTGCATTCACTTAAAAAATATACATATTTGACACATTTGAGTTACAATCACACACATTTATACAATCATATATATATACATACACACAGGTCTTCTCTTATACACATTTATACACTCATGCACATGTACAATGTGAGCATAACATGTATAAAATGGTGCACATCTTCCATTCTTTAGGGGGGGGGGGGGTATGCCAAAATGGCTTAAAGGTGTTCACCGGTGAGGAAAAGTCCACAGGATAGGGGCTACCTTTCTGATCAGTGGGGATCCTGGTGATGGAACCCCCACAGCAAAGTGTTTGTATGTTCTCTCCTTGTTTGCGTGGGTCCTCCGGTTTCCTCCCACACTGCAAAACATACTGGTGGGTTGATTAGATTGTGAGCCCCATTGGGAACAGGGACCAATTTGGAAATCCCTGCGTAATCTGTGTGTGCTATATAAAGAATTATTATTATAACAATGGCGGGATCCTTTGTAATCCCATTGTACCCCAGATGAACCGAGCAGCCAGTTATGCATGTGCCGGCTCCTCTATTCTTCTCTGTGGCGTTGATGGAGATCGCTCGGCATCCTACTCGACTTTATCGGTCAGCGCCATAGAGATAAATAGAGAACAGTAGTGTGGGAGGAAACCGGAGGAAACACACGCAAACATGGAGAGAACATACAAACTCTTTGCAGATGTTGACCTGAAACCGAACCCAGGACCCCAGCGCTGCAAGGCAGAAGTGCTACTGACTCAGCCGCCGTGCTGTTATGCCTCTCCCTGTCGGCATTTATCCCCTACAGTGTGGATAGGGGCTAACTTGTTGTCCTTGAACCCCTTTAATCAGATGATTGTATTTGGTGCTAAAACTACATCAAACATTGGATCATAACCGCACATCATAAGGTACATGCGCACAATATATATGGCGGCTGTGGGTTTTCCACTATGTATGGTGGATGCATGGGAGATAGGATGTTACAAAATGTCAATCATGTGCAGTGACAAAGTAACAGCCATTACCTTAATGGTTTAATACATTGACAGATCATCTATTATGGATATAACCTCCCATTGGATTTCCAGCAGGTTATTACGAGTCACTGCGGCCGTCAGAGTTATTGCCTGTGACACACAGATCTAACTGGAGGCAAACATGAGCGGCGAGCCACCTCCAGGTCTATCAATCCCCGTGTGCTCCAGAGAAGACCTGACTCAGGGGACGTCTCGCACATTCTTGGTGGACATGTCACAACTTATTCACACAACAGAAATAACCATCTTCTCCAAATAATGAGCCATGTAGAGTCTCCTCCGCTGCAACAACTACAACCACCAACATTGTGCAATGCGTTTCTGGTGTCTGGATTTTCTCCAGATAATTTTACTGAGTTTTCTTTCCATATTCTTTGCTCTCTGTTCACAGGTTCAGCGTTTTCATTCACAAACATTTACAAATATAATAATCAAGAATAAATGACAAAGAAAATACTCAAATGCATTTCATGACAATGAATGTCTGCTCCATGTGGCACGTCTCTTCCACTTCAAGCCACATACAAGTGATGACACGTATCCTTTATTCTTTAGTTAAAGGGCTCGTCCACTTTCAGCAAATAATTGATATGGTTTGTGTAAGGAAAAATTATACAAGTTTCCAATATACTTTCTGTATCATTTCCTCACACTTCTAGATCTCTGCTTGCTGTCCTGCTATAGAAAGCTTCTCTGTTTACTTCCAGTGGATAGAAATAATAATAATTCCTTTATTTCTATAGGGCACACAGATTACACAGTGCTTGCTAAATCGGTCCCTGTCCCCAATGGGGCTCACAATCGAATCAACCTACCAGTATGTTTATTTAAAGGTCCAGCACACCGCTGATTGGCGCTGGCACTTCCGGGTTTCCTTAAAGGTCGGCTGTTCCCAGGATTCCCTGACGGATCTTTGCACTCATTAGCCCTAGAGAACGCTTCCCAGTGAGTTCCTGTGTCGCTCTTTGTTCCCGTTCCTTGCCTCAGCATTGACCTCCTGTTGTGACCTCGGACCTGACCTCTGCATCTTCGTGCCTGTTCCTGACCTCAAGCCTGGACTCCGATTCTGTGCTGCCACCGCGGGCTAGTCGCACCTGTGGAACGATCTGGTGGCACCCCAGCTGGTGAAAACCAGGTGCCACTTAGACTCCGGTCCCAGGTGTGGGCTAGTACCAACCCCCATGGTGGTCCAGGGGGTCCACTGACCCCGAACCCTGACATAAATTTTTTACACTTTGTCTTTTTAAAGCCAATTGAAATGCAAAAAACTTTACTCCAACAATCCAGCAGTCGGGGCTTTATGGCACATTGTGCCGACAGAAGCCTCTCGTCAGTGCAAGACATGTAAAAGCCGCATACAGTGTGCACATAAACACATGAAGGATCCCCAGTCCATGAGAAATAAGATTCTGTGGGCTGATGAGATGAAGATGTACCGTATATACTTGCAGAGCCGCATCTGCCGTGAGACCAGATGAAAATCTCAGTGCTGAACCATTTGGAAAGCAGCAAAATCTTTAGGTCTGCTTGTGTCGCTCCGTACTATGCAGAGACACGGTGGCGGATGATGACGTCACGCCACATGTATCACTGAGCGGAGCCACGGCTGACAGAAGAGCCGCGAGAAGAAGGTAGCCGCGCGGCGTGGGAGCACCCTGCCTGCAGGTAAGTATAAACTTTTTTTATTTTGCCCGTTGACAGAGTGGGTTGCCACCTCATGACATCATAGTGTATGGAGGGGCATGTGGTGGTGGTGCTGGGGCTACCTATATATCCATGGGGGCATGTGCTGGGCTACTTATATACTGGGGGACAGTGCGATGGGACTACCTATGTACTAGGGGCCAGTAGCTGGAGCTATCTATATACTGGGGAGCAGTGTGGTGCTGGGGCTACCTATATATCGATGGGGCATGTGCTGGGCGACTTATATACTGGGGGACAGTGCGATGGGGCTACCTATGTACTAGGGGCCAGTAGCTGGAGCTATCTGTATACTGGGGAGCAGTGTGGTGCTGGGGCTACCTATATATCGATAGGGGCATGTGCTGGGCTACTTATATACTGGGGGACAGTGCGATGGGACTACCTATGTACAAGGGGCCAGTAGCTGGAGCTATCTGTATACTGGGGAGCAGTGTGGTGCAGGGGCTACCTATATATCGATAGGGGCATGTGCTGGGCTACTTATATACTGTGGGACAGTGCGATGGGGCTACCTATGTACTAGGGGCCAGTAGCTGGAGCTATCTGTATACTGGGGAGCAGTGTGGTGCTGGGGCTACCTATATATCGATAGGGGCATGTGCTGGGCTACCTATATACTGGGCGGCAGTGCGATGGGGCTACCTATGTACTAGGGGCCAGTAGCTGGAGCTATCTGTATACTGGGGAGCAGTGTGGTGCTGGGGCTACCTATATATCGATAGGGGCATGTGCTGGGCTACTTATATACTGTGGGACAGTGTACTTGGGCTTGAAATGTAACTAGGTTTTAACTATAAAAAATCATCTGCAGGTTTATGTGAAAATGACCGGAGAAGAGTCAGGTTGATGTAGAGACAAGTCACTTCCAACAACCATATCTTTGGTTTCATAGTACCCAGCACCATAACTACAGAAGCATAGAGTAAACATAAAGTAACTCATGGAACTCATTTAAAAAGTGACTCTTCTCACCTCATTTGTTTATGACTTTGGAGGTGATTTTCTATATTTAAATGGATACGAATTAAAATAAAAGAGGCAAAACTAAAAAGGATATTTCATACCCCACCTGCGTGTGCTGGTAGTTCGTGATGGCGAACCTTTTAGAGGCCAAGGGCCCAAACTTATTGCTCCCAACTCTGTCACAGCTTTCAATCGTATTAGCATCCTGAGGACACCAATACAGTAGCTTGAGAAGAAAAATTGCATATCCAAGAGCCTCCAAGTAAATATGAAGAGTCTCATGATATACCATATATAGCGCTTATAGCAATGAATAGGAATAACTCTCTTTGTGAATTGTATAAAAGATGTGCAATACGAGACAATATCATCCGATAAATATCAAACAACAATTACTACACTAAACATAAAAACACGCAAAGACAGAGGGTAACGCACTCGGAATGGACGGGAGATGGAAGTAGGAAATAACTACAGGGGAAACACATAACGGAAGAGGAGGGAGGATAGAAAAAATAATAAAGCATAGTTAGTTCTAGGGCGTCCACTGCTTATTTGTACTTAAACAACAAAATGACACGGTAGAGGTCAATGTCCACCTACCCAAGAGGCAAAGTCCGTCGACCTACGGAAATCATCCACGGGGACCAAATTTTGTTGAATCTAGTGAACTGGGAATCCGCCACCCCTCCGTGGTCCTCATCTCCTCCATTTCCACTCTCATGATGTGATTTAGGGCTTCCACCCACTGAGCCCTAGTGGGGCATATACTTGACTTCCAGAATCTGGGAATTATCTGGCGTGTGGCAGAGAGGCAGCGCCTCAAAAAAACTTTTTTCATCTTCGAAATTGAGCCAGGAATCATAGACAGCAGCCCAATCTCCAGGAGTGGTGTAATATTATCCAACCATAGTTTATTGTAGAGTGCAAAGATCTCACCCCACAAGTCTCTGACTCCAGCAGGTATCAGTTACCGATGGGAACATCTTATGTAACTTTGCTGGAGTTCGGTACCACCTAGACATTATTTTGAAATTTGTCTCCTGTAATTGAGTCGAGAAGGAGAGTTTATGGGTCAAGACAGCCGCCACTCTTCCTCAGAAAATGTTCTTTTCAATGCTCTCCCATGGTTGTCTGTATGGGACAGACACTATCTTAGACCTCTCTCTCAACAGCCACCTGTAGATTGCAGAAATCATATGACCAGGAGCATCAGCGTCGGGTAATATCTGTTCTATCAATGTCAGATCCCGTGTGAGGGACTGTGTGGGACCTTGTGACTGTAAGAAGCTACCAAATTGATTGGCCATAGACTACCTGCCACCTCTCAAATCTGCGGGGAACCACCCTTCCAGGGAGTGTATGTCGTGGCCCTCCAGTGCATGTTGTACCTGCACCACTGAGGCGGGCGGACACCCAAAGAGTTCAGGATTCAAATCGCACTATGGACATCTAGGATCAATAAATATAGGGGACATGGGGTCGGGTATGGAGGTGAAATTATGTCTTTTCCTCATCTTGTCTCATCCCCCAAGTAGTGTTTTGTATAATGGCGTGTGGGGAGAAGACACATCACGGTTCACGGTGGGAAGCCAGAGAGACGCCAGCAAGGGTGTCGGGTTTAAAGACGCTGCCAGCATCACCCGAACTCAAGACTGGGTCTGCAAGACATGCTAACAAGGAGGCTTCATAATACAGGCCCAGGTCAGGCAATCCCGCCCCTCCTAACTCTTTAGGTCTGGTGAGAAGGTTGTATGATAACCGGGGTCTGGAGTCCCATATAAAGCTGGACATCACCCGTTTAAGTCTGATAAAGAAAGGAGGCGCCACGTGTAAGGGAATAGTTTGGAAGAAATTTCCACGTGAGAAGTTCCTTCTCAATGGAAGTTAACAGAGGCTGGTAATTAACCTACAAAAGACTGGCCAAGTCCATTGGAATTTGTACTTCCAGGTATGTAATGGCAGTCTCAGCCCAACGGAAGGGAAACTCGGCCTTAATGTCTCCCACCAAGCCACCCGAAAGGTTAAGATTGAGTAATTCGGACTTGGTGAGGTTCACCTTAAATCGGAGAAAATTTTGAACATAATTGTTGGGAGTGTAGTGCGCGGTTGCGTGACCAATAACAGTAAGTCACCCGCAAAAGATGGCCATTTTTTGATGGAACCCACCAAGGTGGAGACCCTTGATAGAGTCATAAGCTCTAATGGCATTTGCCAAAGATGCCATCACCAATATGTAATGGCGAAACCCTGGAGAGTTCCTGCAATGGTCAGGTCCCCATTCACTCTGACCACTGCTGTCGGGTGATGGTATAGGGCCATAATGTGCGCTCGGATGTGTGGACCAAGGACTATCTGCTGAAGTGTCTTTTCCATAAAAGCCCAACTCACTGGATTGCCTTTTGGGCCTCTTTAGCCTAGCCCCGTGAGACATAAATATTCCACACAAGTCACATTTTAGTCCCTCCCACGTTATCAGGGCGTTAGTGTTGTCAATGCAATTGCCGGCTTTAAATCCCTCTATGGCTTTTTTAATCTCAGTTAGGCACAGGGTGTCTTTCATAAATGATCGTTAAGCCGCCAGGAAAATGTCTTCCTCTTGAGGGGGAAAGGTTTAATAGCACCCAACACCGGCCTGTGGTCAAACCATAAAATAGAGTCTATACGACTACACGTGTTGTGGACACTGGAGTGATGACTAAAGTCCCTTTGTGCCGGATGCAGAATCCTCCAGAGATCAACTAGATTCAATTTAGCCATCTCTTTCCTTAATCTACGGGTGGCTGTATATGAGATTGAGGACCTACCTTCAGAAGTGTCAAGATCTGAATCAAGTGGTACATTCAAGTCTCCTCCTAGGCCGCACTCCTAGACCTTTTGGGGTCTTTCTGTTGCTTCGATGGGACCTTATTCCACTGCTCCCTCTTCTTTTTTAGTGAGCAGTCGGAAGGGGTAACCCCATCCGTAATATCACGTTCCTGGAGCATTTGTAGTAGAGGTTTGAGAGCTTGTGTCTAGCCAGGTCTGGGAGGACCAAAATAGGCGAGTCACTATGGTGTACATCGCCGGAGTCTCTGACACGCTGTAGGATGCGTTCTTTATCTTTATAAAAATAAATGCGACAAATCGTGCGTGCGTTTAGGATCAGAAGAACGCGGGCCAAGTGTACAATGGATCCTATTAATCTCGATCTTCTTAGGAGACATTTGTAGCAGATTACCAAAGAATCTCTGGGTCCTCTAGCGGTGCTGGCAGAATCTCCTCCGGAAGACCACAGACCCCTAAATTGTTTTGTCTGTGACGGTTTTCTATAACATCGATATGATCCATAATATCAGCTATTTGAGATGTGTGCACTATGATGACCTCTTTATGAGAATGTAGCCGTTGCTCCTCCAGCTCTAAAACCCTGTGGAGAACATGCTTAATCTCTGACTTAATGTCCTCCATATCTTTCTTGTGTGAGGCCTCCATCTTTCCCAGGATCTGAAACTCTTCTCTTGTGTGAAGTGCCATTATGTGGGCCTTCCAGTCCCACTCGTCTTGGATGGAAGAAGTAGGTGAAGAGGCACCGGGACATTGCCCCCCACCGCCTGCAGAAAGAGGATTGAGAGGATTAGGGCTACGTGTCGATGCCAAGTTGGGTAAGGCCCCCAGGGAGGCAGATTAGCCCTTGGGGCTTGGTGGGGAGAGCCCAGACTGGAGATCCGAGGAGGGGTCATTCCTCTCTCTGAGGAGTTAGAAAGACTCTTTGTGTCTAGTGGGGCCGCCATTTCTGGCCATGTGGCACGGTTGCGTGGCACGGTTGCACGGTTGCTTCTGTCGCTGTGTCTGGCCTCCCTGAGCCTTAGCAGAGTGAGGTGTCTCCGTGTCATTATGCAGTGAGGGAGCCACTGCCTCAGTAGTGCCCATCGGAATAAGCGTCCCAGAGGCAGGCGCGGGCTGGGATAGACTTGTGCTCCTCTGTTCCTCCAGAGGGGAGGCACCGGAACTCAGTGTCGGCGGCCATCTTGGCGCGAGCCTCTTACTGATAGAGCCGGACGGCTTGAAGAAATTGGCGAGGCTCCCGGTATCCTTCCTCGGATGCGGCCTCCCGGTGTTCCTGCTGCATTTACCCAACATCATACCTTGGGTGAGTATAGCTGGATGCCTGCTGAATATCTGGGTTACGGAGCGGAGCACTGAGATTGTGCGTCCTAACCCTAATCCTAATCAGATAGCCACGCCCCCCAGTGGAGAAATTTCAGCCATTACCGTACTTAGCATCGCAACTTATCTGTTGAATATATTCTGATAAAATAGAATCCAAAGCATAAAGTTTTGTCTCTTCATCCAATTACCTTTTATCAGAATTTTGTTTAGGGCCACATCGGGACACTTGTATCTTCCCTTTTTATTGCTCGTTATCATTCAATGACCCTTTATATTGTAATGCATGATTTGTTTTTCAGCAATCTATATTTTAAGGCCATTACACACCAATATTTGGGTGATATCCTGGATCAGTTTAGCCCTTTGTGCCTTAAACTTGCTGAAAATCACCAAACCTGATATGATTTACTACGTTCTGCACCATCAAAAACAGGTTTTTCTGGCTGTATTTTAGTCGGTGATTTCTACAATTTATGTCTTCTCCCCACCTCCTGCTTTGTGTGTGTATAATACATAAAGCCTGGAGGAGAAGTCGCCCAGACGAGAATGTAGCCCGGATATTTCCTGCCACGGACGTTGGGAAAGCATCACTTTCTATAAGCGTCATGTAGGTCCTGGGGCACAAACTTCACCAGCTGCAGATCACAGGATCCGCAATAGTAAATCAAAAGTGCAACCAAAAAACAATACAAGATGGTGTCGTGTTATTTTCTAAGACTTACAGGCAGCACCAGTGGAAGATGGGGATGATCTCATGAAAAAACCCAGAGATCGGCCTTGATATTTTGCCTCCCATCAGTTCTCTGTTCTTTGCCTATTAGCCATGGCGTGCCGGGCTCTGCTCATACTACAGGTATAGGGTGATAAAAGCATTTTATAACAAATTCCTCTGATCTATGATACTATACAGTCATAAAGTGGCTAGTTCCAACCAAACAAAGTTTGCCTGACTTTAGGCTTTTGCCACGAGCTGAGGCACTGATGAACATCTTCGTGGTCAAAGCCCACAAACATTAGAAAAATTGCGAAACTGTCCACCACCTCTGAATTCACCTGATGGGGGTTATCATACGCCAGCGTATGATAGCCCTGCCGCTGGGGCTGGCCTCTTGATGTATACGGTGGGGACCTCCTGTGCAGCGTTTATTTCTATGCCAAGCCCTACCTAATGTAAAAATTAACTCGGCATAGCATTGGCTATTGGAACCAGATAACAATGACATTTTAGGTAACAAATTTAGCCACACAGTACAGACTATAAACTTAATGTAAGTAATTAATTGCTGGTTTCTACTATTTAATACATTCTCCATGAACCTCCATATGATGAAACCTGTCAGGCTGGTCAGGATATACATCATGCGTGTACACTATACAGTGTTAAGTGGATTTACTTGAACAACTCTCACTGGATTTACCATATCTCCAAACTGTTGTACTAGTGAAAGAAGAACAAAAGCTGCAGCACACCACAAAAATGTTTTGCCCTGCCCCATAGTCAACCACCACACAGTATAACCCCCCCCCCCCCCCCCCTTAGTGCCCTCCATCTACTCCTCACATTGTTACTCCCCTTTATTGTGCCCCTCCCAGCAGCTTCCCCTTTTATTGTGCCCTCCCCATCAGGTCCACGTCTTACTGTGAAACACTAGAAGCTTCCCCTCATATTATATCCCCCGGCTGCTCCTCCTGATATTGTGGCCCCTCACTTTCTTCTTTCCTTTTAGCTACTTAATGAAAAAAAATAAATAAATAAACACAGATACTCACCTCTCATCGCTTTCATGCAACAACTGTGTATATAGCACTGAAACAGGCAGATGACATCAGAACAACATGCTGATGAACCTCTGCTGTACACAGCAGAAGCAGAGGCACAGAGATAATGCAGAGAACTTCTCTCTGCGTCATCATTTAATTTAAGTAATGTCCCAGAACATACCTCCCAAAATCTGGAAAAGCTGGAAGGTACGGATTAATTAATGAGAAAAGACAATGCATTGTGGGCACTGTGGGCAGACTAAATTTGACTCAGCATCAGGACAGATATAGGAGGAGGTTAGTCTCCGCCCACTTCACTGCTGCTGAAGATTTTTGACAAGTATCATGAGAGCAGAAAATGCCACAACTCTGGAAAGAAAAGGGCAAGGGACACAAGGGGGGGGGGGGGAATTGGAATTTTTTTCCAGCTTTCCAGTGCATGGCATGGATTATTAAAAACAGTCACTAGGAAGGACAATTTGTTGCACAGAATACTAGCCCTCGCACAGTTATGGATTTTTGAGGGTGGGGTAAATGGAAACTGAACAACAAAAAAGGGCAGCAGCGTTAAGGGGCTAACGCACCTGCACCACAATTCTGTCGAAAATACCTTGTACCACATCTATCTAGGCTTTTGGACCCTTTTTTGGCACTTTGCCGATTTGTCATGACTAAGGGGGCGTGACCTCACAAGAAAATCATGTGTGTACCCAAAATTCTGGAACTCCATGAAGTACTGTATCTGAAGTCTGTTGTTGGTAGGAGTCTAGTAATGATCATGACTAAAGCCTGAAACGCGTCAATCCATCCTATGCACCGATAGATTTTAAGAGGATTTAATAAAGTTTAAAGACTTTTTACCTGCTGTGGATTGTGCTGGATTTGTGTGTGTCCGGAGGAGTCCAAGGAGTTGGGATTTTACGTGCACACACTTGGCGGGTTGTGAGCTGACGACATGTTTTGGAGTCCCATAAATAAATAACTCCCAAAAATTCCATTTGAGCGCAAGGCACCAAGTCAGATTCTTTTGTAATTGATAATCCATCCCAATTTTGAAAGGGTAGAGATTGTTAGATTTTCGTGCCTCCACTTATTCTCATCATCTAGATAAGGAATAATACCGACTCCTGACTTCTTCGGAAGGTTACAATGCTTCATGATCTTGGTAAAGGCCCTTGGGGCAGAGGAATTGTTGAGTGCACAGAATTAAAAGTGGTGAATCAGCCCCTCTGGGGTCAGAATAAAGACTCTTAGAGGGGCACAAATACGGACATGATAGCATTGCATCCTCTGGGTCTGTGCTGCACATGAAAACATTTGTGTGAAAGTCGCCCATCTTACCGATTGCATTTTGAATTTCCGATTTGACACAGGAGAACTCGTATCTGTATCTGTCCTCTACTATATTCTGGACCCAGAGATTGGATGCGATTTCTGACCACTGTAAATTAAATTCCAGGAGTTCTGCCTCCACTTTGGCATCACCGTTTTTTTTGTGGAAGAAAAGAGGAATTCACGCAATTTACAAACCTTTGGGGTAACTCCATCAGCCTTATTTTTCCTTTCCATGGAATAAGTCCTGGGGCCACAGAAAAGTTATTATTTTTGGGATTGGGTTTCTTCTCAGGAACACATTTTTCCCTGACAGTGGCTTTTTCTAGTATGGTATCAAAGCTCAGGCCCAGAGACCAGATCACTGCCCCCAGAACAGCTCATGTGAATAAGCCCTAGAGGACACAGTGAGGTTTGGGAGGGAGGGAAGGGGGTGTTGTGGCTGTTGTACACAGTCTACAACATGTAGGGGCTCTGGTAACAACCCCAGAGCCCTTCAGACTAATTAGCATAATTTTTGTAAGTTAATTTTAGAACGGAGACCGCCATGGAAAACAAATATAAGAAGATTACTCCAGTAACTGTGCTTGGATCTGCACAGTAATGGCCCTGGTTAATCGAGCTCAATTTTGATGGTAGATTTCCTTTAACATAGTAGTCTATGGAAGGGGGGAGGGGAGTAGGGAGCTGTTGGAAGAATAAACCCTCATCTTAGCTCTGACAGAATAGAATACAAGGTGCACCCACGGCCTCATCTTTACGGCTTCAGCACACGGCGATGCCAAGATCATAATGGAATCCAGGATATAGATCCCAAAATAGAATTCATAGACCTTGTAAAAGGTTATTACAGCAGCTAAACAAATCCGGTTGTTAAACCCCCACGCGCCCGGGTGTTATCCTGTAATATCAGTCGTGTGGAGGCTTTTTACCTTTACAAGACTCATTTTTCATTCTGAAACTATTAGGCTCAAACAGTAACGTCAAAGAAGCGACAACTCACAGGTGACGTATCCATAGAATAAAGTATTCCAGGGGCTCCCAGCAGACGACCAGCACAATAGTCATCATGTCCCATGGAATAAAAGGCTCTATCAGCACATTCCATAATACAGGCAGTCCCCGGGTTACGTAAGGATAGGTTTGTACTTAAGTCGAATCTGTATGTAAGTCGGAACTGTAAATTGTATAATTGTAGATCCAGACAATTTTTTATTTTTTTTTGGCCCAGTGACCATTGGATTTTCTAAATTTTTTTTTGCTGTAATTGGACCAAGGATTATGAATAAAGCTTCATTACAGACACCTTACAGCTGATCATTGCAGCCTGGGACTATAGTAACATCCAGAGAGGTCACCAGAGGTCACAGGGGGCAGAGGGGTCACAGGGGGCCGTATTTAACTAGTGGTTGTCTTTAATACGGGCGACTATAAGTAAGGGACCGCCTGTACATTTATAGAAAGTATCTGTGGCTGCACAAATATGACATTAGCCGGAGAATAATTGTGTATTCGTTAGTGTAAGTCGATTGATATTATATACAAAGAAATGGAACAAAATAATTTGTTTTACAGAGGCAAAAGAAATCTTTATTTACATTATTAATTATTTAACACTAAAGGAAAATGAAGCTTTCATACCATGGGAAAAAAACTAAAACAAAAAAAAAAATACTGTGTGCCTACTTCAGTTCAAGAAAAATTCCATTAAGACTGCAATTTCTATAGGGCACCTGTTAGCATGAAAAAAGCTACTCTGAAGGCAGTATGTTATAGAGCAGGAAGAGCTGAGCAGATTGTACATAGTGTCCTATCTGAAGGCAGTATGTTATAGAGCAGGAGGAGCTGAGCAGATTGTACATAGTGTCCTATCTGAAGGCAGTATGTTATAGAGCAGGAGGAGCTGAGCAATTGTCATAGTGTCCTATCTGCAGGCAGCATGTTTAAGGCAGGAGGAGCTGCAGACTGTACATAGTGTCCTATCTGCGGCAGCATGTTATAGAGCAGAGGGAGCTGAGCACATTGTCATAGTGTCCTATCTGAAGGCAGTATGTTATAGAGCAGAGGAGCTGAGCAGATTGTACATAGTTCCTATCTGCAGGCAGCATGTTATAGAGCAGGAGGAGCTGAGCAGATTGTACATAGTGTCCTCTGCAGTGCGCATGTTATATACAGAGGAGCTGAGCAAGTTGTACATAGTGTCCTATCTGAAGGCAGTATGTTATAGCGCAGGAGGAGCTGAGCAGTTGTACATAGTGTCCTATCTGAAGGCCGTATGTTTAGAGCCAGAGGAGCTGAGCACATTGTACATAGTGTCCTATCTGAAGGCAGTATGTTATAGAGCAGGAGGAGCTGAGCACATTGTAACTAGTGGTCCTATCTGAAGGCAGTATGTTTATAGAGCAGGAGGAGCTGAGCAGACTGTACATAGTGTCCTATCCTGCTCAGAGCAGCATGTTAGAGCAGAGAGCCTGAGCAGACGTACATGTGTCCTATCTGCAGGCAGCATGTTATAGAGCATAGGATCGCTGAGGCAGATTGTCATATGTCCTATCTGCAGCAGCATGTTATAGAGCAGAGGCTGAGCGATTGTACATGGTGTCCTATCTGCAGCAGCATGTATAGAGCAGGAGGACTCAGAAGATGTACATAGTGTCCTATCTGCAGGCAGCATGTTATAGAGCAGAGGACTGAGCAATTGTACATAGTGTCCTATCTGCAGGCAGCATGTTATAGAGCAGGAGGAATTGTACATAGTGTCCTATCTGCAGGTAGCATGTTATAGAGCAGGAGGAATTGTACATAGTGTCCTATCTGCAGGTAGCATGTTATAGAGCAGAAGGAGCTGAGCGGATTGTACACAGTTTTCTATTTGCAGGGAGCAGCTGATCAGATAATTGTATAACATTGTTGTAGATAATTTAGTACAACCTTTTTATTTAGTTTTAATCTTCACACTTTCTAGGCCTAAGGCTACATTCACACGATGTATGCTGGGCGTACCGTAGTATGGCGGGCATACATTGGCGCAGCTCACCCGCTCCCCTCTCCATAGGAATACACAGGCACCGGCACCGTATTCCGTCGAAAGATAGGACATGTCTTATGTTTCTACTGGCTATGGTGCCGCACCGTACCGGGCCGTGAGGCCATAGAAGTGTATGGGGGACGTATATACGCCGTTTGTGTGAATGTAGCCTAATAGTTGCCCCTGACAGTGACCGGCAGCTTCCTCTCTATAGAGTCATCCAGCCCCCATGACACATCACTGTACAAGCTGTAACATTGCATCCTACAGATTAGATGACACTTATTTCCAGGATAGCAGAATTGTGACAAGACGTCTACAACACATCGAGTGCGGCTCTAATAGTTTTATTAAATAACATAAATAAATACATATAACACAATGGGTCCAAATTTGGACACAAAGCAGTCAAAAGGGTGAAGAGTCTTACGGACCTGACCCCTCCGGACTTTTATAATGTCCGACAGAACTTCATCATCATAAGGTTCAGCAGCTGCGCACCAGACCCCTAAAATCCATCAGCTAAGTTGAGGATATTATAGCATAATTATTCCCCGCCCCCTTGACTCCTTGGAGGCAATTTTGTAGACTGTTGAATTTCCTGCCTAAACCTACCAGAATCTAGTGATCCTGCCAATGTCCTGAGTAACAGGTTGGTCGCAGCTTGTAGGCCCAAATCCTCATGACCAGTTCCCTTTAAAAGGAAACCTACCATCAAGATGAAGCATGGATATACCAAAGACACCGACTCATAGGTCCAGGGGCCGCAACTGTGGCAATCTTCTTATATTGGTTATCCAGGGCCTCCTTCCTTCTAAAATCAACTTTAAAATTATGCCAATTACCCAGAGGGGCTACATTAACCCCTCTGGCTTTACAGGCCGTTACACTGTCTCTCCCCCTACTCCCTACAATTACAGCATTGAGGGAGAAGGGGGAAAGACAGTGTAACATACTGTGAAGCCAGATCACTGTAGGACAGGGGTGGCCCTTCTGGCTAATTAGGATGATTTTAAAAGTTGCTTTTAGAAGGAAAAAGGTCATGGATAACAAATTTAAGAAGATATCAAAGTCAGGGCACCTGGATCTATGAGTAATGTCCCTGATTTATCAGGATGGAGTCTGATGGGAGATTTCTACCGTTACTGTATAAAGGTGGAATGTAAAAGCTCTCCGAACAGACCAACCTTTCTGTGAACCCGGTTTACTGGAGTTTTCAGTGGTTGTCTCCAAGAAGTTTCCCTTTACTTGAATTCCTGCTTTCGGACAAGGCCCAAGTGCATTATCTACAAACCTCATATTAACATTTCTGTACCGCGACTCTTCTCCAAGTGATACCTGAGTGTAGGAAGCGCCATTCAATGTAACGGAGCAGGTCCGATAATCGGCTGAACCCTCCTGGCTACGTACTAGCGATTGGAAGGTGAAATTCGTTGTTGTCAAAAATGAGCGGTCGCTTAGGTGGATTCGGATCCTTGTCTGCCCGGTGCAGGAGCTTGAAGAGTCCAGTGCCGATGTTCATAGGGATCCCCATTATTATACATTCTGACACTCCTAGGAAAGAGGCAACAGTGAGGACAAGGACCGTCTATCAGGAGGAGTTCACATTACGGCAGGGGACCCAGGCGCAGGCAGAGGACCCAGGGGCAGGCAGAGGACCCAGGGGCAGGCAGAGACACGCTGGACAAGCAGGTTATTTACTCACCACAGACTGAATCTTTTTGCCCAAAATATGCAGCGTCAAAGAGGTGGTCCGCCGTCTTTTCGAAGGAAGCCAACATCAGGACACTTTCCTTCATCTTTGCCAGACCGAACCGTGTAATTCCCAGGACTTCTCCCTGCAGGAAAATAGAAGGACATAGGAGAAGTAATGATGAATGGTGCGGGGTGAAGAATAGAAAGACTCCTGGGGACCAAACCTCACCTTATAGGTCATGAGATCAGCCAGTAACATCACGTGCCGGCGGTCGATGCTCATCCCGTGATTTACCATCGTGTACTGAATCTCATTAATAATGGTGGAGCGCGCGGCTTCAATACCGATCGTCTTCTCCACCTGATCAGGAATATAAAGAGTCTGTGATGAAGGGCAGTGACACAAGACGGTGGAAGCGGCCGGGGACTGGTAAGGCCAGGGGTATCAAGTTATTGGATTGGATTCTATGAGCTGATCCCCCCCCCCCCCCTTTTACCCCTTCCAGCTGACCCCCCCCCCTTTTATCCCTTCCAGCTGACCCCCCCCCCTTTTTAATCCCTTCCAGCTGACCCCCCCTTTTAAATCCTTCCAGCTGATGCCCTTTTTTGTTTTTGAGTTTCCATTTTTTGCTTTTTTAAAAATCCATAACTTCTATTTTCCATCTATGGAGCTTTATAAAAGGGTTTTGTTTCCTCTACTTTCTAGCGGCGGTATTTCATCTTCCATGCCTTGTACAGGGAAGAGGGAAAAAAAAATTCCGAATGCAGTAAACATTTTTTGCGCTATTTTCTTGTGCACTCCCCATTTATGGCTGTGAGCCCTCCCCTTTACTCCTGGGATGGTGTTATTACAGGAATACTGATTTTAGGCCACATTCACACGACCGTAGGGGGGCGTATGTACGGCCGCAAGCTTGTGGTTCTAAATAAGCCCCCCATATTCGACAATGGCCGCACAGACCAATACGGCGTTGCATGGACCACTCCATACATGGAAAAAGCGTATATGTCCTATGTTTTCCAGTGTTATGGCCCGCACGCTGTACATTGCTATGAAGAGGGGGAGGGGTCACACCTCCTCGCCATCGCGGGCAGATGTATTTCCTGGCTGGCTGTAGCCGTGCAGGAATATGTCAGTGTGAATGCTGCCTTATATAGGTTTTTTTAAAAAAAAAAATGGCGTTTACAACATTTTGGTGCCATTTTCCATTACGGGTTTACCGCTGGTAATAACCGTTTTTATATACTGATGGATTGGGACGGAATTATAACCAACAAGTTAATAATTTTTTATTGTTTTCCCCCCTTTCTACCGTTTCTAGACTCTCCCAAGGTATTTAAACCCTAGGGGGGCCTGATCAATTCCCATCATATACTGCCGTTCTGCAGTATATGGCATTTTTCTTGCACATGATCAGTTAGACTGTGCCACAGGCACACTGTAACAGATCTGCAGAAATGACAAGTCCTGGGGTCATATAAAGACCCAGCCGCTCCCTGATGCCGTAGGCTGTAACATGCTGCTGGCAGCTTTCTTGGCAGAATGTAAAAGATAACACACATGTAATGGATCAGCCCATGCGCCCTCCTCTTACCGCTCCCCAAAATACTATTGCATTAGTTATCAGCAAAGGGTTAAATAGAGTCTATATTCACACCATCCACTCCGCTTCCCAGCTTTAGTTAATGAGTTATGGAGACCACGTACAACATAAAAGCCTTGTACTTTACCTCATAGGTGTTGTTTGATGTGGTGTGAGAGCCCTTCACTCCGTGGGTAGCCATGACGGAACGCAGATTATCCCCTTCCACCAGAAGTTTATACTTCTCTTTGCCACTTTGCTCATCAATATGTATGACGGCCCGTGCTACCTCCGGGATGCCCTGAACCACCACCTAAACCAGAATACAAGAGTAGTAGATAGTAGCAGGTCTGTCACGCCTTAGGCCGCTATACCCCCTTTTATGTTAAAGGGGTTTTCCCATCTGGACATTCACATTTAATTAAATTCATTTGCCATATGCAAACTTATGTTTCTTCAATTGGATAATCTCTCATAAATGTAGTGGTATGGTCCCTTAGAAATGAGATGGCTTCCTTGGATACAGCCACCCCGCACTCTGGTAGCGGTGGCCAGACATGCGCTATTGAGTCCTGCCTGACCTCCTGGATTCAGCGATCATTACCACAGGACGGCTGTGGGACCTGCAGTAACTCCCAGACATCTCATATACAAAAACCTTTTGTTTCTTTGTGCAATCCCTCCAGCAGTGGTGGTCGTATCCAAGGACGCAGTCTTGTTTCTAAGGGACCATATGACTACATTTTTGAGAAATTATCTTCACACAGGAACATTTTTTTTTAATAACATCTAATTGAAGAAATGTTTATTTATAGCAGATTAATGGTACAGAATGTGACTGCCCAGACGAGAATAACCCTTTAACGAGTTATATTGCATAGTCTGATCATTTTCCATCTTCAGCAATCTCTGACCGGTGGAGGGCTCACAGCACTTGGACCTTCTTAAGGCAGAACCTGGAGCCCGAAGCTGGAGCTCTGTGTCCTGGCCAAAGCCCATACCTGCAGCTCGGCTCCTATTCACATCATAAGGATCTACCTGCTTTTAGCTGACACTAAAACATTTGATTGTTTATAGGGACAGGGGGGTTGGCCTCTCAGCAACGGAGATTAATAGTCTATTCTGAGATTAATGGTCTAAATGATGAGAAAATCAATTTAACCAAATATAATAAATCAGAGAGTTTGACTGCTTCATCATCATCTCCTGCAGTTCTCTTCCTGCCAGACAGAATAATCAATTGCTGCACCATCCCCCAGCTGCTGAGTATGAGTGTCCCAGCTCAGGTTGATTAGTTCTTGACTAGTCATGCTTTACTTTCAGCCATTCGTCATTTCTAGCTTGTGTAATGTGTCAGCCAGCCTTAACCAGCTTTTCCAAGGTCCTGAATGGCATAATTGTTTTATCAGCAAAACCACTCAGCTCAGGGACTAACCAAGATCTGATCCTGCATCAGTGCAGCTACAGCAGTCTCAGGGTATGTTTGCCTCATAATGCATCAAATCACATAGTAGGTTCCCTTTTAAAGGGCACCTGTCATCAGGTCTCTGCCACTAGTCCTGTCACCTCTACCTGTTGGAGCAGCTCACAAGGATCCCATCCCAGCCTTTATCTAGTTATTTCATACATTATTCATTGTAAAATCATCTTTTCTTTATTATGTAAATGAGGCTGGTCACATGGTCAGAGGCAGTGATGTCACCCCTGTTCCCCCTCCCCTCTCCTCCCCCTGCTCATGTCTGTGTGTAATGTATAGTAAAGCATGGCTAGTGTGTGTGCTGCATCTGCTGACATGCTGCATCCTCCTAATACACAGGTGAGAGACACAGACATCAGCTACACATGAATCTGACATGTTCTGCTGTAACATGGCTGCCTGGAGCTGCTGTATCTCTCCTATACACACACACATGCACACACAGGCTGCAGGGGGCGTGGCCACCAGCACCAGGAAGCACATCATTATACAGCCTCACATCATTATACAGGCTGTCAGTCAAGCACTGGGGGTGTGGCTGTACCTCCCACTCATGAATAGAGTGGACAGCTTGAATATGCTAATGCTTCATTGGACATTTCACAGGTCATTTGCATACAGCTTTAGGACCTCATTGCTTAGGTTTACAGGCATGTAGAGGGACAATGAAGGGATAGAGGCAATGCTCTCTAAGGCAGTTTATGAAAATATATTTAGTTTAGGGGGGCTATTCTGCATGACGGGTTCTCTTTAAGGAAATCTACCATTTGTTTTTATGCATTGTGAACCAAACATACCTGGAGAATGCTGTAGCTACACTGATGCAGAAACAGATCTTATTTAATTCCTGATCCAAGTGGTTTTGCACAAAAAACTATTAAAAAATTCCGGAAATTCAGCAGAAGCTGGGTGTCCATCATGCTGCTGTACACAAACACATTACTTTCAGGCAGGACTAATCAACCTGAGCTGGATGACTCATATACAGTAAGTGGGGGGATTGATTACTTCTGCCTGTCAGGTACAACAGACTGATTACATCATTCTCTGATGCAGTGTGTAATTAGAGTAGTAGAAGAAGGACAAAGCAGGCAGGACAGAGCCTCATTATCATAATTTTACAATTGTTTTTTCAGCAACATCACCCAATTCAGGGGTTTAACAAGATCTGTTTCTGCATCAGTGTAGCTACAGCATTCTCAAGGCATGTTTGGTTCACAATGTATAAAAACAAATGATAGATTTCCTTTAATCCTTAGTCACCCCTTGTTAAACCAAGGAAGAGGACATCTGTGTTCCCCTGCTAACGTCCCTAATTGGCTACCGTGGCATCTAGGGGCATAACAGACCTCAAGGCCTATCATTAGTAGGTGCCTATAATGGAGACATCTACAGTCATCTCTCAAAGCAGGAGGGATGGGATGTGGAGGACAAGTCAGTATTCAGGAACACCTCAGAGATGCCAATACTAAAACTATGTACAAAAGATTTGTGTGAACAGGTCTCAAGTTTTCCCATCAACAGTTTCATAACTAACATTGAGCAATTCTCAGAATCCCCGTCCAACAGATGTATACAGCTTTACAGCTCCTGTGGTCACTTATAGATACGAGCATAGAGCGAGCAGACAAGGCGCAGCGCTGACCTTTGGAAGCTCCTCTTTCAGGGACTGTAGGACGTAGTACATTGAGCTTTTGTTGTTCTCTCTGGGTGTAACACAAAGCACAGCCTCGCCATGGACCGCAATATCTCCGGGCTTCACACGAAGTTTAGACATGCAGATCGAGTATCTTACAGTCTCTGCATTCACCTAAAAAAAAAAAAAAAAGCATAGACACACCAGAGCGAGAATATAATATACCACACACACCATACATATACACACACACACACACACACACACACACACCCACACACACATACCTATACACACACACCACATGATACATATACACACACCTACTACATCACACACAAACATACATATACACAACACAACATTACACACATCACACTAATAACACACACACATACATATACACACACACACCATACTACACACACACACACACACACACATACACACACACACACATACACACATCACACACACACACACATATACACACACACTATACACACACACCACACATATACACACACACACACACACTACACACACACCACACATATACACACACACCACATATACACACACACCACATATACACACACACACATATATATCAAACCCACACACACCATCTAACACACACACACAACACAACACATATACACAACACACACCCCATCATATACACACCCCACACACACATTCTATACACACACCACCATATACACACCCACATATATACACCACACACACACCACACATACACCACACAATACACCGTATACACACACACACACAATACACACACACACCCCATACACACACACACACACCACACATACACACACATATACACACACACAACATATACCCACACACCATGACCATATACACACACACACACCACACACACACACACTACACACACACACACACATACAGCACCACCGCACAACATACACACCTAAACCACCCACACACATATACACCACACACACACCATATCCGACACAACATACATCCACACACACATCATATAACCAACACTACATACACACCACACCAACACACACACACATATTACACACACCCACACACACACACACCACACACCCACACTACTATCCCCCCCACACACCCACATCTACACCCCCCCACCCCTACCTCTACCCACAGCACCTCACATATATACACACACCTACATATACACACACACACACACACACACACATTCCCTCACCTCCAGCCTCAGCAGCCGGATACGTTCTAGTGACAGCTTCACCAAGAGGAAACAATCATCAGGAAGAAACACCTCTTCTATGTACTCGGATATCTAGGTCAGGACAAAGATGAAACAATGTATGACCGGTTTGCCGTTACCCTTCAGTCTTCGCATTGATAAACAGATAATGGGATAAACGTATCAATCCGTATACAACACAAACCCCTCGTAATTTCCTCCAAAAACCTTGTCTGCACCATCAAGGTTTCAGGCATTTTTATGGCTATTATGACAAATGAGCCTGGTTTATGAAAGGGGAACGGTTTTACACCACAAATAATTTTAACCCCTTAACGACCGGGCTCTATTTTGTTTTTTTTCCATTTCCATTTTTCACTTCCCACCTTCAAAAATGTATTACTCTTACACATATAGAGAAGTGTGACGGCTTTTTCTGCGTAACAAATTACACTTCATAGTGACGGTATTGGTTATTCCAGACCGTGTACTGGGAAGCAGGAAAAAAATTCCAAATCCAGTGAAAATGGTGAAAACGCATTTGTGCCATTTTCTTGTGGGCTTGGATATTACGTCTTTCACTGAGCGCCCCAAGTGACATGTCTACTGTATTCTTTGGGTCGTTACCGTCACAAAGATAACAAATTTGTATAGATTTTAGAATGTTTTCACACACTTACAAAAATTAAAACCTCCTGTACAAAAATATTTTTTTTTAATTTTGCCATCTTCTGGCGCTGATAACTTTTTCATACTTTGGTGCCCGGAGCTGTGGGTGGTGTCATTTTTTGAGACTTTTGATGTTTTCAATGCTTCTATTTTTAGGACTGTACGACCTTTTGATCAGATTTTTTTTTGTATTTTTCAAAATGGCAAAAAAAAAAAAATTTGCCATTCTCTGACGCCAATACGGTTTTCATGCGGAGCTGTGCGAGGGATCTTTTTTTATTTTTTTGCGAAATGAGCCGACATTTGCGACATTATGGTCACTTTTTATTCCATTTTATGTGTCATGTAAAATGGTGTAAAAGTTGCGCTTGGGACATTTCGGCGCCATTTTCCGTTAACTGGTTCACCGCTGGCAATAACCTGTTTTATATTTTGATAGATTGAGATGCGGCGATACCTAATGTGTCTGTTACTGTTTATTGCGCATTACATCACTTCTAGGGAACGGGGAAGGCGACTTTTTAAAATTATTTGTGAAACTTTTTTTATTCCTACTTTTTAGACCCTGTAGGCTACATTAACCTTAGATGGTCTGATCGTTCCCTACCATATACAGTATATGCAGTTTTGCACAGTATTCCTTACAATGAGCCAGTGGCCCTCTTCATACACCCCGCGCACCCCTGCACCGTACATGTACAGCGCGGAGCGTTAAGGGGTTAAATATTACACACTTCTGTAAAGCTACTAAAATGAACTGTGATCCAAATGTCAATTTAAATGTGAAAGCACAAGCCCAGACACTTTAAATCCAGAGGATACAGCACATTCCACAATATTAGGAGCAGAAGATTCCCAAAATTACCTCCCCCAACAGGGTCTTCTCTATTCTGCCCTTTACTAGACGGGCAAAGTCTGCATCATCGTCTCTGTTCAGGTGGGCAGTTATTATTGGAGTACTGAAATATACAAGAACAATGACACAGGTCATTATATAACAAAATGATTGTCTCACCGTAACCCCGGAGTATCGGCCGTAGAGGGGCTCCTCATTATACGGCCAAATAGGAAACCATCACTTCCCTAGACCTTTGGGGTCCTCAGTCACTTCCTAGTCTTAGTCGGAGGCTCCCGTTGGTGGAGAATAATTGACCGATATAAAATAAATGTATCATTCGCAGGATCAATCACACACCTGATGTTCTTCGATGCATTAATGATTTCCTTGATACGAGGAACACCCAAAGTAATGTTCATGGAGGCGACGCCAGCAAAGTGGAAGGTCTTCAGAGTCATCTGTGTTCCTGGCTCCCCAATGCTCTGGGCGCACAGAGCTCCTACTGCAGAACCGGGTTCCATCTGAGCTCTAAGAAAAACAAAAACGGATAAGAAACCGCGCATCTCCTCCCGATGCCGACTACATACACTGTCCGCATTATAACCTATGGCCATACACTTACAGCAGTGAGATGGTGGGAGAGTCACCCTATAGGCGCCTCTGGGATTACTATAAACTGCCATAATACAGCACATAAATAACTAATGGGTTTCATACCTCATGTATTTATCTCGACAGGTCTCCAAAAACTTTTCCAGCTGAGTCGGGGTAATTCTGTCCAATTGGTACAAAACGCGTGGCTGGGATTTAGAAGGAGACGTTATTGGGAATGTGAATAACAAAAATATAATAAATGCATAATAATAAACCTTTAGAACTTTTGGCAAAAGTATTTTAAGTTCTTTTTTTTAAAAAAATGCCGAACCGTCATAGTGACTCAGCATAGCACAATTGTATTACAGTGCAGCAGTGCGTAACACAAATCACTACCTTTACCTGACACACACACAAAGATATTGGGCATCCCCAAAGGACCGAGGATTTCATAAAAAACTGAAAAAAACATCCCAAAGCCAGAATGAATGCTTTTTATCCCACCCATAATTTTTTTTTAATTCAATATGCTCAAAAGGTTGTAGCGTTTCGAGATTGTTATGTATGAAAAAGTTATCTTGTCCTGTAAAAAATAATCTTACGCATCCCGACATGCGCCATTATTGTAAAATTATATCATTTTTGAACCTGGACAAACCCTTAAAAAATTTCTGTGCATTTTTTTGACCTGGTGATCCCAAGTTTATCCCAATAGTTCACATGTGGGTTTAATTCTCAGTCCCCTGAGTTGTCATTTTTATCATTAAGTCTTGGAATTTATTTGTTCTTAATTGGGAGGGCTAAGAAAACAAAAAAGAACGAAAGCTCAACAGTGCAGCAGTGCGTAACACAAATCACTACCTTTACCTGACACACGAACACATTGGGTATCCCCAAAGGACCGAGGATTTCATAAAATACACCCCAAAACTGAAAAAAACATCCCAAAGCCAGAATGAATGCTTTTTATTCCACCCATAATTTTTTTTTAATTCAATATGCTCAAAAGGTTGTAGAGTTTCGAGATTTTTATGTATGAAAAAGTTATCTTATAATATCTTACGCATCCCGACATGGGCCATTATTGTAAAATTACATAATTTTTGAACCTGGACAAACCCTTAAAAAATTTCTGTGCATTTTTTGACCTGGTGATCCCAAGTTTATCCCAATAGTTCAATTGTGGGTTTAATTCTCAGTCCCCTGAGTTGTCATTTTTATCATTAAGTCTTGGAATTTATTTGTTCTTAATTGGGAGGGCTAAGAAAACAAAAAAGAACGAAAGCTCAGCTCCTCCAGCGCTGCCGTGGCCCATCGTGCCGTGGCTCTGTCCCCCCCCCACCACCACCCAGATACATATTGTATATACGAGTATAAGTTGAACCAAGGCCCCAAATTTTAACACAAAAAACTGGAAAAACCTATTGACTATAAGCAGAGGTTGGGAAATGCATTGGTCACAGCCTTCCCCACTGTATACAGCCAGCCACCTGCCCCCACTGTATACAGCCAGCCACCTGCCCCCACTGTATACAGCCAGCCACCTGCCCCCACTGTATACAGCCAGCCACCTGCCCCCACTGTATACAGCCAGCCACCTGCCCCCACTGTATACAGCCAGCCAGCTGCCCCCACTGTATACAGCCAGCCAGCTGCCCCCACTGTATACAGCCAGCCAGCTGCCCCCACTGTATACAGCCAGCCAGCTGCCCCCACTGTATACAGCCAGCCAGCTGCCCCCACTGTATATCTGTCTAATCTCCGGCCATGTTCTCGAGATCCACTGTGAGGGACGCTGTGGTGGCGAAAAACCTTTGACTGTAATACGTTACCCAATTGATTGGCCATAAACTACTATCCACCTCTCAATTCTAACGCGGGGAACGCACCCTTCCTTGAGTGTCTGGGAGTGTATCGTGGCCCTCCAGTGCATTTGTTACCTGCACCATGAGGCGGGCGGACACCCAAGAGTTTCATGATTTCAAAATCGCACTATGGACAATCTTAGGATCAATAAATATAGGGGCCATGGGGTCGTGTCTGGAGGTTGAAATTTGTCTTTTCCATCTATCTTGTCTCATCCCCAGTATGTTTTTGTTATATGGGCGTGTGGGAGACGACCACATCACGGTTCACAGTGTGGAAGCCAGAAGATCGCCACAAGGTGTCGGGTTTAAAGAACGCTGGCCAGCCAATCACCACGAACTCAAGACTGGGTCTGCAAGACATGCTAAACAAGGAGGCTTTCATAATACAGGCCCAGGTCAGGCAATCCCGCCCCTCCTAACTGCTTTTAGGTCTGGTGAAAGTTGTATGATAACCGGGGTTCGGAGTCCCATATAAAGCGGACATGATCACCCCGTTTGAAGTCTGATAAGAAAGGAGGCGCCACGTGTAAGGGAATGAGTTTGGAAGAAATTTCCACGTGAGAAGTTCCTTCTCAATGGAAGTTACAGAGCATGGGTAATTAACCTACCAAACGACTTGGCCACGTCCATTGGAATTTGTACTTCCAGT
Organism: Engystomops pustulosus; assembly: GCA_019512145.1. NCBI lineage: Eukaryota > Metazoa > Chordata > Amphibia > Anura > Leptodactylidae > Engystomops > Engystomops pustulosus. Next base: position 69,416,267 of record CM033651.1, on the reverse strand, counting down.
ATGTTAATGGCAGTCTCAGCCCAAGGAAGGTAAACTCCGGCCTTAATGTCTCCACCAAGCCACCCGAAAGGTGGACTCTCTGCTGAATGTGTCTTTTCCATAAAAGGCCCCCCCTCACTGGATTGCCTTTTTGGGCCTCTTTAAGCCTATTCCCCGTGAGACATAAATATTCCACACAGTCGCATTTTTAGTCCCTCCCACGTTTCAGGTGGTTAGTTGTTGTCAATGCAATTGCGCTCGGCTTTAAAATCCCTCTATGGGCTTTTTTTAATCTCAGTTAGGCACAGGGTGTCTTTCATAAATGATCGTATAGCCCCAGGAAATGTCTTCCTCTTGAGGGGGAAGGTTTAATAGCACCCAACACCGTCCTGTGGTCAAACCATAAAATAGAGTCTATACGACTACACTGTGTTGTGGACACTGGATTGATGACTAAGTCCCTTTGTGCCGAATGCAATCCTCCAAGATCAACTAGATTCAATTTAGCCATCTCTTTCCTTAATCTAACGGGTGGCTGTAATGAGATTGAGGACCTACCTCAGAGTGTCAAGATCTGAATCAAGTGTACATTCAAGTTCTCCCTCCTAGGGCCGCACTCCTAGACCTTTTGGGGTCTTTCTGTTGCTTCGATGGACCATTATCCACTGCTGTCCCTCCTTCTTTTTAGTGAGCAGTCGAAGGGTACCCCATCCGTAGTATACACGTTCCTGGAGCATTGTAGTATAGTGTTTGAGAGCTTGTGTCTAGCCAGTTCTGGGAGGACCAATCAATATCCAATCACCATGGTGTAAATCTCCGATATCTCTGACAGCTGTAGGATGCGTTCTTTATCTTTAAAAATGAATGCGACAATCGTACGTGCGTTTAGGATCAGAGGAACGCGGGCCATGTACAATGGATCCTATAATCTCGATCTTCTTAGGAGACCATTTGTAGCAGATTACCAAAGATCTCTGGGTCCTCTAGCGGTGCTGGCAGAATCTCCTCCGGAGAACCACAGACCCCTAATTGTTTTGTCTGTGACGGTTTTCTATAACATCGATATGATCCATAATATCAGCTATTTGAGATGTTGTGCACTGTGATGACCTCTTTATGAGAATGAAGCCGTTTGCTCCTCCAGCTTTAAAACCCTGTGGAGAGCATCTTAATCTCTGACTTAATGTCCTCCATATCTTTCTTGTGTTAGGCCCTCCATCTTTCCCAGGATCTGAAACTCTTCTCTTGTGTGAAGTGCCATTATTTGGCTTCCATTCCCACTCGTCTTGGTGGAAGAATAGGTGAAGAGCCCCGGGACATTGCCCCCCACCGCCTGCAGAAAGTATTGAGTAGGATTAGGGCTACGTGTCGATGCCAATTGGGTAGGCCCCCAGGGGCAGATTAGGCCCTTGGGTATTGGTGGGGATAGCCCAGACTGGAGATCGGGAGGGGTCATTCCTCTCTCTGCGAGTTTGAAGACTCTTTTGGTCTAGTGGGGCCCGCCATTTCGGGCCATGGCACGGTTGCGTGCCACGGTTGCATCGTTGCTTCTGTCTGTCGATGTGATCGTGGCCTTCCCTGCTATCCTTAGCAGAGGAGGTGTCTCCGTGTCATTATGCAGTGAGGGAGCCACTGCCTCAGTAGTGCCCATCGGAATAAGCGTCCCAGAGGCAGGCGCGGGCTGGGATAGCTTTGCTCCTCTGTTCCTCCAGAAGGGAGGCACCGGAACTCAGTGTCGGCCGGCCATCTTGGCGCGAGGCCTCTTACTGATAGAGCCGGACCGGCTTGAAGAATTGGCGAGGCTCCCCGGTATCCTTCCTCGGATGCGTCCTCCCTGTGTTTCTCCTGCTGCATTTACCCACACATCATACCTGTGAGTATAGCTGGATGCCTGCTGAATCTCTGGGTTACGGAGCGGAGCACTGAGATTGTGCGTCCTAACCCTAATCCTAATCAGATAGCCCACGCCCCCCCAGTGGAGAAATTTCACAGCCATTACCGTACTTAGCATCGCAACTTATCTGTTGAATATATTCTGATAAAATAGAATCCAAAGCATAAAGTTTTGTCTCTTCATCCATTACCTTTTATCAGAATTTTGTTTAGGGGGCCCATCGGGACACTGTATCTTCCCTTTTTATTGCTCTCTTATCATTCAATGACCCTTTATATTGTAATGCATGATTTGTTTTTCGCATCTATATTTTAAGGCCATTACAAACACCAATATTTGGGTGATATCCTGGATCAGTTTAGCCCTTTGTGCCTTAAACTTGCTGAAAATCACCAAACCTGATATGATTTACTATATTCGCTGCCCATCAAAACCAGGTTTTTTTCTGGCTGTTATTTTAGTCGGTGATTTCTAACAATTTATGTCTTCTCCCCACCTCCTGCTTTGTGTGTGTGTATATACATAAGCTGGAGGAGAAGTCGCCCACGGAGAATGTAGCCCGGATATTTCCGGCCACGGGACGTTGGGAAGCATCAACTTCATAGCGGCATGTAGGTCCTGGGGCACAAACTTCACCAGCTGCAGATCAACAGGATCCGCAATAGTAAATCAAAAGTGCAACCCAAAACAATACAAGATGGTGTCGGTTATTTTCTAAGACTACAGCAGCACCAGTGGAAGATGGGGATGATCTCATGAATAAACCCAGAGATCGCCTTGATATTTTGCCCCCATCAGTTCTCTGTTCTTTGCCTATTACCAATGGCGTCCGGGCTCTGCTCATACTACAGTTATATGGGTGTAAAGCATTTTATAACAAATTCCTCTGATCATGATCTATACATTCATACAAGTGGCTATTTCCAACCAAAACAAAGTTTGCCTGACTTTAGGCTTTTGCCACGAGCTGAGGCACTGATGAACATCTTCGTGGTCAAAGCCCACAAACATAGAAAAATTGCGAACTGTCCACCACCTCTGAATCACCTGATGGGGGTATCATACGCCAAGCGTAGATAGCCCTGCCGCTGGGCTGGCCTCTTGATGTATACGGTGGGGACCTCCTGTACAGCGTTTATTTCTATGCCAGGCCCTACCTGGTGTAAAAATAAATTCAGCATAGCATTGGCTATTGGAACCAGATAACAATGACATTTTAGGTAACAAGTTCGCTTTAACCATAAGTACAGTACAGACTATAAACTTAATGTAAGTAATTCACTGCTGGTTTCTACTATTTAATACATTCCTCCATGAACCTCCATATGATGAAACCTGTCATGCTGTCAGGATATACATCATGCGTGGACACTATACTGTTAAGTGATTTACTTTGAACAACTCTCACGGATTTACCATATCTCCAAATTGTTTGTACTATGGAGAAGGATCAAAGAATGCAGCACAACCACAAAAACATTTTGCCCTGCACCATACTCACCACCACACAGTATAACCCCCCCCCCCCTTAGTGCCCTCCATCTACTCCTCACATTGTACCCCCTCTAATTGTGCCCCCCCAGCACGCTTCCCCCTTTATATTGTGCCTCCCCCATCAGGTCCACGTCTTACTGTGAAACACTAGAATCGTTCCCCTCATATATATCCCCCCGGCTGCTCCTCCTGATATTGTGGCCCCTGTCTTTCTTCTTTCCCATTTTGCTACTTAATGAAAAAAATAAAATAAACACAGATACTCACCTCTCATCGCTTTCATGCAACAACTGTGTATATAGCACTGAACAGGCAGATACATCAGAACCATCATGCTGATGAACCTCTGCTGTACACAGCAGAACAGAGGCACAGAGATAATGCAGAAACTTCTCTCTGCGTCATCATTTAATTTAAGTAATGTCCCAGAACATACCCTCCCAAATCTGGAAAAGCTGGAAGGTACGGATTAATTAAAAGAAAGAATGCATTGTGGGCACTGGGGCAGACTAAAATTGACTCAGCATCAGGACAGATATAGGAGGAGGTTAGTCTCACGCTCACTTCACTGCTGCTGAAATTTCTGACAGTATCATGAAACAAAATGCCACAACTCTGGAAAGAAAAGGGCCGGGACACAAGGGGGGGGGGGAATTGGAATTTTTTTTTTTTCCAGCTTTCCAAGTGCATGGCATGGATTATTAAAAACCAGTCACTAGAAGGACAATTTGTTGCACAGAATACTAGCCCTCGCGAGAGTAGGATTTTTGAGGGTGGGGTAATTGGAAAACTGAACAACCAAAAAGGGCAGCAGCGTTAAGGGGCTAACGCACCTGCACCACAATTCGTCGAAATACCTTGTACCACATCTATCTAGGCTTTTGGACCCTTTTTTGGCACTTTGCCGATTTGTCATGACTAAGGGGGGCGTGACCTCACAAGAAAATCATGTGTGTACCCCAAAATTCTGGATCCCATGAAGTACTGTATCTGAAGTCTGTTGTTGGTAGGATCCTAGTTGATCATGACTCAACTAAAGCCTGAAACGCGTCAATCCATCCTATGCACAACGATAGATTTTAAGAGGATTTATAATTTAAAGACTTTTTAACCTGCTGTGGATTGTGCTGGATTTGTGTGTGTCCGGGATGAGTCCAATAGTTGGGATTTTACGTGCACACACTTGGCGGTTGTTAGCTGACGACATGTTTTGGAGTCCATAAATAAATAACTCCCAAAAATTCCTTTTGAGCGCAAGGCAACCAAGTCAGATTCTTTTGTAATTGATAATCCATCCCAATTTTGAAAGGGTAGAGATGTTTAGATTTTCGTGCCTCCACTTTTCTCATCATCTTAGTAAGTAATAATTACCGACTCCGGACTTCTTCGGAAGTTGTCAATGCTTCATGATCTGGTAAGGCCCTTGGGTGGCAGAGGAATGTTGAGTGCACAAATTAAAAAGTTGTGAATCAGCCCCTCTGGGGTCAGAATAAAGACTCTTAGAGGGGCACAAATACGGACATGATAGCATTGCAATCCTCTGGTCTGTGCTGCACATGAAAACCTTTTGTGAAAGTCCGCCCATCTTACCGATTGCATTTTGAATTTCCGATTTGACACGGAGAACTCGTATCTGTATCTGTCCTCTACTTATTCTGGACCCAGCGATTGGATGCGATTTCTGACCACTGGTAATTAAATTCCAGGAGTTCCTGCCCCCACTTTGGCATCACCGTTTTTTTTGTGGAAGAAAAGAGGAATTCACGCATTTACAACCTTTGGGGTACTCCATCAGCCTTATTTTTTCCTTTCCATGGAATAAGTCCTGGGGGCCACAGAATTATTTTTTGGGATTGGGTTTTTCTTCTCTCAGAACACATTTTTACATGACAGTGGCTTTTTCTAGTATGGTATCAAAGCTCAGGCCCAGAAACAAATTTATCAGAGACCAGATCACTGCCCTAGAACAGCTCATGTGAATAAGCCCTAGAGGACACAGTGAGGTTTGGGAGGGAGGGAAGGGGGTGTTGTGCGTTGTACACATTCTCAACTGTAGGGGCGCTGGTAACAACCCCCAGAGCCCTTCAGACAATTAGCATATTTTTGTAAGTTCATTTTAGAACGGAGACCCATGAAAACAAATATATAAGATTCCGCCATTACCTGTGCTTGGATCTGCACAGTAATGGCGCCCTGTTTAATCGAGCTCAATTTTGATGGTAGATTTCCTTTCATAGTAGTCTATGGAAGGGGGAGGGGAGTAGGAGCTGTTGGAAGAATAACACCCTCATCTTAGCTCTGACAGAATAGAATACAAGGTGCTAACCCACGGCCTCATCTTTACGGCTTCCGCCACACGCGATGCCAATCAATAATGAATCCAGGATATAGATCCCAAATAGAATTCATAGACCTTGTTAGGTTATTACAGCAGCTAACAAATCCGGTTGTTAACCCCCCACGCGCCCGGTGTTATCCTGTAATATCAGTCGTGTGGAGGCTTTTTAACCTTTACAGACTCATTTTTCATTCTGAAACTATTAGGCTCAAACAGTAACGTCAAAGAAGCGACAACTCACAGGTGACGTATCCATAGAATAAGTATTCCAGGGGCTCCCAGCAGACGACCAGCACAATAGTCATCATGTCCCATGGAATAAAGGCTCTATCAGCACATTCCATAATACAGCAGTCCCCGGGTTACGTAGGATAGGTTTTGTACTGTCGAATCTGTATGTAAGTTCGGAACTGTAAATTGTATAATTGTAGATCCAGACAATTTTTTAATTTTTTTTTTTGGCCCAGTGACCATTGGATTTTCTAAATTTTTTTTTGCTGTAATTGGACCAAGGATTATGAATAAAGCTTCATTACAGACAACCTTACAGCTGATCATTGCAGCCTGGGACTATAGTAACACCATGAGAGGTCCCAGAGTCACAGGGGGCAGAGGGGTCACAGGGGCCGTATTTAACTAGTGGTTGTCTTTAAGGGCGACTATAAGTAAGGACCGCCTGTACATTTATAGAAAGTATCTGTGCTGCACAAATATGACATTAGCCGTGAGAATAATTGTGTTATTCGTTAGTGTAAGTCGATTGATATTATATACAAAGAAATGGAACAAAAATTTTGTTTTAAAAGGCAAAAGAAATCTTTATTTACATTATTAATTATTTAACACTAAAGAAATGAAGCTTTCATACCATGGGAAAAAAACTAAAACAAAAAAAAAAATACTGTGTGCCTCCTTCGTTTTCAAGAAAAATTCCATTAAGACTGCAATTCTATAGGCACCTGGTTAGCATGAAAAAAGCTACTCTGAAGGCAGTATGTTATAGAGCAGGAAGAGCTGAGGCAGATTGTACATAGTGTCCTATCTGAAGGCAGTATGTTATAGCAGGAGAGCTGAGCAGATTGTACATAGTGTCCTATCTGAAGCAGTATGTTATAGAGCAGGAGGAGCTGAGCAATTGTACATAGTGTCCTATCTGCAGGCAGCATGTTTTAAGGCAGGAGGAGCTGAGCAGACTGTACATAGTGTCCTATCTGCGGCAGCATGTTAATAGAGCAGGAGGAGCTGAGCACATTGTACATAGTGTCCTATCTGAAGGCAGTATGTTATAGAGCATGAGCTGAGCAGATTGTACATAGTGTCCTATCTGGCAGGCAGCAATGTTATAGAGCAGGAGGAGCTGAGCAGATTGTACATAGTGTCCATCTGCTAGCATGTTATAGAGCAGAGGAGCTGGCAATTGTACATAGTGTCCTATCTGAAGGCAGTATGTTGAGCAGGAGGACTGAGCAGTTGTACATAGTGTCCTATCTGAAGGCAGTATGTTATGAGCCGGAGAGCTGAGCACATTGTACATAGTGTCCTATCTGAAGGCGTATGTTATAGAGCAGGAGGAGCTGAGCACATTGTACATAGTGTCCTATCTGAAGGCAGTATGTTTATAGAGCGGAGGAGCTGACAGACACCATAGTGTGCCTATCTGCAGGGCAGCATGTTTAGAGCAGAGAGAGCTGAGCAGACTGTACATAGTGTCCTATCTGCAGGCCAGCATTGTTATAGAGCAGAGGAGCTGAGCAGATTGTGCATATGTCCTATCTGCAGCCACATTTGTAGGCAGGAGCTGAGCAGATTGTACACTGGTGTCCTTATCTGCAGGCAGCATGTAATAGAGGCAGGAGGAGCTCAGAAGATTGTACATAGTGTCCTATCTGCAGGCAGCATGTTATAGAGCAGAGAGCTGAGCAGATGACATAGTGTCCTATCTGCAGGCAGCATTTTATAGAGCAGGAGAATTGTACATAGTGTCCTATCTGCGGCAGCACTGTTATAGAGCAGGAGGAATGTACATATGTCCTATCTGCAGGTAGCATTTAAAGCAGAGGATTGTCATAGTGTCCTATCTGCAGGTAGCATGTTATAGAGCGAAGGAGCTGAGCGGATGTACACATTTTTCTATTTTGCAGGGAGCAGCTGATCAATAATTGTATAACATTGTTGTAGATAATTTAGTACAAAACCTTTTTATTTAGTTTAATCTTCACACTTTCTAGCCTAGGCCTACATTCACACGATTATGCTGGGCGTACCGTAGTATGGGGGCTCATTGGCGCAGCTCACCCGCCCCCCCTCTCCATAGAATACACAGGCACCCGGCACCGTATTCCGTCGAAAGATAGGACATGTCTTATGTTTCTACTGGCTATGGTGCCGCACCGTACCGGGCCGTGAGGCCATAGAAGTGTATGGGGGACGTATATACGCCGTTTGGTGTGAATGTAGCCTAATAGTTGCCCTGAACCTGACCGCAGCTTCCTCTCTATAGAGTCATCCGCCCCATACACATCACTGTACAGCTGTAACATTGCATCCTACAGATTAGATGACCTTATTTCCAGGATAGCAGAATTGTGGCAAGACGTTCTACAACACATCGAGTGGCGCTCTAATAGTTTTATTAAATACTTAAATAAATACATATACACAAAGGGGTCCAATTTGGACACAAAGCAGTCAAAAGGGTGAAAGTCGTACGACCTGACCCCTCCGGACTTTTATAATGTCCACAGACGAACTTTCATCATCATAAGGTTCAGCAGCTGCGGCCCAGACCCCTAAAATCCATCGCTCAAGTTAGGATATATACCTAATTATATTATCCCCGCCCCCTTGACTCCTTGGAGGCAATTTTGTAGACTGTTGCCTTTCCTGCCTAAACCTACCAGAATCTAGTGATCCTGCCAATGTCCTGAGTACCGGTTGGTCGCAGCTTTGTAGGCCCAAATCCTCATGACCATTCCCTTTAAAAGGAAACCTACCATCAAGATGAAGCATGGATATACCAAAGACACGACTCATAGGTTCCAGGGGCCGCAACTGTGGCAATCTTCTTATAATTGGTTATCCAGGCCTCCTTCCTTCTAAATCAACTTAAAAATTATGCCAATTACCCAGAGGGCTACATACCCCTCTTGCTTTAACAGCCGTTACACTGTCTCTCCCCCTACTCCCTACAATTACAGCATTGAGAGAAGGGGAAGACAGTGTAACATACTGTGAAGCCAGAACTCACTGTAGGACGGGTGGCCCTTCTGGCTAATTAGGATGATTTTAAAGTGTTGCTTTTAGAGAAAAAGGTCATGGATAACAATTTAAGAATATATCAAAGTCAGGGCACCTGATCTATGATATGTCCCTGATTTTATCAAGGATGAGTCCTGATGGGGATATTCTACCGTTACTGTAGAAAGGTGGAATGTAAAAGCTCTCCGAACAGACCCCTTTCTGTGAACCCGGTTTTACTGGAGTTTTCAGTGGTTGGTCTCCAAGAAGTTTCCCTATTACTTGAATTCCTGCTTTCGACAAGGCCCAAGTGCATTATCTACAAACCTCTATTAACATTTCTGTACCGCGACTCTTCTCCAAGTGATACCTGAGGTATGAAGCGCCATTCAATGTAACGGAGCAGGTCCGATAATCGGCTGAACCCTCCTGGCTACGTACTAGCGATTGGAAGGTGAATTCGTTGTTGTCAAAATGAGCGTCGCTTAGGTGGATTCGGTCCCTTGTCTGCCGGTGGCAGGAGCTTGAAGAGTCCAGTGCCGATGTTCATAGGGATCCCCATTATTATACATCCTGACACTCCTAGGAGGCAACAGTGAGGACAAGGACCGTCTATCAGGAGGAGTTCACATTACTGGCAGGGGACCCAGGCGCAGCAGGGACCCAGCGCGGCAGGGACCCGGGGCAGGCAGATGACCCAGGGCAGGCAGAGGACCCAGGGGCAGGCAGAGACACAGCTGAGACAAGCAGGTTATTTACTCACCACAGACTGAATCTTTTTGCCCAAATATGCAGCGTCAAAGAGGTGGTCCCCGTCTTTTCGAAGGAAGCCCAACATCAGGACACTTCCTTCATCTTTGCCAGACCGAACCGTGTAATTCCCAGGACTTTCTCCCTGCAGGAAAATAGAAGGACATAGAGAAGTAATGATGAAGGTGCGGGTGAAGAATAGAAAGACTCCTGGGTGACTCAAACCTCACCTTATAGGTCTGAGATCAGCCAGTAACATCACGTCCGGCGGTCGATGCTCATCCCGTGATTTACCATCGTGTACTGAATCTCATTAATAATGTTGAGCGCGCGGCTTTCAATACCGTCGTCTTCTCCACCTGATCAGGATATAAGAGTCTGTGATGAAGGGCAGTGACCAAGACGTGGAAGCGGCCTGGACTGGTAAGGCCAGGGTATCAGTTATTGGATTGGATTCTTGAGCTGATCCCCCCCCCCCCCCATTTTTACCCCCTTCCATGACCCCCCCCACTTTTATCCCTTCCAGCTGACCCCCCCCCTTTTTAATCCGTTCCAGCTGACCCCCCCTTTTAAAAATCCTTCCAGCTATGCCCTTTTTGTTTTTGAGTTTCCATTTTTTTTGCTTTTTTAAAATCCATAACTTCTATTTTCCATCTATGGAGCTTTATAAGGTTTTGTTTCCTCTACTTCTAGCGGCGGTATTCCATCTTCCATGCCTTGTACAGGGAAGAGGGAAAAAAAATTCCGATGCATACACATTTTTTGTCGCTATTTTTTCTTGTGCACTCCCCATTTGGCTGTGAGCCCTCCCCTTTACTCCTGGATGGTGTTATTACAGGAATACTGATTTGAGCCACATTCACACGACGTAGGGTGGCGTATGTACGGCCGCAAGCTGTGGTTCTAATAAGCCCCCCATATTCGACATGGCCGCACAGACCATACGGCGTTGCATGGACCACTCCATACATGAAAAAGCGTATAGTCCTATTTTTTCCAGTGTTTATGGCCCGCACCTGTACATTGCTATGAAGAGGGGGAGGGGTCCCACCTCCTCGCCATCGCGGCAGATGTATTTCCTGGCTGGCTGTAGCCGTGCAGGAATATGTCAGTGTGATCTGCCTTATATAGGTTTTTTTAAAAAAAAAATGGCGTTTACAACATTTTGGTGCCATTTTCCATTACGGTTTACCCCGCTGGTAAAACCGTTTTTTATACTGATGTGATTGGGACGGAATTATAGACCAACAGTTAATAATTTTTATTGTTTTTCCCCCCTTTCTATCATACCGTTTCTATACTCTCCCAAGGTATTTAAACCCTAGGGGGCCTGATCATTCCCCATCATATACTGGGCCGTTCTGCAGTAATGGCATTTTTCTTGCACATGATCAGTTAGACTGTGCCACAGGCACCACTGTAACAGATCTGCAGAAAGACAAGTCCTGGGGTCATATAAAGACCCAGCCGCTCCCTGATGCCGTAGGCTGTACATGCTGCTGGCAGCTTTCTTGGCAGAATGTAAAGATAACACACATGTATGGATCAGCCCATGCGCCCTCCTCTTACCGCTCCCCAAAATACTATTGCATTAGTTATCAGCAAAGGGTTAATATGAGTCTATATTCACACCATCCACTCCCTCTTCCCCGCTTTAGTTAATAAGTTATGGGACCACGTACAACATAAAGCCTTGTACTTACCTCATAGGTGTTGTTTGATGTGGTGGAGAGCCCTTCCATCCGTGGGTAGCCATGACGGAACGCAGATTATCCCCTTCCACCAGAAGTTTTACTTCTCTTTGCCACTTTGCTCATCAATATGTATGACGGCCCTTGCTACCATCCGGGATGCCTGAACCACCACCTAACCAGAATACAGAGTATAGATAGTAGCAGGTCTGTCACGCCTTAGGCCGCTATAACCCCCCTTTTATGTTAAAGGGGTTTTCCCATCTGGACTTCACATTTACTTAATTCATTTGCATATGCAAACTTATGTTTCTTCCAATTGGATAATCTCTCATAAATGTAGTGGTATGGTCCCTTAAGAATGAGATGGCTTCCTTGGATACAGCCACCCCGCACTCGGGTAGCGGTGGCCAACATGCGCTATTGAGTCCTGCCTGACCTCCTTATTCAGCGATCATTACCACAGGACGGCTGTGGGACCTGCAGTACTCCCAGACATCTCATAACAAAAACCTTTTGTTTTCTTTGTGGCAATCCCTCAGCAGTGGTGGTCGTACCAAAGGACGTCGTCTTGTTTCTAAGGGACCATATGACTCATTTTTGAGAATTATCTTCACACAGGAACATTTTTTTTTTAATAACATCTATTGAAGAATGTTTATTTATAGTCAGATTAATGGTACAGAATGTGACTGCCCAGACGAGAATACCCTTTAACGAGTTATTTGCATAGTCTGATCATTTTCCATCTTCATCAATCTCTGACCGGTGGAGGGCTCACAGCACTTGGACCTTCTTAAGGCAGAACCTGGAGCCCCGAAGCTGGAGCTCTGTGTCCTGGCCCAACCCATACCTGCAGCTCGGCTCCATTCACATCATAAGATCTACCTGCTTTAGCTGACACTAAACATTTGATTGTTTGGGACAGGGGGGTTGGCTTCTCAGCAACGGAGATTAATAGTCTATTCTGAGATTAATGGTCTAAATGATTGAGAAAATCAATTTACCAAATATAATTTATAGAGAGTTTGGACTGCTTCTCATCATCTCCTCTCTCAGTTCTCTTCCTGCCAACAGAATAATCAATTGCTGCACCATCCCCCAGCTTCCTGAGTTATGAGTGTCCCGCTCAGTTTGATTAGTTCTTTGACTAGTCATGCTTTACTTTCAGCCATTCGTCTTTCTAGCTTGTGTAATGTGTCAGCCAGCCTTAACCAGCTTTTCCAAGGTCCTGAATGGCAATAATTGTTTTATCAGCAAACCACTCACTCAGGGATAACCAAGATCTGATCCTGCATCAGTGCAGCTACGCAGTCTCAGGTATGTTTGCCTCATAATGCTCAAATCACATAGTAGGTTCCCTTTTAAAGGGCACCCTGTCATCAGGTCTCTTGCCACTAGTCCTGTCACCTCTACCTGTTGGAGCAGCTCACAAGGATCCCATCCCAGCCTTTATCTAGTTTATTTCATACATTATTCATTGTAAAATCTCTTTTCTTTATTATGTAAATGAGTGGTCACATGGTCAGAGGCAGTGATGTCACCCCTGTACCCCTCCCCGTCTCCCTCCCCCTGCCTCATGTCTGCGTGTATCTTATAGCATGGCTAGTGGTGTGTCTGCAATCTGCTGACATGCTGCATCCTCCTATACACAGTGAAGAGACACAGACATCAGCTACAATGAATCTGCCTTTCTGCTGTAACATGGCTGCCTGGAGCTGCTGTATCTCTCCTAGACACACACACATGCACACACAGCTGCAGGGGCGTGGCCACCAGCACCAGGAAGCACATCATTATACACCTCACATCATTATACAGGCTGTCAGTCAAGCACTGGGGTGTGGCTGTACTCCCACTCATGAATAGAGTGGACAGCTTGAATATGCTAATGCTTCATTGACATTTCACAGGTCATTTGCATACAGCTTTAGGACCTCATTGCTTAGGTTTACAGGCATGTAGAGGACAATGAAGGGATAGAGGCAAGGTCTCTCTAAGGCAGTTTTAAAATATATTTAGTTTAAGGGGGGCTATTCTGCATGAACGGGTTCTCTTTAAGGAAATCTACCATTTTGTTTTTTATGCATTGTGAACCAAACATACCTGGAGAATGCTGTATCTACACTGATGCAGAACAGATCTTTTATTCCTGATCCAGTGGTTTTGCACAAAAAACTATTTAAAAAATTCGGAAATTCAGCAGAAGCTGGGTGTCCATCATGCTGCTGTACACAACACATTACTTTCAGGCAGGACTAATCAACCTGAGCTGGATGACTCATATACGTAAGTGGGGGGATTGATTACTTCTGCCTGTCAGGTACAACAGACTGATTACATCATTCTCTGATGCAGTGTGTATTAAGAGTAGTAGAAGAAGGACAAACCAGGCAGGACAGAGCCTCATTCTCCATAATTTTACAATTGTTTTTTTCAGCAACATCACCCAATTCAGGTTTAACAGATCTGTTTCTGCATCAGTGTAGCTACAGCATTCTCAGGCATGTTTGGTTCACAATGTATAAAAACAAATGATAGATTTCCTTTAATCCTTAGTCACCCCTTGTTAACCAAGGAAGAGGAACATCGTGTTTCCCTGCTAACGTCCCCTAATTGCTACCGTGGCATCTAGGTGGCATAACAGACCTCAAGGCCTATCATTAGTATGTGCCTATAAGCGGAGACATCTACAGTCATCTCTCAAGCGGAGGGATGGATGTGGATGACAAGTCAGTATTCAGGACACCTCAGAGATGCCAATACTAAAACTATGTACAAAAGATTTGTGTGACAGTCTCAAGTTTTCCCATCAAACAGTTTTCATAACTAACATTGAGCAATTCTCAGATCCCTCCCCGTCCAACATGTATACAGCTTTACAGCTCCTGTGGTCCTTATAGATACGAGCATAGAGCGAGCAGACAAGGGGCGCAGCGCTGACCTTTGAAGCTCCTCTTTCAGGACTGTAGGACGTAGTACATTGAGCTTTTGTTGTTCTCCTCTGGGTGTACACAAAGCACAGCCTCGCAGGCCGCAATATCTCCGGGCTTCACACGAAGTTTAGACATGCAGATCGAGTATCTTACAGTCTCTGCATTCACCTAAAAAAAAAAAAAAAAGCATAGACACACCAGAGCGAGAATATAATATATACCACACACACATACATATACACACACACACACACACACACACAGCACACACCACCCACACACATACCTTACACACACACAGACATAACACACACATACATACATATACACACACACATACATGTCACACACACACCACATACTATACAACACACACACATCATATACACACACAAATACATATACACACACACACACATATACCACACACACAACCACACACACATACACACACACACCCACCATACACACACACACCATATCCACACACACCATATACACACACACACATAACACACACATCTACACATATACACACACACACACATATCACACACACACACACTATAACACAACACACATATATACCACCACACACATATATACACCACACATACAATACACACACACACACACACACACCACATCACACACACACCCACACTATCTAACCACACACACCACCCACACAATATACACACACACACCATACACACACACATATTCACACACACACACACACACATATACTACACACACACACACACACACATATACACACACACCCCCACCCAATATACACCACACACATACCACACCAACACCCTAACACACACACACACATATATACACAACCACCATATACACACCCACAACACTACACCACACCCTACACATCTACTCACACACACACACACACACCCCCACACACACCCCCACCCCACCCACACCACTCCACACTATACACACACACCATATCCACCCCACACACACATATAAACACCACACACATCACACCATATACCCACACCAAAACATCAACACAACATATACACACACACACCACACACACACACACACTATCCCTCACCTCACCATCCATCCACCACCTCACCCACTCCAGCCGGATACTTTCTAGTGACAGCTTCACCAAAAGAGGAAACAATCATCAGGAAGAACACCTCTTCTATGTACTCGATATCTAGGAGTCAGGACAAAGAAAACAATGTATGACCGGTTTTGCCGTTACCCTTCAGTTCTTCGCATTGATAAACAGATAATGGGATAAACGTATCAATCCGTTACAACACACAAACCCCGCGTAATTTCCTCCAAAAACCTTGCTGCACCATCAAGGTTTCAGGCAATTTTTATGGCTATTATGACAAATGAGCCTGGTTTATAAAGGGAACGGTTTTACACACACCACAAATAATTTTAACCCCCTTAACACCGGGCTCTATTTTGTTTTTTTTTTTCCATTTCCATTTTTCACTTCCCACCTTCAAAATGTATACTCTTACACACATATAGAGAAGTGTGGCGGCTTTTTTCTCTGCGTAACAAATTACACTTCATATGACGGTATTGGTTATTCCAGACGGTACGGGGAAGCAGGAAAAATTCCAAATCCAGTGAAAATGTGAAAACGCATTTGTCCATTTTCTGTGGGCTTGGATATACGTCTTTCACTGAGCGCCCCCAATGACATGTCTACTGTTATCTTTGGGGTCGTTTTCCCCGTCACAAAATAACAAATTTGATAGATTTTAGAATGTTTTTTTCACACACTTACAAAAATTAAAAACCTCCTGTACAAAAATATTTTTTTTAATTTTGCCATCTTCTGCCGCTGATACTTTTTCATACTTTGGTGCCCGGAGCTGTGGTGGTGTCATTTTTTGAGACATTGATGTTTTCATGCTTCTATTTTTAGGACTGTACGACCTTTTGATCGATTTTTTTTGATTTTTTTTTCAAAATGGCAAAAAAAAAAATTGCCATTCTCCTGACGCAATACGGTTTTCATGCGGAGCTGTGCGGAGGGATCTTTTTTATTTTTTTGTTGCGAATGAGCCGACTTTTGCGACATTAATGGTCACTTTTTATTCCCATTTTAATGTTCATGTAAATGGTGTAAAAGTTGCGCTTGGAACATTTCAACGCCATTTTCCGTTAACTGGTTCACGCTGGCAATACCTTTTTATCATTTGATAGATTGAGATGCGCGGCATGTACCTAATGTGTCTGTTACTGTTAATGTGCGCATTACATCTTTAGGAACGGGGAAGGCGACCTTTTTAAAATTATTTGTAAACTTTTTTATTCCTACTTTTTAGACCCTTTAGGCTACATAACCTAGATGGTCTGATCGTATCCCTACCATATACAGTATATGCAGTTTTGCACAGTATTCCTTACAATGAGCCAGTGGCCCTCTTCATACACCCCCGCGCACCCCTGCACCGACATGTACAGCGCGAGCGTAAGGGTGTTAATATTACACACTTCTGTAATCTACTAAATGAACTGTGATCCCAAATGTCAATTTAAATGTGAAAGCACAAGCCCAGACACTTTACATCCAGAGGATACAGCACATTCCACAATATTAGGAGCAGAAGATTCCCAAAATTACCTCCCCCAACAGGGTCTTCTCTATTCTGCGCCTTACTAGACGGGCAAAGTCTGCATCATCGTCTCTGTTCAGGTGGGCAGTTATTATTGGAGTACTGAAATATACAAGAACAATGACACAGGCATTTATAACAAATGATTGTCTCAACGTAACCCCTGAGTATCGCCGTGAGGGGCCCCTCATTATACGCCAAATGGGAAACCATCACTTCCCTAGACCTTGGGGTCCTCAGTCACTTCCTGTCTTAGTCGGAGGCTCCCGTTTGTGGAGAATAATTGACCGATATAAAATAAATGTATCATTCGCAGGATCAATCACAACACCTATGTTCTTCGTGCATTAATGATTTCCTTTATACGAGGAACACCCAAGTAATGTTCATGGAGGCGACGCCAGCAAAGTGAAGTCTTCAGAGTCATCTGTGTTCCTGGCTCCCCAATGCTCGGGCGCACAGAGCTCCTACTGCAGAACCGGGTTCCATCTGAGCTCTAGAAAAAAAAAACGGATAAGAAACCGGCGTCTCCTCCCGATGCCCACTACATACCTGTCCGCATTAAACCTATGCCATACACTTACAGCAGTGAGAGATGGTGGGAGAGCCACCCTATAGGCGCCTCGGATTACTATAAACTGCCATAATACAGCACATAATAACATGGGTTTCATACCTCATGTATTTTCGATATCTCGACAGGTCTCCAAAACTTTTCCAGCTGAGTCCGGGTAATTCTGGTCCAATTGTACAAACGCGGGCTGGGATTTAGAAGGAGACGTTATTGGAATGTGAATAACAAAACTATAATAAATGCATAATAATAAACCTTTAGAACCTTTGGCAAAGTATTTTAAGTTCTTTTTTAAAAAAATGCAACCGTCATAGTGACTCAGCATAGCACAATTGTATTACATGCAGAGTGCGTACACAAATCACTTACCTTACCTGACACACAGAACCATTGGGTATCCCCAAAGGACCGAGGATTTCATAAAATACACCCCAAAACTGAAAAAAACATCCCAAAGCCGAATGAATGCTTTTTATTTCCACCCATAATTTTTTTTGTAATTCAATATGCTCAAAAGGTTGTAGAGTTCGAGATTTTTATGTATGAAAAAGTTATCTTATAATATCTACGCATCCCGACATGGGCCATATTGTAAAATTACATATTTTTGAACCTGGACAAACCCTTAAAAAATTTCTGTGCTTTTTTGACCTCTGGTGATCCCAAGTTTATACCCAATGTTCACATTGTGGGTTTTAATTCTCAGTCCTCCTGAGTTGTCATTTTCATTAAGTCTTGGAATTATTTGTTCTTTATTGGAGGCTAAGAAAACAAAAGAACGAAAGCTCAGCTCCTCCAGCCTCCGTCCCCGTGCCCGTGGCTCTGTCCCCCCCCCACCACCACCCCAGAACTATTGTATATACGGTATAAGTTTGAACCAGGGCCCAATGTTAACACAAAATACTGAAAAAACCTATTGACTATAAGCAGAGGTTGGGAATGCATTGGTCCCACCTTCCCCACTGTATACATGCCAGCCATCTGCCCCCACGTATACAGCCAGCCATCGCCCCCACTGTATACAGCCGCCAGCTGCCCCCCACTGTATACATCCAGCCAGCTGCCCCCATGTATACAGCCAGCCACCTGCCCCCACTGTATACAGCCAGCCAGCTCCCCCACTGTATACAGCCAGCCACCTGCCCCCACTGTATACAGCCAGCTGCCCCCACTGTATACAGCCAGCCACCTGCCCCCACTGTATACACCAGCCACCTGCCCCCACTGTATATAGCCAGCCACCTGCCCCCACGTATATACCCCAGCGTGGTCCCCCGCGTAGACGAGCCTGAGAGCAGAAGAGGAAGAGAAGGAGGGGGCATCGGAAATGCGAGTCAAAGTTTTATTCCCCATGACTGGGTTAGGGTTCTTCAGACATTTTTGTGCTGAAAAACTCGGCCTGTACTGAGTATATACGGTAATATATTTTTAAATTTGGACAACCCCTTCAAAGATAAAGCTAACCATTGTGTTATCTCCAAATCACATTGCCCCCAAAAAACTAAAGGGAGTGTCATTGGGACCGCACAGTGAGAGCCAAAGAGACAAAGCCTCATACAGAGAGGGAAACTGAGCGTGGACTGAGCCCTGCAGTCAAGGACACGGTACAAGAAGACTTCCGTTAAATCCACAATCCAAAATGTAATTACATCCGATGGACTCGCTTTGCGTACCTCTGGTTGTGCGTTGTCATTGAGCCATATTTGTCTCTTGGTTTTCTTGATTCGCTCTGAAATCGCCTTCACAACTTCCTAATTTCCTGAAAGAAAAAGAATCAATTTGTAAAAAGAAAAAAAATAATAATAAAATTGTTTTCTAATTAGTTTTTTTTTTTAATTTCTGATTGTATCATTTTCATCTCCTGCCTGTACCTAGATGTGGAGATGTAGGATTTAGCATGGCCTTGCCCAACTCCCTTTAGGTTACTGGTAAATATTCGCATTGCTCCTGGCGAGGGATTCTGGTCCCTTATTCCGATCATTTATTATCTTTACATTTCTTTTTAAAGGGAACCTACCACCACGATCCTACCTATAAAGATAGATCGGGTGGTAGGTGGATGTAAGGGAGCTAATCCTCACGTCCCCGCTAACTTTTGGTACACTTTATGGGGAATATGTAATTTTGTTATGGCAGCTACTCCACGCTCCAGTAGCCACATTACCACCCCTCTACCCACCCCTTGTGTGCCGCGCTGCCCTTGTCCCTGTCGGAGCTGCTCAGCCGCGGGCAGAATGCAGAATGCCAGCATGTCGGATGAGGGTGCGCAGCTATGGGGAGCTTTTTCAAATTGGCAAAAAAAAAAAAAGCGCCATTTTCGACTTAGGGAACTATTTTCTGTTACGGGCTAAAACGCAGTAAAAAAAAAAAAAAAAAAAAAAAAAGGTATTAGATTATGATAGATCGGGCATTTTCGGACGCGGCGATACAGCCCGTGAGCCCTCTGCATGCACCCCCACCCGCATTTGAACGTACTCCCTCGTGTGAAAATATTCGATGTACTAACTTCTCGTGTATCTGCTATCAGTCCCTCCTGCATAGGACTCCCCTACAGGATTAGCCAAACTCGGAAGATCTCAAAATAAAGTGACCGTGTTCCTTGTTTTGCGGCCTGCAAAGTGTGCCGAGTCTTATAGTCAGTGGATCTGGTCAGCAGCGGGCTTACAGCTGATAAGAAAAAACTCAACCCACCTTTACCATGAACGTTTAGAATAAATACATGCCGACACTGCAAACATAGGATTAAGGGTCTTCATTACATTGAAGAGGAAGAGGGGGCATCGGAAAGGCGAGTACAAAGTTTATTTCCCCATGGACTGGGTTAGGGTTCTTCAGGACATTTTTGTGCTGAAAAACTCGGCCTGTACCTGAGTATATACGGTATATATTTTTTAAAATTTGGACAACCCCTTCAAAGATAAAGCTATACAGATTTGTGATCTCCAAAATCACATTGCCCCAAAAACTAAAGGAGAAGTGTCATTGGGACCGTACAGTGAGAGCCAAAGAGACAAAGGCTCATACAGAGAGGGAAAACCGAGCGTGGACTGAGCCGCTGCAGTCAGAGGACACGGTACAAGAAGACTTCCGTGTAAAACCACAAATACAAAATGTTAATTACATCTGATGGACTCGCGTTGCGTTACCTCTGTGGTGCCGTTGTCATTGATGCCATATTTGTCTCTGGTTTTCTTGATTCGCTCTGAAATCGCCTTCACAAACTTCCTAATTTCCTGAAAGAAAAAAGAATCAATTTGTAAAAAGAAAAAAAATAAATAAATAAAATTTGTTTTCTAATTAGTTTTTTTTTTTTATTTTCTGATTGTATACATTTTCATCTCCTGCCTGTACCTAGATGTGGAGATGTAGGATTTAGCATGGCCTTGCCCAGACTCCCTTTAGGTTACTGGTAAATATTCGCATTGCTCCTGGCGAGAGGATTCTGGTCGCCTTCCCTTATTCCGATCATTTACTATCTTCGCATTTCTTTTTAAAGGGAACCTTCCATCACGGGTCTACCTATAAAGATAGATTGGGTGGTAGGTGGATGTAAGGGAGCTAATCCTCACGTCCCCGCTAACTTTTGGTACACTTTACGGGGAATATGTATAGTTTGTTATGCAGCTACTCCACGCCCCAGTAGCCACATTACACCTCCTACCCCGTTGTGTGCGGCGCGCCCTTGTCCGACAAGCCTCGGAGCTGTGGCTGCTCAGCCGCGGGCAGAATGCAGAATGCCAGCATGTCGGATGAGGGTGCACAGCTACGAGGAGCTTTTTCAAATTGGCGCAAAAAAAATAAAAAAGCGCGCCATTTTCAACTTTGGGAACTATTTTCCGTTACGGCAGTGGTTCTCAACCTGTGGGTCGGGACCCCAGCGGGGGTCGAACGACCAAAACCGGGGGTCGCCTAAAGCCATCGGAGCCGAAATTTTACTGTGTTTTTACTGCGAGTTGCATGGTTTGGGGTCACCACAGCATGAGGAACTGAAATGCGGGGTCACAGCATTAGAAAGGTTGAGAACCACTGCGTTACAGGGTAAAACGCAGTAAAAAAAAAAAAAAAAAAAAGGTATTAAATTATGATAGATCGGGCATTTTCGGACGCGGCGATACAGCCCGTGAGCCCTCTGCATGCCCCCGCACCCGGCATGTGACGTACTCCCTCGTGTGAAAATATTCTGATGTACTAACTTCTCGTGTAATGCTATCAGTCCCGCTGCATAGGACTCCCCTACAGGATTAGCCAAACTCGGAAGATCTCAAAATAAAAGTGACCGTGTTCCTTGTTTGCGGCCTGCAAAGTGTGCACGAGGTCTTACAGTCAGTGGATCTGGTCAGCAGTGGCTTACAGCTGATAAGAAAACGCAACTACACACCTTTACCATGCAACGTTAGAATAAAATACATGCCAAACACTGCAAACATAGGATTAAAGGGTCTTCATTACCAGATTTTACCACAGGTGCAGTGTTAAATGTCTTTTGTAGCAATTCCATCTTATGTGAACTCTCGCCAGTACGTGTAAAAATAAAAACAGAAGAGTCATACTTTGTCCAAGATGAGTCATGTTAGGAGGCTGCAAGGGATATCTGCCTATGGGTATTGGTTACACTGAAAATTTCATACTGCTCCTTGGCTAAGAATAAAAAATGGCAAAAGGAATATTTTTACTTGTCCTTGAAAAATGTTAGTGTGACCTCTGCTCCCTGCAGCCTCTAAACTTGACTCATCTCAGGACAAAATATGACGCTGCCCATTTTCACCGAACTTCCATGCAGATTTTAAATGGACGTGATGTTACATACACAAGACGAAATTCTAAAAAGGACATTTCACACCCTCCCAGTAAGGGGCTTGTAGTTTAATAGGGTAAAATCTTATGATGGGTTCCCTTTCACATTAATCAACTTAATCTGATCCAATTTTGATCTCCTCCAGCGCGGTAAAATGGGCTATAAAACATACAGGTTTATGCTGTCCTATCCTAGAGCGAGCCCTATGATGATGAATGATGGACTCCCCCACCAGGGCCCGCTCCAGGATTTAGTAGGCCCCTGGGCAACAGAGCCTCAGTGCCCCCCCCCTTCTAGTAGCCACACTGTCTCCGGCCCCTACATAGCCACACTGACCCCCCTCCGGGAAAGAAAAAAACTCAGCTTTCCTCGTTCCCCCGGAGGAGCGGCAGCAGCCGCCTTCTTTCTTCGGCACGTGCCTACTGTACACCTCGGCTCGGGGAACGAGGAAAGGAGAGTTTTGGATTCTGCCTCCCGACGAGTGCACAAGCCGGATGGTGACCGTTTGTACCAATGTCTTAAAGAAACACCGGTACAACTGATCCGGGGGCCCCTGCATTTGCCCAAGTTAGCCGTGTGCTGGCGCCGGGCCTGTCCCCCTCCTCTGATCCTTATAGCCTTCTCCTTATACAGAGGGAAAAAAAGCTGTAAGAGGCAGGAAAATGGGGTGTCATCTCATGCACCTCAAACACTCAATAGTGCAGGGAACACCTCCTGCTGCAGCATGAAAAGAAGAAGAGCGTCCAACGCTGCAGGGACCCGAGACCAAGATAAGGCAGTACAAACCAGTGGACGGATCCGCTGTAACCTGCGGCATGCTGACATCATAAGGCAACACAAAAACCACACACAGCAGAGCCGTCACCCCGTGCCCCAGTTACCTCGTAATAGCGTCTGAACCCTGTATCTGTGAGGGACTTCAAAACAGAGGAGGTCGTTACCAACATATATCGCAATAAGTAACAAATTATAGTTACATAATGTCCCCATCATAACTGTTCATGTCACATCCACAGAATGTCAAAAATAAATGTCACCTCCACACGGTCTCCCAAAGACATGAAAGGGAAGCCCAGTGCGGGCACAGCCACCCCCCATTGTGGGAACCGGAAACCCATCAGATATTTAGGACGTATCAAAGCAATTACCTGTTCAGTGTGACTGAACCGTTGCATGAGGAATCATCCTGTAGCTCACTCATAAATCGTGTAAAGCCAATTACATTCTGTGTCCATATTAAATTGTGAGACAACATGGACCCCTGTATATGGACCTTCACTAATACATTTCTAGTACCAATATGTGCAATGGGTAATTTTACTCTTTAGGGACAGAGTTTTATAAGCCTTAACCCCCTTCACGATTTTTGTTTATGATTAAACATTTTCATTTTTCACTCCCCACGTTCAAAAATCTATAAAAACCTTTATTTTTCTATGTAAAAAGCTGTACTTTGGATATTTTTCCTGCTTTCTAGTACATTGCAAATGTCTCAATTATGAGGAAAGATTAAGACAACTAGATTTATTTAGTCTGGAAAAGAGACGACTACGAGGGTACATGATTAATTTACATAAATACATGAATGGTCCATACAAAAAAAAATACGAGGGGGCACTGTCTCCGTCTGGAGGAAACAAGGTTTAATCACCAGAGGCGACAGGGCTTCTTTACTATGAGAACTGTCAATCTGTGGAATAGCTGAGCTCAGGCGCTGGTCACAGCAGGGACAGCAGAGAGCTCAGGCGCTGGTCACAGCAGGGACAGCAGAGAGCTCAGGCGCTGGTCACAGCAGGGACAGCAGAGAGCTCGGGCGCTGGTCACAGCATGGACAGCAGAGAGCTCGGGCGCTGGTCACAGCAGGGACAGCAGAGAGCTCAGGCGCAGAGCACAGCAGGGACAGCAGAGAGCTCAGGCGCTGGTCACAGCAGGGACAGCAGAGAGCTTCAAGAAGGGTCTAGATGCCTTTTTACACCTAAATAACATTGATGGTTATGTTATATAGAATTGTTTCCCCTAAATCCCTTCCTAGATCAAACTTTAACATGTGTCTTTTTTCAACTGTATAAACTACAATACTGTAAAATTAGAAGGCTTTATTTGTGCGCCCCAAATGACATACTGCATCTCCTTTATTCTATGGGTCGGTTCGATCATGGAGATACAACATTTATATAGGTTTTATTACATTTTAAAAAATTAAAGAACCTTTTGTAAAAAGAAAAAAGTTAAAATTTTATATGTTGCAAAATGGCGGAAAAGTGCAGTTTCGGACATTTTGGCGCTATTTGGCAAAAACATGTAGCGGACCCAACTTTACACAATCATCCAGGGTCAGTAAAAACATAGCAATTGATTTCATATTCTCTAAAAATTCAGAGGCAGTTGAACATATAGGAGACACAGAGCGTAAATGCCTACGCATTTTGGAAAAAAATCCTTCATCATGGCTTTACTATGGTAACAGAGCAAGAAAACCTGTTACATCATCACTGGGGGCAGAGCATAAGAGGTGGGAGGAGTTACTGAGAACTTAAGGATCATGGGACTTGTAGTTTCCAGTGGCTGCCATCTTAGTGATAACTCCGCCTACTTTAGAGAGGCCACACAATTTTGCGAATCATAAAATCAAACTATTTAAGCTCCGTTTTATGACTAATGACATTGAGTTTTGTTACATTCATTTATTTATAGCATCATGGGTTTTTGTATCAGACTTTAATATTCCCGGAATACCCCTTTAAGCCATTTCCGTTCTCTGATTGGTGGATGCAAGTGACAGGTTGGTGGAGGGGGCAGAGGTGCTGGACATGATCTCAGGGCTACTCTCCATGCATCTCTATGGGAGCGTAGATTCTCCGATTCTGTGTACATGTCATAAATAGTATAAATGGGAAAACAATAGCAGGCAAAGAATTTTTTATGTATCTTTTCCATTTTTCTACTCGATTATAGGAGGAAAACAGAATAAATAATGAAAATGACGGGCACCAAGTGAAAACGCCTCCTATAATAGACTCTGTAACAAAGGCTTCTAGTAGAATCTCTGAACTTGGTTATTATGTTTCATGTGTCCTCGCTACAACTTTGCAAGGTCAGAAATCTAACAAGTGATAACACGGTATCCATTCTTCTTGTAGTCGGCAGGAGCAGAGAAAAGGGATTGCACAAACGGCGAGATGAGACTATAGAAAGCAAATCCGCATCATACGTCTCAAGGCCAATAATATGCGCTGGAAACAATGTCAGGGCAGGTTCACACAATAGAATTTGTATTGTAGATTACAAGATTGCACAAGACATTGGTGTCCAATGTAAGAAAGAAATCTTGTGGTCGCAGCTCAGTTTTTATTCTTGTGAGAAGTTATACTTAAAAGGGAACCTGTCACCAGGAGAGACATTTTTAGCCCTCCCCCAGTCCCCACAGAGCAGAGTACATACACTGACAAAGTGTTTTTGTATTAAAAATTGGTTTTACAGAAAAAAAAAAAGATATGTTATATTGTACACAATACACATTATATTAGCATCTGCTGTGTGACTAGGCACTCGTCCCCTGGGAGGGGCTGGAAAGGAGCAGTCCCCCCCCCCTTGGGAAATATGTGACCTCTTCAAATATATGAATAACTCCCCTCACTCGGGATTGGCTGTAGAGGAGCAGGGGGCGTCGCTAAGACCAGTGATGGGAGTTTTCATATATTTGAAAAGGACACATGGAAGAGCAGTTTCCCAAGGCTGGGGGAGGAGACTGCTCCTCTATAGCCCCTCCCAGTGGACGACCGCCTAGTCACACAGCAGATGCTAATTAAAGGTACAATATAACATCTTTTTTCCTGTAAAACCAATTTTTAATACAAAAACACTTTGGCAGTGTATGTACTATGCTCTGTGGGGACTGGGGGAGTGTTAAAAATGGCTCTCCTGGTGACAGGTTCCTTTTAAAGGGGTATTTTCCTCTCGTCTGGGCACTCACATTCGGTTTCATTAATCTGCCGTATAGAAACGTTTTTTTTTTAAATGTTCCTATGTGAAGATAATATCTCATAAATGTAGTGATATGGTCCCTGTAGTGATATGGACACAAGACTGTGTCCTTGGATACGACCACCTCTGCTGGAGGGATTGCACAAAGAAACAAAAGGTTTTTGTATGTGAAATGTCCGGGAGTTACTGCAGGTCCCACAGCCGTCCTGTGGTAATGATCGCTGAACCCAGGAGTTTGGGCAGGACTCAATAGCGCATGTCTGGCCACTGCTGCCAAAATGTGAGGTGGTCGTATCCAAGGAAGCCATCTTGTTTCTAAGACACTACAATCACTACATTTATGAGAAATTATCTTCACACAGGAACATTTTTTTTAATAACATCCAATTGAAGACATGTTTATATATGGCAAATTAATTAAATTAAATGTAAATGTCCGGATAGGAAAACCCCTTTAAGAGGGAGAAATTACATTTTCCTTACCTGCAAATAAGAGTCTTGGCAGGATAAAAATTCGGATTTCTTCAGAATCGACTCCGTAGTCAAAAGAAGTTCATTCTTACTTAAGGCTGGTTCGTCCGAGCAGGGAAACACGGCCTAGAAAAGTCAGCAGGTCGCCATGTAAGTTATGGTATTACAGTCCTAACCAGAAATCGGCACAGAACTAAAAGAATGAAACATGAACGTAAAACTTTACCGCCTGCTACACGGTTGGTTATTCTTAGCGGCTTCTGAGCAGACGTGCGCATATCCGCTAACGGATAGTATGGCAGGTCCTTCCCTGGGACGTCCCATAACATCTGCGTCCTCACAGAAAACCCGACACCTTTCTGATACCTTCCCTTTATCAAACGCAAACGCCGCTGGATAAAGACTCCAAGACAAAACGTCACACAAATATGTATGAAGCCGCAATAAGGATTTTGGGATTTAACTAGAGATGAGCGAGCACTAAAATGCTCGAGTGCTCGTTATTCGAGACGAACTTTTCCAGATGCTCGAGTGCTCGTCTCGAATAACGAGCCCCATTGAAGTCAATGGGAGACTCGAGCATTTTTCAAAGGGACCATGGTTCGGGAATAAAATGTGTTAATTAATTGAAAAAGAATGTCTTCTGATAAGTTAGCAGATGTATGCAAACATCTGCAATCTATTCTTCACTGTTCCGCGCGTATATTATCTCCCGACAAGTTAGCAGATGTGAAGAACAGTGAAGAATAGAATAAAAACAGTGAACACAGGATCATTTAAGATAAAAACACAGTGAAGAATAGATTGCAGATGTTCAGCACATCTGCTTACTTGTCGGGAGAGGAGATACGCTGTCCCGGGATCCGCTCCTCTTCTTCCACTGAAGTCTCCCCGATGTCTCCGTGCCCCTCGATGTCTCCGTGCCCCTCGATGTCTCCGTGCCCCTCGATGTCTCCGTGCTGCTCACCGTGTTCTTCACACATATATATTGTTCTTCACATACTATTTTGTTCGCACCGTTCCGCGCGTATATTCCGACAAGTAAACAGATGTGCCGAACATCTGTAATCTATTCTTCACTGTGTTTTTCACTTAAATGATCCTGTGTTCACTGTGTTCACTGTTTTTATTCTATTCTTCATTGTTCTTCACTGTGTTTTTTTAATTAAATGCTCGATCTCGAGCAGGGGAAATACTCGTCCGAGCAACGAGCCGTCTCGAGTACCTTAATACTCGGACGAGCATCAAGCTCGGACGAGTATACTCGCTCATCTCTAGATTTAACCCCTTAACAACTTGGCCCTTTTTTTGTTTTTTTCATTTCCATTTTTCACTCCCCACCTTAAAAAAAATCTATAAAACTTTTATTTTTCCATGTACAGAGCTGTGTCAGGGGTTGTTTATTGCGTAACAAATTGCACTTTCTAGTGACTGTATTTAATATTCCAGGAAAAAAAATTCCAAATGCAGGGAAAATGCTGAAAAAACTCATTTGCGTCATTCTCTTGTTGGCTTGGATACTACGGCTTTCACTGTGCGCCCCAAATGACAGGTCTACTTTATTCTTTGGGTCGGTGCGATCGCGGGGGTACTACATTTGTACAGGTTTTATAATGTTTTCATACATTTAAAAAAATTAAAACCTCCTGTACAAATAATTATTTTTAGATTTTTCCATCTTCTGGCGCTAATAACAGAGCTGTGGGAGGTGTCATAGTGTGCGACTTTATGACCTTTTCAATGCTACCATTTTAGGACTGTGCGACCTTTTGATCACTTTTTATTGAATTTATATTTTTCAGTGCCATTTTCCAATTTGGAAAATTTTCCGTTACAGGGTTAAACGCAGTGAAAAACATTTTTTTAAAATATTTTGATAGATCAGGAATATTCGGACGTGGCGATGCCTAATGTATTTATGATTTTTACTGTTTATTTATATTTATATCAGTTCTTGGGAAATTCTTTGAATTTTTAGTCTTTTTTTTTTCACTTTTTTACCATTTTTCAGACTCCCTGGGGTACCTTTAAGCTAGGTTGTCTGATTGATCCTACCATATACTGCCATACTACTGTATGGCAGTATATAAGGATTTTCCTCCTCATTCATGATATGTGCTGACAGCACATTGTAATGAAAGGGTTAATACCAAACAGCCTCGGGTCTTCTGAAGGAGTGTGATATAGGAAAAAGTCACAGATTAAAAAAAAAAAAAAAAAAGGAGACCACACAGTTTTTTTTGGATAGTCTACCATGAAGAATAAAGATTCCCACAAATATTAAACCTATAAATTGTACAGATGGCAAGAGTTGTACACAACACTCATGTATGGGCTGATGAGGCTGGTCCTTAGATCTTATGTTCATCTAAATATCAGTGGGGGGGGGGGGCAAGGACCTCTGCACTCCAATCACTGCTATGGTAGGGGTTATGATGCAGGGGGCCTGCAGACAGTGAAGACTCCATAGCCCCCCCCATACACACGGAAGGCAGCAGGATATGGAAAATCACAGAAAGTACCAAAGTCCTGCTGCCAGAGGAATTACAGAAACTTTACCAGGGCGAGAACTATATGGGGGTGACCCCATTAGGGTACCCACTAGGAACATACACTGGATAAGTTGTGGGATAATGGACAATCCCTTTAAATATAGTTGTGTCAAGATAACTTATAAAATGCAACATATTTACAAGCAGGACAATAAAATTGATACAATCACAGACCACATTAACAAATAAGAATCCCCAAACCTTAACATTGTCCAGAACTCTCTTAAATTCGAGCGGTTCATCTTTTCCTTCCATAGCTGCAGGGTCCAAGCCATCTCCTCCATAGATAAACTGAATGATGTCACCCGTAGAACTGCGGACGGTCAGGTCATACTGCGAGCAGAGGTCTTCCAGAGATTTAACCAGACGCCTCTACAAGGTAAAGATAAATTCCTTCCATTAGGTTCTCTTACCTCTCCTGACAGGATGGTACCACATACAATATCCCATATAACAGCAATTCTTCAGCATTTTCAGATTCTACGGGGGTCGTCCACTCTCAGCAAATAATTGATACGGTTTGTATAAGGAAAAGTTATACAATTTTGCATAAACTTTCTTTATCAATTCCTCCTGGTTTTCTAGATCTCTGCTTGCTGTCCACTTTACAGAGTTTCTAGGTTTACTTCCAGTGGATAGAAATCCGTCCATAGTCATGTGATGTCACACGGGTGCACGAGCCGTTATTAACCCACAGCTCCGATGATATAACGAGCCGTGCACCTGTGTGACCATCACATCACATGACCAGGGACAGAGTTCTGTCCACTGGAAGTAAACCTAAAAGCTTTCTACAGAATGACAGCAAGCAGAGATCTAGATAACCGTGAGGAATTGATACGAACAGTAGATTGGAATATTGTATACAATGCTTCTATTTACATACTGCAACTAACATTATTAGGACTTCAGTTGTAGATGAAAGACCCCGACGTTCCAGCTGGCAGCACCTTAAATCCTTCTTTGATTGTACTAGGCCTAAAATGCTTATATCCGATTATCATTGGAAGGTTAGCCTTGTCACTAAGAGGACTGTCCAAGACTGGTTCAGTGAAGAGCACTGTCAATGCTCTCACACACAGCACCCTGGCCTGTATCCACTAGGACAGCACGGTGGCTCAATGGTAAGCACTACAACCTTGCAGCACGGTGGATTAGTAGTTAGCACTACAGCCTTGCAGCGCTGGGGTCCTGGGTTCAAATCCCATCCAGGTCAACATCTGCAAAGAGTTTGTATGTTCTCTCCGTGTTTGCTTGGGTTTCCTCCGGGTCCTCCAATTCCCTCCCACACTCCAAAACATACTGGTAGGTTGATTAGATTGTGAGCCCCATGGGGGACAGGGACTGATTTGGCAAACTCTGTGCAGCACGGTTTAATCTCTGATCGCTAGATAATATAGAGGAATTATTATTATTCACTGAATTGGTATAATATGCAGATAGGCCATATGAACCAGCAGGCCAGTGATGACATAGCAGCATAAGGGTGCATTCATACGGGCGCTGGAGAGGAGGAGGTCGCCCCTCCATACGAAACAGCAGCGCACGTTCGCACACTCGCCAAAAGATATAGTAGGTTCTATCTTTTCCCGACGTGCGCCACACGTGGCACCTTACCCCCGCCGGGCCGCCATTGCCATCTACTTGTAGAGGTGGTCCCCTACTTAAGGGCTCCTCTGCCCTCTGTGACCTCTGGTGACCTCTCTGGATGTTACTATAGTCCCAGGCTGCAATGATCAGCTGTAAGGTGTCTGTAATGAAGATTTATTCATAATCCTTGGTCCCATTACTGCAAAAAATTTTGCAACTCCAATTGTCACTGGGACAAAAAAAGAAATACATTTGTCTAGAACTTCAATTATAAAGTATACAGTTTCGTCTTACATACAAATTCAACTTAAGAACAAACCTCCGGACCCCATCTTGTATGTAACCCGGGGACTGCCTGTATATACGTCCCCATAGACGGGCATCTGAATGTACCCTAAGGCAGCAGATCAGCCAAGGTCCCCTTACTACAAGAAGGTCCGGGTCTTGCTCAGCGCTGCTGTTGCCAGAACTCCCAAACTGCATGGAGCAGGTCAAGAATTCTTCAAGAACCCCCGACCCCCACAATTACCTTCTCTCTTCTTCAATACATACATACATACATACATACATACATACATACAGTACACCAGAGTGTGGAGGCCGCACCTGCATGTAACCCGTCTCTGCGGTCTTTACAGCCGTGTCCACCAGACCTTCGCGTCCAGCCATGGTGTGGAAGAAGAATTCTGTCGGCGTCAGCCCAGAATAAAAGCTGTTGGCCACAAATCCTTTGGCTGCCGGTAGCTAGAAATAGGAAGAAAGAAGAAAATAAAAACCTTATTTCAACATTTTTTTATATTCATTCTCTACCAGGGCCTCTATATAGTATCCAAATAGTTCATCAATTTATGCCGTCATGCAGCAGTGTATCCAGTTATTAGCAAAAGTTATCTCTGCATTCATGAAACCAAATAGATTTTTTTTTTCAAACATTTTTCAAATTAATGCGCCTTTTTTTCTTTTTTTAAACACGATCAACTCTGTTACTATAAGGCTACATTCCCACTATGCTGTATCAGGGACGTGCCTCATGCATACCTTATACAGCAGCCTCACGTATCAATGTCATTCAATGTAGTCATGCACACTGCCGCTTTCATTCCACAGGTCAGGATCTTTGCGTCTTATCCGCAAGGTTTGGCTAGTTGCATTCCTGTGCGTTTTTGCAGCCTGTGCCTTCCGATAGAAGCCTATGGAGCTGTGACAAATACTGACACAGGTGCCATCAGTATATTGTCCGTAGTTGCAGATTGGCTACTAAATAACTACATATTAAATGACTGGAACAAGTCCATGACTTCCATATTTTATACGGAAGGTAAATACTTTTGCTGTACGGGCGACACAGGGACCATATATTTTAATGTGGGGAAACCGGGCACATACGTGGGACAAATACGGGAACAGATCCGTTGTTTTCAGCCATATAACACCATGTCCCGTGTGCATGAAGCCTAAGGCCTTATTCACACAGAACTGTGCTCCACTGGTCCGACCGCAACTCACCTCCCCTCTCCAATGGAAGCCGAGCGGCTCAGCAACAGTTCGGGGGGGGGACACGGAGCTCACAGCACTGACGGGGTGCCATAGACTTTATTGAAGCAGTGATCTTTCTGCAATTTATACGGCCAGATGACGGCCACAATTATAGCCATGCAAATAAGGCCTAAAGCCGGCTGCACGCGAAAAGTATTCGGCCTGTGGAAACGGGACTAAACATGTAGCACAAAACTGGAGTCCTTGAATCATATAGAAATATGATGCAAAGACTCCCTGCCGGTCGGCCTCAAACTCACCTTTGAATGTTTCTCAAAATGAGGAAGAGATCGGTTCTCAAAGCCGTCAGGCACACGAGAGCCACTGATGGCCTGCTGACCCACACAAGCAATCATCTGGGAGATGTTAATAAATGAACCTGAATAATAATAATAATAATAATAATATAATGGTCACATAGGCCGCCACAAAACCTACATGTGCATCCCTTTCAAAAAGTCTTGAGTGCATGTAAGGGTGACAGGTGACATGTTATATCCGCCATCTGTAATATGTCCCATACCTTTGGAGCCGCACAAAGCCATGATGAGGGGACTGTTACTCTTGTCTAGTTCTCTCAGACAGGCGCTGCCCGCATGGTCTCTGATTACGGAGAGCTCCCGCAGGATCAAGGCCTTGGGAAAACAAGAAAATAAAACTAGTACAGAAAAACCACACACTCGTATGAAATTACCCGTCTACACTCTTAAATCTAGAAATATCAAGAATCAAGAACGGACACCTGCACCGGCAAGAACACGGTGGGAGAGCGACCTGGGTCCGGACACACCAGGAGTAGGATCTTGCTCTCTCTTCGCCTAAGTTGGCCTCCACCAACCTGGGAGACAATGTCCCTGGTGTATGTAGATAACTCCATAAAACATACCGAGCTGCTGGTGGATTTCTGGACCTCTGTCCTAAATACTCCAAGACCTCAGGAACCTTCTTCCCTCTAATAAGGTCCTGCCCCGTGGTGAGAGTGTTCTGGGAACAGCTTCATAAATTTCTGTTAGACAAAATGGGAGAGGATGTCCCTGACGACCCCAAGCTCTGTCTCCTTCCGGTAGACCCCAAATTGTTCCAATCCACTGCAGAACGCGCTTTACTGAGCGAATCTCCATACTACGCTAGGAAGACCGTAGCCAGATTTTGGATGGATGTACCCCTCTCAGTGACTGGACCAAGGCAGTAACACTCTCCCACTCAATAAGTGGTTATTTACTCACAGGACATATGGCTTGACTCTTAAATTAATGCGGTTCCCCAAATTCCATCATAGATACACGGGCTTATTTACTAAGGGTCTGCGGATCGCATTTTGTTGGATTTTGACGACTTCAGGATTTGCGCTGCTGTGACAGGTATTTAACTAGCGATTGTGTCGCAGCTGTACTGCTTTCATGCAACAGAAATGGAGGGGGGGGTGACGATCAGACAGATTCTGACAAATTGTGTCGCAAATGTGTATTCATTAAGTGCATTGTATCTCCTAATGCCCTTTGATAAAGTTTTATTGTTGATGTTGTGGGAGATTACTGGGGTAACACTCAGCATAGGACACCTAGGACCTACCTCTAAGGTTTCCTCCGCTGTACACCCGGGCTGCTGTTGCAGTTTTCCTGTATTCAGAGCCTCAATATACTCATCGCACTTCTTGTAGCCGGCGTCTAACAAGTCCTGTTTGGCCTTTAGTAGACCCTGTCCTGGAGTGACATCTCCAATGCCAATGGAGAAACCTCGGTTTGCTTACCAAAAGGAAAATAGAAGGTTAGATGTTAAGGATTTGTCATCTTAAAATATCCAACAAATACATTTCTGCAAGATTGGACGATTTTCTTTTGAGAACTTGCAAAACACTTATCTGCTGTGAACAGGGAATACAATGACTATATCACAACCACGCACTTCTTCTGGACAAGTCTGCAGCTCCAATTATAAGAGAAGGTGGAGCCACAAAATAATTATTACAGGTATGTCTAAATAATCCAGTCATGATCATGGGTACATGGGGGTGCGCACGGTGTGTGTGTGGTGGGGAGGGGAGTGTGTGCACGGTGTATGTGTGTGCGCGTGGCCCCTCTCACATGGACGTCCCCACAAATGTCTATGGTGCCTGGCCATGGTATGGTGAGTTCACATGTAAGCCACCATACCATACCTGGGATAGAGACACTGCATGCTCCATCTTTTCCAATGTCTACGGCCGGATGCCATGCCTCGCTATGGAGCGCGGAGGGGTGAACAACGCTCATCAATCCGACTCTCCATGTCCATCTGAAAAAGGCCTTAAAGGGATTATCCAGATCTTAAAAATTACTAAGGGCCGGGCTGGGGAGGCCTATTTAAACATAATAAACATGTACTTAGCTCGTCCAGCGCCGCTGATATCTTGCACCGCGGTCCGTTTGCTCTGTGCGCCGGTTTGTATACAGGGGTGGCCGGCCAGAAGCTCCCATCCGACACCATCTCCCAGTGCTTACAACGCTGAGAGATAGGGACAGATGGGAGGAGCCGGCCACATCGCGGACCGGAAGCTCCCTGTGCGCGGCTTCTGTGCCCCTGTAAACAAACAGGGGCACGGATGAAACGGACTGCGGCACGGGACATCGGCAACGCCGGAGGAGGCAAGTACTTGATTATTATGTTTAACTAGCTCACCCTAGCCCGGCCCACAGTAATTTTTAAAACCCGGATAACCCCTTTAAGCTCCTAGTGTCATGTAGGTAAGTGACTTACACAGGTAAACTGGTGCCAATCTTGCCAGACGTGACATGGCATCCGCAGCCTCAACTTGTCCCCAGTCTCTCAGAAGAATATAGAAAATGTTATTCTTGGAGCCAGAACCCAAAGTTCCCTTGTCCATGCTGCCACACATCAGATCACTGTTCTGTATAGTGACATCTGTAAGACATAACGTGCAGGGAAAAGTTCATTTTACAGTCGGTAGAAGAGAAGAGAATGGATGAGAAGTTCCTGTCCTCAATAGGAAAACACGAGTAAAGCTTACACGAGTCATTATGGCACAGGTCCTCTCCCTTCCCACAGTACTGTTTGCCCTTAGTACGCAGGTTGGCACGGACAGGGTTGTCTACACTTGGCTGCAGGATAATGCTGAAGATTTGCTTTCCAGTCCATAAAGTTACTGGCTGTGAAAATCAAGAAAAAAAGCGTAAGCCACAAAACACAAGCCCCCCAATAACTACGACATAGATTGCAGGCGCCTACCTTTAAGATTGCTGGATGGGGCAGGCGGACTTTAATCTTTTCATCCTTCCCAACTAAGATTGAGGCAATGATCTGACAAGCTTTGGAACGGTCAAAGAAGGTGTCCTTCAGAGTGAGGAGATAGGCAGCTGGTAACAGAAGACATCATTACCCCCATAATCCGGACTACACCGCGGCCCAACCATCACAGGAGACTTACCTGTGAGAAAGTCCTGGATGGCAGCAATCAGTGGCTCGCCATTACGT
This sequence comes from Engystomops pustulosus, assembly GCA_019512145.1. Classification (NCBI taxonomy): domain Eukaryota; kingdom Metazoa; phylum Chordata; class Amphibia; order Anura; family Leptodactylidae; genus Engystomops; species Engystomops pustulosus. The sequence continues at coordinate 69,380,345 of CM033651.1, read as the reverse complement.
GGTGTGACCAGGTTCGCTTTAGTCTAGAGGCAGGTTAAAAAAACGGAAGGTGAAAAACTAAAGACTTTTAAAAAATTGTCGAGAGGGGAGGCAGACACCCACATGTGAACAAAGCCAGACATTCTACAGTGGATGTCGTGTATATCTAGACCTTTCCGAGGCCTGGGAAGGAGGCTCGGCATTAGTGGCACATTCTCAGGGTAACTGCAGGGGTCAGTATCAATATTTTTATATATTACCGTATATAAACGGAGTTTTTCAGCACAAAAAAAAAAAAAATGTGTTGAAAAACGTCACCTTGGCTTGTACACGAGTTTATAAAACTTATATACTCACCCTCCGGCGTCCCGATGCTCCACGTGACTCCCCGATGTCCCCAATGTCGGCGCGTCCCTTCTTTCTTCTCCGCGGCTCTTCTTCTTTCTTCTGTCATGGACGCGCCGACATCAGGGAGCCGCACCGACATCTGAGGGTGAGTATACAAATGTTGGGGGGAGGGGAGGTGGAGATGCTGGCTGGCTATATACTACGCGAGGCCAGGCTGGCTGGCTGGCTATACTGCCTATATATACTACTGCCTATATATACCACTGCCTATATATACCACTGCCACTTCCTATATATAAGTTTTATTGTGGTGCCGTGTAACTGGAGAGAGCAGAGTTGCACATTCCTGATACTAGTGACCGGGGAACACATGTTACCACAATTTCAGGCCTGTCATCTGTCAATGAGAGCCGGAGCCTCCACCAAGCAAAGTCTATGAGCCGGTACAGCACACACCAGGACTTACCTGAAGTATTCCACGTGCACACGGCTTGTACTCAATGTAAATAGGTTCTTAGGAAATGCAGGAGATTGAGTAACGTGGAGATTAGATAATGAGATGCCAGATACTCAGACAACATAGAATCTAGCAGTTCGCTGAGGCCTTCCAGAAGAAGGTCCATAAACTCTCCCAAAGCCATAGGACCAACAATTCCATCTTCTGACTCGACACAAAGGGGCAGATTTACTTACCCGGTCCTGTCGCGATCTAGCGGCGCGTTCTCCGTCGAGGATTCAGGTCTTCCGGTGATTCATTAAGGTAGTGCGCCCGATGTCCACCAGATGTCGCTGCTGCGCCGAGGTCCGCTGGAGTTCGCCGTAGTTCTCCATCCTATGCTGGGTGCAGATAAGCGCGTGTCAAGTGACACTATACGGTGGTTTTTCTGAATCAGTCTTCCGACGGCCACGCCCCCGATTTCCGTCGCATGCATGCCCGCGCCGATGCGCCACAATCCGACCGCATGCGCCAAAAACCCGGGGCAATTCAGGGAAAAACGGCGCAAATCGGAAATATTCGGGAAACCCGACGAAAAATAGCGATCCGGGCCCTTAGTAAATGACCCTCAAAATGTCAGGATATACAAAGCTTCTCAATAAATTAGAAGATCAGGTAAATGGGTTTGTTCAATTGAAAAAGTGAGCAACCATCGCCAACTTATCATGTAAAATATTAATTGCTGTTCCGTGCTGTTCCGGTTTTTGAACGATTTCCTCGGTCACCACGTCTGCGTCCTGGTCGCTCCTCATCAAAAACGGACGTTCGCCCACATTTAAGTTCATTGAACCAATATCTAAGTGTGGTCATAGATGGCGAAGTGTCTCTATAAACAGCTTCCAACTTTGCTTTCATCTCCTCACATTTTTTCCCATCCAAAAACAAAAAGTGAATTACCGGACGATACTGCGCTTTTTCCATCTTAGCAAAAAATCCTGAAACACATCAATGGCTGCTAAATCCAAACTAACCAATCAATCAGCCTGCAATTTGTTTTGGCGTTGTTTGATGATAACACCAACTTCCCTCCGTAACGCCCTCTGTCATCAAACACGGCGACTTATCGAACCGCCCTCGTACGTTGGAGTCCTGGATGGGCAGCAGCGAGGGACCAGTGGAGGGACGCCTGCGTCCTAGCTGCCACGCATCCAGCATGAAGCGCTCCTAAACTTCCTGGTAGACGGATGGACTGACTTTGGTCCTGAACCTGCACCAGCAGAGGACTGGGCTCCTCAAACCATTACAGATTGTGGAAACTAGATCTCCAGCAGCTTGGATTGTGACTCTCCTCTCTTCCTCCAGACTATGGGACCTTGATTTCCAAATAAAATGCATCAGTCCAGTTCTTTGTCTCCTTGGTCCAGGTGAGACACTTCTGGGGTTGTCTATCGGTCTGGAGGGGCTTGACACATGGAGTGTGACACTCATAGCCCTTGTCCTGGATACGTCTGTGTGTGAAGCACTGGCTCCAGCAGAAATCCTCTCCCTGTCATTTTCTTAGCATCTCTATCCAGGCTGCGCTTATCCCAGTTGCTTGTTACCAGACTTTCTTTCCACTCAGCTTTCTATTCATATGCTTTTGTGTCGCCTACTGAACCAGACTAGGGGACCTTTTAAAATGTTCAGATGTTTTGGGTTAATTATTCTAATTTTCTGAGATAATGACTTTTCTCTTAGCTGTAAACCATTAATAGTAACAAACATAAACACCTGAAAAAGTTCCTTCTGTTTGTAATGAGGCACTTTTTGATTTGAATTTCTAAAAATACGTTTTTGCTGATATTCTAATTTATCTTGTACAGGCAGTCCCCGGGTTACATTCAAGATAGGTTCCATAGGTTTGTTCTTAAGTTGAATTTGTATGTAATTCGAAACTGTATATTTCATAATTGTAGATCCAGACAAAAATGTTTTTATCCCCAGTGACTATTAAAGTTTTAAAATTTGTTGCTGTAATTGTACCAAGGATTATGAATAAATCTTCATTACAGACACCTTACAGCTGATCATTGCAGCCTGGGACTATAGTAACATCCAGAGAGGTCACCAGAGGTCACAGGGGTCTGTCTGTAACTAGGGGTCATCTGTAAGTCGGGTGTCCTTATGTCCTCCTCTATATGACATAAACATCTATAAATGCCATAAATGATCATATCACCCAATGACCCTTTGGATTACTAATTCAGGGCTGGCGCCAGCACTGGGTATGCGTTGGCAAGTGCCTGGGTCCAGAGGTGCTGGGGGCCTCACGTACCTAATGAATCCATAGGGTCTGAGGGGGGCTTATATAAAATAACCATGGGATGATAACTAGGGAAAATGTTAGGGAACAGGAGACTGTTTTAGTTTCTGAATTTCTAACACCCCCATGTAAGTTCACTGCAAAGGGGCCCACAGAGGCTCTGCCGCCCAGGGGCCTAGTGATACCTGGAGCCGACCCTGTACTAATTCAACCTCATTCTTCAAGAATGTCCTATTTTTCCAGGTTTAATTAAGTGATGGCAATTACAGGAAACTCTTCAATTTTCATTTTTATTTAAAAAAAAACAAAAAAAGAAGGGAAAAACAAAAAATTAACATAAATGGGAAACGGTGCTATACAGATATCTCATCGACAAAATCTAGAAGGCAAAGGCAGCGCTCTCCAGATATAGAATGAAGACTTCACACCGCGCACAGGTTTCATCTGAGTACATATTTATTTGATAAATATAAGGTGGACACAACTAACTACATACAGTTTTTGCAAGACTAAAAAGCACAATTACGTTATTTTTTTGAACAATTTCAGCCTTGGGCGGCGGAGGGAGGAGGGCGAGACGTCTTCTCTCCGCCACGGAAGGGGATACAAATATGAATGATTAAATTGTACATACAATGTACAGACAAAATACAGTGGCCCTTTTTGCATGTTTTATTACAGATTGTACCATTTTTTATTTTTAGTTTTTTTTTTATTTCCCCCGTCTGATCATAATATCAAAAAAATTTATACAAAGAGAATTTGGTTACAATCTTTTTTTTTCATTTCCCTATAATCCACTATTTTTTTTTCACTGTGTGTGTGTTTTACCTCATGTAGCACCTTAAAATACACAGGACTAATGCGTGGCAGCTAAAATATTAGGATGTATATACCAAAAAAAAAAAAAATTAATAATTTTGTTTTCACAAAGGGTCAGAGTATTTTACAGGAGTGGAAACAATGTTGTGAATTCACACAAAATGCACCAGGCCCATTATGTTACCCCCCCCCCAAATATAGGATTATTTCCACACCGTATGGAAACACACATTTTGTTTTTTTAAACATTTTTTCTAACCACTTTTTTTTTTTTTTGCAAAATAAAAAAACAAACAAATGCACATTCCCAGGAAAATGAATGTGTCTGTGTTTTATGTCTCTACTGCTCATATACATTATTTACATTAGGGTCTGAAGTCCTTTAACCCTGCCCTGACCGCAGAGGGGCTAAGCACAAGCCGGCCACGCCGTCATCCCTTTTTTTCCTCGCTTTAAAGTGAACGGGTTTAACTAATTTCCAGTTGAAAGAAGCGTAAGAGCCGCTGTGTTTGTCTCTCTCTCTCCTTTACTGCTGCATACAATGTATCCAATGCTAAAGGTTTTGCATTATGAAAGGACAGGCAATAAAAAAAAAAAAAATTCTGAATTTTTAAAATACTTGTTGGCCAAATTCGGAGGCACAAGGAGCCGAAATAGAAAAGCCCCAGGCATAGCGATCCCATCGCACTGCAGCAGGGACCTGATTGAAGGAACACTGAACCTAGAAAAGAGTCCTATACGAAATACAGCTGTCAGTCTGCAGAATCTCGGAGAAATCCTGCAGAGGACTTTGGCCAAATTTCCTGCTAATCTGTTCAAATTTTTGGCTTCTGACCTGATGAGGGAGGTAGAGCACTTAAAAGGCATCTACCACCAGGATGAAGGATTGTAAACCAAGCACACGGACATACTGGTGTGCGCCCCCTCTGGCAGGATCTGCTCCTCTTTTAGCTCCTTATGTCCTTTTTTTTTTTTTGTATAAAGGCTTTTAGAATTACAGGCAGTCCCCGGGTTATGTACAAGATGGGGTCCATTGGTTTGTTCTTAAGTTGAATTTGTGTGTAAGTTGAAACTGTATATTTTATCATTGTAGATCCAGACTATTTTTTTTTCCTGTCCCAGTGACAATTGGATTTTCAAACTTTTTGCTGTAATGGGACCAAGGATAATCAATAAAGCTTCATTACAGACACCTTACAGCTGATCATTGCAGCCTGGGGCTATAGTAACATCCAGAGAGGTCACCAGAGGTCACAGGGGGCAGAGGGGTCCGTCTGTAACTAGGGGTCGTCTGTAAGTCGGGTGTCCTTAAGTAGGGGACCGCCTGTATGTAGATGAGCCAGAGGAGTCTCAGGCTCCATAGGTGCCTGGAGCCCCTCAGGCTCATTTGCATAATGTTTAAAGCCTTTTTTCTTAAAAATAAGAGCATAGGAAGCTGAAAGAAGAGCAGATCCTGCCAGAGGGGGCGCACACAGTATAGTTAGTGTGCTGGGTTTACAATCCTTCATCCTGATGTCCTTTAATGCACACAGGGCAGAGCGAAGGATCCTGCTCCAGACAGTTGTCACACTCATCTCCTCGGACACAGAGAGAAAAATGATTATAAAATTGTCAGGAATGGAAAAGATTAAGGGAGGAAGCCATATTTTCCTATTTTCAGTGTTCTTTTAATCTTCGCTCCTTTTTTCGGAACGCGCAATTTCTACACGGTTATAAATACACGAGGCTTTTAACCCTTCACGTCCACAGCAGCTGGAGGCGTCTCTAGGGAAGAAATGATATCACGGCAGAATCCGGGTGATAAGGGGGAGGAGTCACATGGACTCCATAAAATAACGAAACTGCATGAGAACAAACCAGGTCACTAAGCAACACAAACTCCTAAACTTTCTGAACATATTTACAATATTTTAATTGCATATGAACAGCGGTTGTGCGCTGCCATCTCACCTTTACTAAGACACCGGAAAATTTTGAAAATAACAAAATTTAAAAAAAATAAAATACACAAATAAAAAGTGGAGATGCATTTTTTTTTTTTTTTTTTTTATAAAAGTCTAAAATTTCTACACATTGAGGACACAAAAAAAATAATAAAATAATATTTGGAATTTCAAACTGCTAGAAGAGAAATCAAAAAAAGGGTAAATGATCACTTTGCCCCCTCCCCCAACTTTTTTTTTTCCCTCCATTTTTTTTTGTTAAATAAAAATTTTTTTTTTTTTTTTTTTACAAAATACAACTTTGGTGATAGAAAAAAAAAAAAAAAAAGACAAAATAGGATTGTTTGGTGCGTCAAGTCACGTCTGTACAAGCACAACACACACACGGGCAATGGTAGAAAAAATATCGTCGTAGAGAGGAGATAAAGATGGCGAAGCTGGGACGATGGGAAGGAGAGAGAAGGAGGGAAAGAGGCAAGAAGAAGAGTCTTCTCTATCCCTTCTTATACGGAAGTGATCGGCAGGAGGCTGAATACCCTTTTATTTATACAGTGGGGGGGCAGCGAAGGAGGAAAAGCGGTGAAAAAAAGTGAAAACAGAGACAAAGTAAGTCACATTGATTGGCACACATGCACTTCTGTACAAATATAACAACAGTTTTACAGAAGCAAGCAGCATTAACACACCAGAAGCACAGAAACTGGGTCAGACTCATGCATTTAGACACCCCCCCCCCACACCTCTAGAAGGCACCTCGACCACAAGGTGTCCGGGAAAGAAGATTGCACAAATAACACACATTTTTTTATTCCATGTTGGATTTATATTAAAAAAAATGAGAAGAATCACCAGGCAGGTAAAAAAAAAAAAAAAGGACCAGAGATTGTGTAACAGTCTTCTTGGGTCAAGCAAAATGATTCGAAAGCCTGAACAGAACCCATAAGCTGCTGTGAAGAAATTATCATCAATGCCCCTTGTTGCAGCTTAAAACTAACAAAAAAAAATCCAAAACGAGTTGATGTCACGATGGAGAGTCCTGGTTATAACATCAGGCCATGTTGTCCTTGTAGCTTCCATGCTTTGGAGGGGTTAAAGTCTGTGCATTTCGGAAACCTCTGAAACGGGGGCCTGGAAATTTTTTAGTTTAAAAACTGGAGCGACAAACTAAAAAAAAAGAGAAGCAGGAGGAGCCTTGAGGAGGCCGCCCTCTACGTCAGCACTCGTGAGCGGCGTGAAGCAAGATGTCTATCCTCCGCGCTCGCCTCTTAGGAACCTTGTGCTTTGGGTGTGGGGTTGTGTGTTTGTTCCATCTTTCTCCCAATGATCACGGTTCAGTTCTTCTTCTCCAGCTGGTGTGAGACTGGTGGTGGTGGTGTGGGAAGGAGGGGGCAGCACTAGGCAGCACGAGGGGTCGTTCAGATTTCCACCACTTCTTAGGCCGCCTAATGAGGACTTTGTCTTCACCGTTTCCCATTTATAAACCTCAGTTTGGGAAAACCAGGAAGCACCAGGTGAGAGGTCTACAGGCAGCCCCAACGCCACACATTGCCCCTGTAGCAGCGTCACTTATAGCGCATCAGTCTAAGGCAAGTGCAGCTTCACGACGACCGGGAAGGCAGACACAACGGAGAAGGGTCGGAGTTTCCAGAACTGCGCCTGCCTTTATGTGTCCAGACTGGCTGTATTATGGACCGGGGGAATGGGGGGAGGAAAACAGCTGCAAGTTTAGTTGTTCTCAAATAGGGAGAGAAGGTCGTCGTTGCTGTTGTTTGGTAGATCTGGAGGATCCAGGTAGGAAAGAAGCTCATCTGGATTAGTAAGCTCTGGAAGCAGCTGCACAAAGGAAATACACAAGAAGAAGCTCGTGAAACTGGTGCAACGATTTGCTTGCATTGCATTGCATTGATATTGTTTTTTGGGTATATTATTGGCACATACTTGCCGCATCGTCATTTTGTAAGTGGAACTGTTGTTTATATATCAATGGATTATGTTTTGGAAGTAAAATGACTAATATTTAAGAATATAACCAAAATTGTGTGTAAGATTTAATAAAGATTTAGATTGTACCCTCGGAGTAAGGCTTCATGCACATGGCCAGGTGGAGGAGGGGTGTGAGCGATCCTCACCCCTGCCCTCTCCATAGAAAGCAGAGGGCCCGGTGCCATATTCTGGACGATGGCCGACAGGCTTGGTCACAGTGCGGTGAGGCACTTTGGGCTTACCACACCGTGAACAGATGCCATAGACCTATATGGGGGCATTGATAGGGCTGCAATTTGTGCAGCCACATCCACACCCCCACATAAGGCCTTACTGGTCAACACGGTCTAGGAAAGAGAACAAGATCTAGCTTGCTATGGACAGTCCATTGTATAGACCAAGAAATGGCAAAAACACTTTCCCCAAAAATGCAACAAAGTAGCAAGCACTAAAGTGGAGGATCTCAGCCAAGCTCTAGTAATGTGCATCTTATTTAGGGTAAATGATATAGTCCCACAGTAAGACTTACATCCAATGATGGCTCTGGCATATCTGGAGGTCCTTGTCCACCAGGCTGACCTTCTAACACAGAGGAAGGGTTGAAGGCCATGTCCCCATGTGGATGGTTGGCAGCTTGTGGTGGGTGTCGAGGTTGAGGTGCTGGTCCACCGTGGTGTAAAGGCTGCCCAGGCTGGCTGCCCGGGTGAGGCGGGTGTAAGCCCTGAGGCATGGCGCCATGAGGCTGCTCAGAATTTCCGACATGAGGGATCTATAAGACAGAGAAGTAGTAGAGTCAGTACAAACCCAGCACTTACACTAAGTACTTAATACAACAATAACACAATAACACATCATTACAACTTACAGAGTCCTGCATGGAGTGGCTTAGAGGTTTGTCCAAGGAAGACATCCCACCGGGCATGTCAGGGGGGTGAGATAACTGGGGCCCATGCATGAAATCGTTCATAGACGTCCCACCAGGAGCTCCGTGCGGAAAGTCAAAGTTGCCGTGACCTTGATAATTATTTCCTGCAGATAAATAGTCTATAGTTATTGATACATTCTCTGAGAACGTCCAACACTCTACTAGTAGTAACACATACAGATGTTATCTAGAAATACAGGATGTGTCAAATAAATATCATTAACCCCTTCACGCCGAGGCCCTTTTTTGTTTTTTCATTTTCATTTTTCACTCCCCACCTTCGAAAATCTATAACCAACGACGCATCTAACCACCAGAATCGGACCCTTGTCACTGTCACTGGAATCTTAAACTTTACCAAGTGAAAGGGATACATAACCTTGGATGAGACCAGAACTTCAAGTGCTCACTGTTTACTTGTTTCAAAAATACTTTTTAGATCCTAAGATATTGCACCCGATGACCTTGTAGAGTGACTGTCAAAAGTTTTATCAATTTCAGATTTTTTTAAATTCAGAGTAAAGGCACTTTTTACCCTGAATTGTTGCAATTATAGTTTTGACAACTTTTTTTTTTTAGAAAAACCTAGAAATAATTTTTGATTCATTTTACAGCCCTAAATGAACAGAAGAAGTTCTATATAATCCCATTTCCAGTAATCAGGATTTACCTGGTCCAACATATTCATTGGCATTACCGCCCCCTGGTGGAGGTGGCAGTGAAGGGTACGGTGAAGGGCCCGGTCCTAAGGCTGCAATCATTTCCATGACATTGGGCATGATCATCTGACTTGGACTCATAGTCTTAAACCTCTTGGAGGGCATCCCATCTGGGTCATCCTTAATGTGAATCTCTGACTTGATAGGTACCGGCCTCCAGCTACACGTGGGGTCTATGGTGACTTCTTCAAATTCAGAACTATGGAAGAAGAAATGGCACTTTTATTTCAGAGCGCACTGAAGAATCTAAAAGTTTTCTAGACAACCTACTAGCGCAGATAAAGATGGTATAGTACACACATTATACAATCATCTATAGCAGTGATGGCTAACCTATGGCACTGGTGCCAGAGATGGCACTCGGAGCCCTTTCTGTGGGCACTCAGGCCGTCACCAGAGATGACTCCAGGTATCTTCCTGCAGTCCCAGACAGCCCAGGACTTGCTGTGCACAGAGGTATTTTAAAGTGACAGCTCTACCTGGGACTATTTTCTGCTTTATTGGTGTCCTCAAGGTGCTGGTATCAATGAAAACTGTGACAGAAAAGGGAGTATAAATCCCAAATTACATTTCTGTGTTGGCACTTTGTGACAACTAAGATAAAGATAAATAAGGTCTTTGTTGTAGTTTGGGCACTCGGTCTCTAAAAGGTTCGCCATCACTGATCTATAGGCTCCCGGCTACATAAACACCATGGGGGGGATTTACTAATTCTGACGCAAGCACGACTGTCGGCATCGGAGATCAGTCTCCGGAAAGCACAGCCCGATGTATTATAGTGGCACACGGCTGTAAGTAATTAATGGGTAGACAGAATTGATCATTCGGGCGCCATAAAAATGACATCTAATCAATGAAATGTGCGCCAAAATCTTACATGGACTGCGCCTTAATTTTGCTCTCTGACCATTTTTTTTCCTGGTCTATCGTGCACCAAAAATTGCGTTTAAAAATGCAGACAAAATACACATAAATGTGACAGATAATGTGGAAAAGTTAGGCCACGCCCACTTGTGCCAAAAAACCCCGGAGGAGTCGGGATAGTCGGAAACATCTGTTCTTTCTGGCGCAAACTCATTATAAATGATCCACAACAATTCTGCGCCAAAAAAACATTAAAATCCTGGCATTTTTTTGGCGCAGATGCGATAATACATGTGCCCTAATGAACTCGAGGTTCTTCGTTACATTTTGATCAATTGGATAACCCCATTAACCACTTCATGGTGACCTCGTTAAAGGGGGTCCCTATGATAATGGGTGCAGTATCACATGGGATCCACCATCACCACAGCGGAGCCCAGTATTCATAATGGCAGACTAAACCCCCCCTATGGCTCTGGGTCCCCATCAGCACCGCACCACAGAAACAATGAGGGCCATGCAGTACCTCACCGTGTGAACAGGTCCTGAATGCTCACCAATTCATATCATCTCACAAACTGGCAAGTAGGTGGCCACTATATGCAGTGTCCCGCACCAGGACAAGATGGGGCAGAGTGAAAAAAAAACCCTACAATGCTAATCTTAAAGCCTTACACATCCCGGATATCCATGATGAGGGGCATTTATCAAACTTTTTTTCTTACTTTTTCTGTGACTTTTTAACATTTTTGTGACTTTTGTTGGCATTTCACAAAATGTATCTTTTTTTTTGTCAGTGGAGCGCCTGATTTGTCATAAGATTGCAGATATGGACTTATAAAAAAAAAAAAAAATCTAGTTTTGGAGCAATTGCAATTTTGTGCGCAAATAAGCTCCAGTCTAGAGAAGGTGTCAGCAAGAGGTTTCGTATAAATGTGAGACTTTTGTCCGACTTTTCAAACAACGGTCTCAAAAACCCACCAGACTCACCTGCCTCCTTTATCATTGACCAAGAAAAACCAGACAAGCCCAAAACCTTACCAAAAAAAGCCTAAAAACTAGGCCCTGCCTTTCTAGACTTAAAGAGAACCCGTCATGCAAAATAACCCCCCTAAACTAAATATATTTTCATAAACTGCCATTAGAGAGAATTGCCTCTATCCCTTCATTGTCCCTCTACATGCCTGTAAACCTAAGCAATGAGGTCCTAAAGCTGTATGCAAATGACCTGTGAAAAGTCCAATGAAGCATTAGCATATTCAAGCTGTCCAGCTTATTCATGAGTGGGAGGCACAGCCACACCCCCAGTGCATGACTGACAGCCTCTAGAATGGTGTGAGGCTGTATAATGATGTGGTTCCTGGTGCTGGCGCCCCCTGCAGCCTGTGTGTGCATGTGTGTGTGTGTATAGGAGAGATACAGCAGCTCCAGGCAGCCATGTTACAGCAGAACATGTCAGATTCATGTGTAGCTGATGTCTGTGTCCCTCACCTGTATATTAGGAGGATGCAGCATGTCAGCAGATGCAGCACACACACCAGCAATGCTTTACTATACATTACACGCAGACATGAGCAGGGGGAGGAGAGGGGAGGGGGAACAGGGGTGACATCACTGCCTCTGACCATGTGACCAGCCTCATTTACATGATAAAGAATAGATGATTTTACAATGAATAATGTATGAAATAACTAGATAAAGGCTGTGATGGATCCTTGTGCGCTGCTCCAACAGGAAGAGGTGTCAGGACTAGTGGCAGAGACCTGATGACAGGTGTCCTTTAAGATATGGAGCCGATATGTTACAATGCAATGTAAATGTATGGGAGATCGACTTCAAATGCAGAAGCAGAAGACATGATATGTTTTGTAATAAACTTTTATAGGGATGGATTTCCATATACAATATCTGGGCAGCTTTTGGCCTCTGTACTTACTTCTGTATTGCATTTAGGATTCCCCACATGTACTGATCTACTTCAAGGCCTTCTAAGAGCGCGGTCTTACTGGAAGAGACAGGAAATCAAATATCATATGGAATGTTCCAAACCAGCAGTAAAATACACAGGGATATCAATGCTCCAGGACAGCAGAACCAGGGGCTGGTAACACTGGGCCATTTCACATCAGAGCCATCATTTACAAGAGAATTGGGGAAGAGCATAAATACAGAAGGTGAACCAATTGGTCTTCCACTCCCCGTCTATCCCCCATAGGGTGTCCGCTGCTGTGACATCATAGGGATAACGCTGATGTGAATTTATGGAAATGTAGCTGGGCATTTGTTGCAGATTTTAAAAAAATAAAAAAAAATATTTACTGCACACATTCTACACAAATGTATAAAATACATGAAATCTCTGCACATATTTGAGCATAGTCGGAATGCCACTGCCCGTGTCCTGAGCCTTGTACAGTCATCCTATACTTACTTGCATACAGGGCACCGCCACGTTCCCCGCTCACAGTTTAGCTGCAGATAGGATTCGAGGTCGAAGCACTGGAATAGAGAGCGCGTCAGGTCATTATTAGGCACCCAAAAGGATAAATGAATGGAAATTGGTAACCTGTCCGGGGTACTGACCTGTACGTGTTTGCAGTCGTGCCCCCGTGCCGGCAGCTGGATCCGCCTGAATGTGATTGGGCATTTTAAAGAGACCTTGATAGCCGTCTGCTCTACGCCGTCCTCCCCGTTCAGAGCCGCGTTCCCGGATGAAGCCGCCACACTGCTGAAATTTCTTTTTACTGTCCGAGCGAACAAAAAACATTTATTAAGACAAGAGGCGTAAAGACACCTTGTAGCCATTCACTTGTATATAATCCGGAAATGTATCTGTAGAGTGTTCGAAGAGTTAACTTACTTTTTGTAATACAGTGTTCAGCGGGGAGCAACCTCTTCTTCAATAAACCCTGCAGCACTGAGCGCACCGACGGCCGGTGAACTAACTGCAGCACGAACAAGTGCGACTGTAGGGATGAGAATAACCGGTCACTATACATTGTACACATCAGTCATATATACTGACAACTAGCTAGAAGGGGGAACCTAATATGGTTTTATACAACTCGGTGAAATCGCTTGGGCAAAGTAAAGGGCCTATTTACCAGCACCTAATAAGACCCATCCGGAAAAGAAGCCACTGCATGTGCACCAAACAAATATCAGTCACAATAAATTATACACAGAATTAAAAACATGCATTGATGCAAGGAAGTCCAACCCAGAGGTTTTGACAGGGTTAATGTCCAATGTTATTATTAATATTATCACATACACTAATTACAATTGTAATACAGTTCAGATAATATCAATAGAACCACAGATGTCACCCCCAGACAAAGTATTTCAAGCCATAATGTGCATTGGGGGCCGTCATCTAGGAGTCTTCCAGTATCAATCATTACATCAAGGCAGTGTTATCAGTGAAGTTATAGAGATATAGACTTCTATATATGTGTATGTATATATACTCTGCTCAGCAAATACTAATACAAGTGAATATTTCTTATGTGTGCGATACAATAGTAATTAGCATATGTGGATACATAATATTGAGCAGAACGATAGCCCTGGCCCTGTTGTAGTCTCTGGATTTGACTTCCATGAACCAATGCTTTTTAATGCTGTATATTTTTTGGGGGAAATAACTATTGATAATTGTATGATATTGATAATTGTATGCATGGGCTTGTTGTTTTCTGATAGTTCTTATTGTTCAACGATTCATGAAGAGCGCTTTAGGCAGAAATTGATCATATTTTAAGTCGAAGGAGTAGGTTGGAGATAAAGTTACCCAAATAAGAAAGCTTAGAGAATAATTTACAAATAACCGGCCCAATGAGACTAATCATTCATCACTGAGGAGGGCCCTTGACTCTAAGATCAGCGGGCTTAGTCTAGTCTTATGGGTGACTGGCCCTTATTCTACATGATCAAAATCTTATATGTAGGGTCAGGTTAAAGGACTAAAGAATGATCTAAAGGTCCGGGCTTTAAAAAATACATACATGAAGCTATTTAAACTACAAAACAGACCTCAGGAGCTGGACTCGGAGGTGGGACAGACACAAGCCAGATAAAATCAATGCTCCAGGAGGTCTGAAGATGGACACCAGTAGTGGATTGTATGGTTTAGCCGGTAGCCCGGGGCCAAGGCTTCTAGAGGCCCGTGACCACCCAAACCACCCAACACATTGTATACTGAGAAGGACCTTCACCCATGAAATCCTGCTCTCTATACACATGTACATTCTAGCACCTTCGAAGCTCCTCTAAAGGTCCTGAAACCACAGAAAGAAAGCAGCAGAAGGGACGCATGCTCCATCTCCCAAGAAGCCGATTCTGGTGCCAGATGTAGGAAGTGATTCCAGACTTGTAAGAGCTATAATATTCATACAGCCCATGGGCCCAGGGCAGTCTTAATCCGCCCCTGATAAACACTTACACAACAACAGGCAGTGACGGTAATCTGGATGGTATTGCGGCCGGGCTGGCAAACGTGCTTGAGGTGCAAAGGTTTGTGGGAAGTCTTATTGTCACCTCGCTCAATGGTAAGAGGAGTGGCGTTGACGCTGACTTGCACAGACGCCGGCCAGTTAGTGTTCATTTGTCTGTCTTCATGATGGTAGCACTTAAATTGCAACTCCAAGTCGGACCTGTAATATTGCGACAGTAAAATAGATAAATGTATCATCCAGTTATCTCTGCATTCTCTTCTCATTCTCAAACAATAACATTCAAATATTGGCCAACGTATATCACGTAAGAGCTTTACCTCCACATGAGAGTCTGATGGACGGTCGGCCGCAAGTGGAACACGTGGTTGCTGACCGCTAGGTTGTGCTCCAGGCGAAACGGCTCCAATACTACTCCATCCCGGACAGGAAACGTTAGCCGGAGTTCGTCCGTATGGCTGGCTGAGATCGAAGAGGGAGAGAAAGCGTGAACTTTCCCTTTTGCATCTGCAGTGCGACAATGGTAGAGGGGTAAGGAAAGCATTCGGCACAAGAGGCATCAATCCACCCCAAAGGCAGAGTAAACGGCTTCACTACAAATCATTGGTGACTCTTCCATGAAGACTATGAAGTCTTATCCAAGCAAAAAGAGAGACCACTAGGCCACGTATTACATCATAGAACAAATATGCTACATGTGATGCACAAATTGCTTCAACATTGGTCAATGGTCACTCACTTGGTGGTGGAGGTAAAGAGCTCATGTTTGGCTTGATGTCGGGAGGAAATGGAGGCTTGACATCTTGACTCGGGGACAGGTATGGTGGAATAGTACTGCCAGGAGTCATCGGTGGGGTGGGGTTTCCAGGAACAGGCGAGTGAGGGTAATTGCCAACGGGACCCGGTCTGGAGGGCTGGAAAAAAAAACATAAAAAAAAGGTAAATTTGTTTTATACAATGATTGATAATTTGCTTTAATACCGTGTTAGTGGCTGCGGATGGCACTTTCGTGGTTTACAGCTCATTGCTGGCCGGATTCCTCTGTACTTGCCAATGTCCAGCTCCAAATCACCGCTATCCTCAGCCGCTAACATCAGTGTAATAACACCCGAAAAAACAAGTCTTAGAGGACCACTGACAAATGTTGTACAAAGGTCCTAAGTGACAGCAATAAATAATAATAGCAAAAAATAAAGCTAAATAAATTCTGGCTGCTTAGTCTTAAAAATACTACAGTGATACATAGTACAACAAACTACCAGATTGGCACAAGAATTAGTAGTGTCAGGGTCTACAGGGTCAAAAAAAAAATTCTGTTTTAAAGAGGCGGTTCAGAATTTTTCTACAAACAACTAAAACCAGAAACGTGATCAACTAAAAAAAACAAAAACAAAACAAAAAAACCCCCACTTGTATGAGAGGAGGATGGGGAGAAACGATGATCGTATGAACGACCATTTGTCAGAAAACCCCTCAGCAATTATCTGAACATGAAAGTAAAAGACCGAAGATCTCGGCCACGGATCTCGACCCAGAACTCAGCAACCCCAACCCTCCCAAACTGATGATTTGGTAGGAATTTACACTCACCCCGTTCATACTGCCTTGGCTATAGCTACTGTAGCCGCTCCCAGAAAAGTTGTTATTTTGTCCATTAAACTGCTCTGGCTATTAAAAAAAAATAATAATAATGGATTAAAAAAATGTTAAAAAAAAATTAAATGATTAAAATTTGACTTAAAATATGAGGAAAAAGAAAAGTCAACGACAGGAGAAATGATCAGCCGAGAAGCAGCAGCATAAAACTTCTTAAGTTTTAGGGGGAGAACCTCTAACAGTCCAGAAGGAGTACATTACTTATCTGAACATCTTTACATTTGGCTCAACGTTGGATAAGAAACTCATCCAAAAATGAAGACTTTGGCACTTAAATACATTCAGCGTATCATGAGATGCATAACCCTGTGGCCCCACACGGATAGACGCCAATGCGTATTTATAGTTATTTTATATGACCGCCACTAGTACCGTATTTTTCGGACTATAAGGCGCACAAAAAAATCCTTTAATTTTATCAGAAATCAAAGGTGCGTCTTATAGTCCAGTGCGCCTTATATCTGATCCGTACTTACAGACAACAGCTGCCATGAACTGTGCACAGGTCTGCCACCTGCTGGTCATTCATCCTTATAATCAGGTGCGCCTTATAATCTGGTGCGCCTTATATATGATCCATACTTACAGACAACAGCTGCCTTGTACTGTGCACAGGTCTGTCCCCTGCTGGTCATTCATCCTTATAATCAGGTGCGCCTTATAGCCCAGTGCACCTTATATATGAACCGCACTTACAGACAACAGCTGCCTTGTACTGTGCTCAGGTCTGCCACCTGCTGGTCATTCATCCTTATAATCAGGTGCGCCTTATAGTCCGGTGCACCTTATATATGAACCGTACTTACAGACAACAGCTGCCTTGTACTGTGCACAGGTATGCCACCTGCTGGTCATTCATCCTTATAATCCGGTGCGCCTTAGTCCAGTGCGCCTTATATATGATTCGTACTTACAGACAGCAGCTGCCTTGTACTGTGCACAGGTCTGCCACCTGCTGGTCATTCATCCTTATAATCAGGTGCGCCTTATAGTCTAGTGTGCCTTATATATGAACCGTACTTACGGACAACAGCTGCCTTGAACTGTGCACAGGTCTGCCACCTGCTGGTCATTCATTATTTTAACCAGGTGCGCCTTATAGTCCAGTGCGCCTTATATATGAACCTAGACATTTAGCAGGCATTTATTGATGGTGCGCCTTATAATCCGAAAAATATGGTATATATGACCACTAGGCAAACCGAAAATTCTTCCCAGTGCCGTCTAGATTTAATGATTTGGAGCAAGTGCTCCTGACTCCAGTGAAGTTACTGGATCCATCATGGGTGACCTCTCTATATGCTCTCCTGGTCAGGCTTGTGGCTGTCTGTACAATGATAATGGCTGCAGGATTGCAGGAGGGAAACTTATCCATCCTTACAAATGACATGACCCGATTCCCTAAACACTTTGTTTAGGAGATTTAAGAAAAACTGCGCAATGCATTCTGGACAGTAACATAATATTTACCAAAAAATGGCTAAAAAACTAAAGCGCACAACCAATATCGAAATAAATCGATAGCTATGACAATAGGAAAGTCATGGAATGTGGACAAGGCTCCTCACCTTGTAATACTGCCCCATGCCCACACTGGGAGGGGGGTATTGTCCGGCATTCTGTTGCCCCGCCATCCTTTGGCCTGGGTAATTTGGAGACGTCATGGGCCTTGCAGGATTGGGGCTTGGGTACTGCCCAGGCTGATTAGGAAACTGACTGCTTGGTCCATATTGCTGGCTACCGTAATTCGGCTGCAAAAAGGAGATACAAACACAATATTAGATTTTGTGATACAAGAAACTTTTGGCAGAGGCGAGCGCCCCGATTTCATGGCTTCTATATTGAATACATACAGAAATGATGATCCCACTTTAGACCATTTACCTTGGAGCATTAGATATTTATATAAATTTATATTTGCTAAACAATACCAAATATTTAGAGTAGGCAGCTAATGGCGCAGGATACGACCCCGCTGAATTGTATCCTCTTATCATAAAAAATATATTTTCCAATAATAGTAATAGTAATCTTTTTGCATTTGTTTTCTTTGGCCTCCTTGTTTTCTAGAATCGACTTTTTAAGTTATGCTAATGAGCCCAAAGGGCTTCTGGGGATGTGACTAGAGCCCCGCTGTACTGCAGATTCTCAGGCTATTACACTGTGCAGACGCACTCCCCCTCTCACTGTGTACAGAAAGTTCCTCTTGCTGGCGTCAAGCCTAGTGAGGGGAAGTGCCAAAGGAGCAGGGCGAGGATGAGACAGGATGAGAGTGCGTGAATCGACAGCATCGAGGGGCTCTGGCAACACCCACTAGAGCACCTCATACTCATTAGCATAATTATTAAAGTTGCTTTTAGAAGGAAGGAGACCACGGAGAGCATATATAAAAAGATTATCGCAGTCACGGTGCATGGATCTATGAGTAAGTGTCCCTGGTTTATGATGATGACCAATTTGGCGAGATTTGTGCAGCGCTGCGTAATCTGTAGGCGCTATATAAATAAAGAATTATTATTATTAACCAGTAGCCACGTTGTATTATAGCAGACAATTCTAACTTTCTTGTAGTAAATATGATGCACAGAAGTCAAAAATTAACAACTAAGTATCTGCTCCAAAAAAATATTGCATAAGATACAAAGGGGATTGTGAGGCAAACACAATAGTTACACTGTGTATATAATATACAGAATCTAGAAAGCTGTCACATTACTTTATGACCTCTCCATGCAGTCACTAGAGCTGCAGCCGCTCACCTCCCCAGGGTACGGCCTCTTCATGCCTTGCATGGGCAGTGACTGAGGCCGGGGGCCAGGATAACTTTGTTGAGGCATTCTTTGACCGTGAGCTCCAAAAGGGTTCATGCCAGGCCGCGGCTGGTTCATCCCCATTGGAGGGCCGCTCATGCTAGAAGGTGCCATGTTGGGACCCATTCCAGCTGGGTTCATACTCCCTGACATAGCGGAGGGGACGCGGGGGCCAGGCTGATTCATGAACTGACTGTTGTAGGCCTGGGCTGGACCCATCTGGAAAGAGGAACACACCTTCAACAAAAGAAAGAGAAAAGAGTAAAATGCGACATGCGCGTCTGAAAGGAACGAGGATTAAGGCAGGAGAAGGCGCACGAGATGGATAGGAGGGAGGGGGAGGAGATAAAGATGTCGCATTTTGCGTAGCACATACAAAATACATTTTTCACAATCAATAGGAGAGGAATCGTTGGATTACTCAAAAATATAAGACTACCCCAACATCCATTGAGAGTGGAGTAGTGAGAGAGGCATCCGTGTTTGATAAAGAAGATAGAAACCTGTGAGTGAGTTTGCTCTGTGCTTAACACAATGGGGCAGATTTACTTACCCGGCCCATTCGCGATCCAGCGGCACGTTCTGTGCGGTGGATTCGGGTCTTCCGGTGATTCACTAAGGCAGTTCCTCCGACGTCCACCAGATGTCGCTGCTGCGCGGAAGTTCCCCGAGGTCCGCCGGAATGCACCATCCTATACCTGGTGAAGGTAAGCGCGTGTCCCGCGACACTTTTTTTTTTTTTTTAATGCGGCGGTTTTTCCGAATCCCTCGGGTTTTTGCTCGGCCACGCCCCCCGATTTCCATCGCATGCATGCCCGCCCCGATGCGCCACAATCCGATCGCGTGCGCCAAAATCCCGGGGCAATTCAGGGGCAAATATTCGGGTAACACGTCGGGAAAATGCGAATCGGGCCCTTAGTAAATGACACCCAATATTTCTGAATTGGAAAAAAACACATAAATTGCTTCTTTAAAGGGAACCTGTCATCAAAAATTGACCTAATAAAACACTATCAGTACATTGTCAAGCAGCTGAACAGCTTCTACATCCGGTTTCTTTCATGGCCTGACTTGGTGGCTTCATGCATAAAGTCATCTTTAAAGTGAGATGTTGGTTGTATGAAGTCATGGAGGTGGAGAGTTCTCTCTGAACACCTTCTCCCATGTGAGTGACATCTTGCGGCGGACGTCAGAAGATCTGGTCAAATGATGTTTCTGGACAAAGGACCAATTACAGTGAAGGAGCGTTTTGATGCAGGGAGAGCTTGACTTCCGTATTAAACTCTCCGCCTCCATGACTTCATAAAACAAATTTACACCTCACTTCAAAGTTGATTTTCTGGATGATGCCACCAGAAAGAAACACATCTAGAAGGTGCTACTTGACAACACACTGGTTGTGGTTTATTAGGCCAATTTCTGATGCCGGGTTCTCTTAAAGGATGATGCTCAACAAAAAGGAGAGAGAGAGGCGCGGATTATCTTTGCCCTTTCAATAGGGATGATGGCAACATGTGCCATCACATACTGACTACACGGTAACCGGAACACTGCATTGTGCACTCACTGGGCCATACTGGTTCATGTCCTTGTTCTGCGTCTCCTGCAGCGCTGCCACTGTAGCGGTCGCCGTGGCCGTAGCTGTAGCAGCCGCAGCAGCAACAGCAGCCGCAGCAGCCGCCGCCGCCGGCTGGGTAAAGTCTGCGGTAGGCCGTGTGTGAGGCGGCATGCCCATGCCAGAGGGGTTATTGGGTCCACCAGGATAGCTGTGAAAAAAGAGAGCGTTTATCAATCCGTGGAATAAGGACGCACATAAGTTTCATTACCATTCAGGATGGATATTATACAACCCAATGCAACAAAAGAGATTCATATAGAGGATACATGTAGAAGTAGTCACACCAAAGAGACCCAAGCTACAGTGACATGAGCGTCCTCTTACCTTCCTGCAAATCCGCCCCCTCCTGGGTAGTTTGGCCGCCCGTACATCCCCTGCTGCATATACGGCTGATTGGACGCTCCCTTTGAGGCAAATTGTTGCTGTTGTCCCGCAAACTGTGGGGAATTCATGCCGGCGCTATTGCTGTTCATGCCAGACGCCATCGGGTTAGCAGCTGGGTTTAAGGGATTATTTGCATTAACCATTGGATTCCCAAGTACCTGAAAAAAAGAAAATAAATGACACAATGAAAAAAAATAAAAGTGATGCTATTTTGTCAGAGATGGGGCTAGAGCTGCGCTTGTTAGAGCTGAAAAGGTCTAAGAGGTGATGTTCCGGTTTCAGGTGCTAAAACAGCAACAGATAACTGGTGCGCACACGTCCTGCACCGACAAGATATTTAAGGCTGTGTTCACATTGAGGCAGCCGCAGTCTATGTTTCCCATCCTGGGATAGTGTGGTCCTAGTTAGTGCTGCTGTCATACGGGAGACACTGGTGGACAATATGGAGAGGCTGATATTTATGTATGACCGGAGGGCACCAGAGTGTAGAATAAGAATATGTAGCACATGGAATTAGAAAGCCGCTATACAATATAACTTGCCTGGCTTTGAGAAGTATTTGTGACGCCCCAAACTGTAGTGACCACCGATAGAGAACCCGGGGGCTGACTCGCGTTCTGCTGCCAAGGGACGGAATCGTAAGGGAAGGATCCATCACTGAAAGAGAGGAAAGCGGGTTACAGGTGGCCCGGATTGTGCCATACAGGACGACGGAGATGGATGCAAGGACTCCGAGAGGAAGACAAGGCTTGTGCAGTATGACGTACCCTACAGATTTGTTTTTAAGTCGAAATTGTATGTAAGTTGGAACTAAATATTTTATATATTTTATAATTGTAACCCCAGCCAAAAAATATTTGGTCTTGTCAAAACTTTTGGTTTGTCATAAGAACCAAGAGTAATAATAAATCATTACAGACGCCTGTGATAACTGTTACAGATGATTATTGTATCCTAGGGCTAAAGTACAGTAATTACCAACATCCAGAGGTCCGTTTGTAACTAAGGGTCGTCTGTAAGTTGGGTGTTCTTAAGTAGGGGAACGCCTGTATATATAACTTTACAACAAAATGAAGAGTATGAATAGCGACGTCATATCTTCATCTCTGCAATACTCAACCAATAAGTGGTGACTTGCTGATAAGTGGGGAATCCCTTTAAGGATACTTACCCATGAGATAGGGATGGTTTCATGGAAGTCAAAGAATTCATGGGGGGCTGCATGGGGAGCTTCCCTGGGGGGTCGTTCTGCCTGTTCTTTTGGTGGCGCAGAAGAAGAAGCCTTCCCAGTTCTTCACACCACGAGGAAAGGAGAGCTGAAGAGGTAGAAGAACAACAAAATGTTACAAACCTGAAAACTGCTTATAGATCATATAGGTGCATGACCGGAACTAGATGCAAGGATCCCCTGAATATATACAAGCCAGCCCGCGCCCTGCAACATCTCACCGATGATAGACATGAGATTAATGCATCACCTGCATCATATACATGGAAACTGTAATACGTTATGGCCGGAAAAGCTCTAGGATCAATGGAAGAAGGTGCCTAGAGAATCCCGTGCACCTCGTATTGAAGCGAGGATAGGGATTCTCAGTCATCCATGTTATTCCAATGAAAAATAGATGAGTAGGAGCTGGAGAGAAGCTCAGCATGATCCATGTGGGCCTGACACGTACAGACAAAAAACAGACGGCTGGCAGGACCGGCGCAGGCAGCGGGGAGCGCGCGCCTCCATGTGCTGCCTCTCCCCTGCAGCGTGGCCGACACCGTAACAATGACATGATGTATTCTAACACAAGGGGAGTGGTGATCACTGAGCTGCCGAGGAGATACAGATGTCAGCCTCCGCAGCTTGGAATATACATACAATGCGCTACTATTACACAAACACCTTACTATGCATCAGTAAAGCCACCTAGACAACACATGAAGACACAGAAACCCATCCAGATAACACAGAATAAACTCTCGGCTAATCCTTTGGGTTTGGAGTGTAGTGACGAGCACTGCCACTAGATGGCGCACTTACATTGCTGACCCCTGTGTAGCACTCGCTGCCTTCCCCTGCAGTGTATTTATCAGTCTTTTACATGATTGCCATATAAATGTGTCCTCACTGGCAGCCTACGGTATTATCATTACGGGCAAGATGAACCTTATAGAGGGGAGCAATGAAAAGGACACGAGCTGGTGAGAAGCCCCCGTAATGCAATAGAAAAGGCGGTGATATGATGTCAAGACGAGGGGTTAATGCGCCATATAGTAAAATACCGTACAGACCCTGGAGATTTCATAGAGGAAGCAGATCCGTCTGTAGCGCTCTTGTGGGCTTGCGGTGGTTACATCATGTGCACAAATTCGGAAGTGGAAAGCGCTTGTACAACAAATCTTATAGACGCCATCATTACAGGGGCCGGTCATACTTACAGCCCCTATAACAATTCTACAGCTTCTCTCTTATTCCTCTTAGGATGCGGTCACACGGTGCGTTCTCGGTGCGTTTTTGCATGTTTATCATGCGTTCTCGGTGCGTTTTTGCATGTTTATCATGCGTTCTCGGTGCGTTTTTGCATGTTTATCATGCTTCTCTGCGTTTGCATGTTATACGCGTTCGCGGGTCGTTTTGGCATGTTTATCATGCGTTCCTGTGTTTGTTGCATGTTTATCATGCGTTCTCGGTGCGTTGGCGTTATTCATGCGTTCCTGTGCGTTTTGCATGTTTATCATGCGTCATCGGTGCGTTTTTGCATGTTTATCATGCGTTCTCGGTGCGTTTTTGCATGTTTATCATGCGTTCTCGGTGCGTTTTTGCATGTTTATCATGCGTTCTCGGTGCGTTTTTGCATGTTTATCATGCGTTCTCGGTGCGTTTTTGCATGTTTATCATGCGCTTGGATGCTTTGAATTCTGTATTAACATTTTCACAGCTGCTTAAAGTTCCATAAATGAAGACAAACTTATTCAAACTAGCCACACGCTCGCAAAACATGCAAAAACGCACCAAGAACGGACCAAGAACGCACCATGTGACCGCACCCTTGGGCTGCGTTCACACCATGCGCTGGGTCTCACGTTTTCTGCTGCGTTTGGCGCATTCCAAAGGCTTAAATCGTGATCACGTGCTGAAGTTACGTTGCCTTTTACCAAATGGATGCAATGTAACCTTGTATGTGATCAAGGCTGAAACCTTTGGAATGCATCAAAAACGCAACAAATAACGCAACGTGTGAATGCAGCCTCGTGCTGATGGCGATGGTCCACGAGAAGAACAAGACAAAAAAGTCTAAAATGCATCGCGCCACATTTATCAAGACTTTCATACAAAAAATTTAAGAAGCTGCACCACACGGTGACCAAATAAAAGTAGGGATAAAGTACAACTAAACGTTCTTCCACTGCTCCACATCTTATCACGACAGTAACTGATGTACCCTACGACCCACTAAAAAATTCCCTCTGTTATCGTAATCTCACGCGTCCAATTATGTCTTTGACTGTCGGTTTCGCACAGACTCACAAGCCTGATGAGATCTGAAAGATGATATCGTTATCTTTAATATGACACCAATCCATGTTTCTAGTAATTATAGAAGCAGCGATGAGGGCACCTGAAGAGACCGCTCCCCTGCAGCCGCTAAAATATGACTCATCTCAGGCAAAATATGACTCTTCTCTGCTCATTGACGCATGCTTTTGGGGTAGACTATATATATGTAAAGAGTTGATGAGATTCCACATACTAGGAGGTTGTTAGTTGTAATGGGGTGTAATGTGGAGGCACAGTCACTAAGATCTACTGATCAATTCTTGATGAAGACGTAAAAAAGGGTTTTGGGTATATACAAGTATTGGGATGCACTATGTATACATTAACCTAACATGCTGTGATTATTCACTACACTATGTATACACTAACCTAACATGCTGTGATTATTCACTACACTATGTATACACTAACCTAATATGCTGCCATTATGTACATGTTATAGAGCAGTAATAGAGGCGCTGACATACTATAGTGTACAGGCATGTCCTGTGTGTAGTGACAGGTCTCACTTGTATCCGCACTTTCTATGGATGCCGGTAATTAGTATGTCAGGAATGAGTTAAAGCTGCTTAGTAGAGGCGAGGAGGGGGTGGGGGTCACACTTCCATTCTCCCCTCCCCCAAAGCTTCAAGCTGGGAGGATGCATGTGAGAGATGGTATAGGCAGACTCCTCTCTCTACACCATATGGCTCATTCACTTGCACTGCTGCTACATGAAACCCATCCTTTCCTTTCCATAGTGGCTATAAATAGATGGAACATGGGCAAAAAAAGGCCTTTTCGGGGAGGCCACATTGTGCCCCTTCCAAACCTGTTCATGGAATTGGCGGAAGTCATGGTTACACGACGCACTCCCTTTAACTATTTGCTGCCGGTGCCAAGTAACATTTACGTAAAAGCGAATAATGACAGATGCCACCACTACAAACACAACGCCAACACGCAGCCCTAATGATTCGATTATTAGGAACAATATACATGCATCTCCACGGGGAGAAACACCAGCGACTTCAGCACAATCAAGTAATGAGGTGTAACAAGACCAAGACGTATCCAAAACGGAGACACACATCTACCCTATTCCATAGTGCTTAGATACAGCACGGACCGCAGCCAAATGGGTGACAACATACGGCCACCTACAAGAACCACAGGCCGCGGGAAAGACCCAAAGTATAGGACATCAGAAGGTTCTATTACAGAAGGGCCCCCGACTTACAGACGCCCCCTAGTTACAGACTGACCCCTCTGCCCCCTGTGACCTCTGGTAACCCCTCTGTCCCCTGTGACCTCTGGTGACCTCTATGGATGTTACTATAGTCCCAGGCTGCAATGATCAGCTGTAAGGTGTCTGTAATGAAGCTTTATTCATAATCCTTGGTCCAATTACAGCAAAAAATGTTTTGGAATTCCGATTGTCACTGGGACAAATTTTTTTTGTCTGGATCTACAATTATTAAATATACATTTTCGACAGGCATATAAATTCAATTTAAGAACAAACCTATGGACCCTATCCTGTACGTAACCCGGGGACTGTCTGTATGTCCTAAAGTTTAGTAGAGCCGTGGTGGGAAAGTCCTCGGGGGGACCCTGGTACCCGAGGGGTGATATTACTGCAGCATAAGAGCTCAAAAGTAACTTAGACAAAGTCACAGAATGTATCAGCACGGAGAATAATGGACACGATAATTGAGAATACGATAAACATCTCCTTGTATTGCGCTGGTATCCAGAAGGTTAATACCTGGACCCATTTGACAGCCGGACCAATTAGGTCATGAAACAAAGGAAGTCAGGAAATAGTCCCAGGTGACGGCAGAGAGCTCAGACGGCTCCTCCAGGCCGGGCTGGCAGGCGATGGAATTGATTGTTAGATGGGTAATACAGCAAGGGACAGAAATAGCATCCACCTACAGCGGAGAGAGGGGGCAATGCAGCAATCACGTGATCCATGAGGGGGGTGCACTGCTCACTTGTGTCCTTTACAGCAAAGAAAATTACAAGAAGACGACGGAAGTGAAATATCTTGGCTTCAGGTGGACTAGAAAATAGGTTCATGGCCGGGAATCAAAGGGAAAGCCGCTTTACTAATCAAAGTATCAACATGGACAGGAGACTGATACAAAGTTGCTCTTTCAATACTGTTATTATTTCCACTTCTTATCCAAGATTCTGGGAGCGGTGACTTTTCAGAATGGAGGGATCACTGTCCAATACTCCGCTATCGGGTAAATGGGCTAAATCTAACATTGCAGGCGCCAAAGGCCCAAATGTGAATAGGATCAAACGTGGTGAATTCTCTCATTGGCCTCTTTATCACAGAAAGGAACAGAAGAAGCAGCCCGGCTCGTACATGTGTCACTCGTGTAAAAATAGAAGCTAGCGTCCTCAGGGGGGAAAGAGAGTGACACAGAGACGAGCGGCAATGTTATATGAAAATGACTCACCCCATCCTCCAGCTGACAGCAGTGCGTGTGCCGCTGAAAGAAGCCATTATCATCATTACTTATTTACATGGCGCCAACATTCTCCACAGCGCTATACATCCAGAGCAAACAAGATACACCAAGCAGGAGGAGGAGAGGGCTCCTAATTCTCATCAATACCTTCAGGGGGTGATGCATTAACATTTGTCTGTTCCATGGGTGCACACAACGTGACAGCTGAAGGAGGTGTCGTCCCATTAACTGTGAGAATGGCACGGAAAATGTCTGCAACTATCCATCTTGTAGCCGTCCCCGAGATCTTCCTCACCTTGGTCTGGATCATTAGGATGAATAATTTATTTTATGTGCAGCTGTTAACTTCTGGGGTTTCAAAGACAGACAATTATAGAGTGAAAGGGAGGAAAACATGATGTGCGGCCATGCAAGCTGCGTGCACGAGCTGTGAGCTGCTGGAGTACAGGACATCAGACCACAACCTGTCACTTACTCCCATCAAT
Source organism: Engystomops pustulosus (assembly GCA_019512145.1). Lineage (NCBI taxonomy): Eukaryota > Metazoa > Chordata > Amphibia > Anura > Leptodactylidae > Engystomops > Engystomops pustulosus. Next base: position 69,352,605 of record CM033651.1, on the reverse strand, counting down.
CGCTGCTCGGTGTAAGAGTCTGGGGGGCGGCCGATACTCTGACAGGTATCAATCACTAAATAGGAATTGGAATATAAAGATGCCAAGCTCCATCTGATCTAGAACACACTGCAAGCAATTTGGACACCAGGGCAGTCTGGAAAGGTGCATCTAGTTTTGTTGATTTATCTTAGCGGTTAATACATGAGGTTAGTCTGTTGGGTTTTTTTGAGACTTTTGTTGCAACCCCCTAATAAACTATTGCCTACATCTACTATGGACTGGAGTTTTGAGCTAAAAAAAAATATGCAACTTTTTCAGGTGTTCACATTCTGTTGTGCCGAAGTTTAGAAAATGAATGAAAAAGTTGCAAGTTTTGGTGCCAATTTACTAAAAAGTTGCAAATAAGAGAGACATAAAAAAAAAATTCAAGCGTTTCATACATGCCCCCTCCCCCATGTCCTATACGTTTCTATTTGCATATATTCCTACACAACTTCACTTTATCTCCTTTACAACCAGTGTCATCTGCCGATCACATAATCAACTAAATAGATTATATTATTAGATTTGGTGGAAATTTGGGCAACTCATAAAACCATCTACCCTGCAACACATTTGATAGCTCTGGGTGGTGGCACACGTGGCATTCTGAAACTGTTTTTGGGCCATTTTTAAGCAGTCTGTTAAAAAACACATCCGTTTTTGACCGTTTCCCCCAATTATCTTAATTAAGATAATTCCAAAACGTTTAAAAAATCGGATGCGGACTGCTTAAAAACGGCCCAAAAATGGTTTCAGAACGCCACGTGTGCCACCACCCTCAGTAATAAGTGAACCCTTACGGATCATCATACAGCTGGTGGGCAGTGGAGAGTCCGGCACTGTTCAGATTACATATCACTTCCAACAAAAACAATGTGGTATCATAGGACCGTCCTTACACACATGTACAGGGGTCTGCCAAATTATAGATGGCGGGCGCCCCAACCCAACCTGCTTTCCTACAGCCTGTGCCCTGGCCAGATGCACACTGTAGTCTGAGCTAGCGTTTACCACGTTAGTTACCTGCGGTACAGTATATAATACACGTGTTATTCAGCCAAAACTTTGCTTTGCTTTCCATTTTTACAGCCCAGAAATAAAACCCCTCAGACTCTGTAACGGCCTCGTAGGGTGATGCGATTGTTGCTTTGCTCTGAAATTCAACTATGACGCAAATCGCATTTACCCTTGTAATATCCTTGCAGCATTTCCCAGCAGGGTCAGGGCTGTGCCGGTACATCTGGACGCACTCCCATCTACCTGATCATTTACAGAAAAGCAGCATATGGCGGCACAACAAGAGTCAGGCTAATGGGAGGCCACAATCAGGTGCATTAGACATATGCCCCGACAGACCTCATGTAACCGGAGAAGCAGATCCCACCGACCGCAGCCGCATAGGACGCAGCAACATCCACATTTACACCGCACCTAATGGGCACAAGCTGCTCACTGTGTAGCCTCCAAGTACCAACATTACTAAAAGGTCAAGCATGTGCAAACACTCGTACATGCTACACTGTCAAGTGGGAAAAACAGCAAGCAGAGTGTGTACATCCCCCCTCACTGCGTATCTTGTACCCGCAGCCGTGTATCAGGGGATAAGAGGATAAGTAACAGGTGAGAACTTACTACCTGCAGCGCTCTACACATCACAACCATCTCATTGCATGATTACAAGATCCTCACCCGCCATTCATGTGTATAGTAAGGCAAACAGTCATGGGGCCAACATCTACGCAATTATAAAAGTGGTGAGGTCACCCGTATAGGACACGGGGCTCAGGTACTTCTCTATAACATGCTGCCTGCAGATAGGACACGGGGCTCAGGTACTTCTCTATAACATGCTGCCTGCAGATAGGACACAGTGCACAGCTAGTCTCTATAACACGTGCCTGAGATTAGGACATGGGGCTAGGTATTCTCTATAACATGCTGCTGCAGATAGGACACGGTGCTCAGGACTCTCTATAACACGCTGCTGCAGATAGGAACACAGTGATTCCGACTTCTCTTGTAACCTAAGCTGCATGAAGATAGGGACACAGTGATCAGCTAACTTCTCTGTAAACACGCCTGCCTGCAGAGAGGACACAGTGATCAGCTACTCTCTGTAACACGCTGCCTGCAGATAGGACACATGCTCAGCTACTTCTTATAACACGCTGCCTGCAGATAAGGACACAGGTCAGCTACTTCCTATAACACGCTGCCCTGCAGATAGGACCACAGGATCAGTACTTCTCTAGACCATGCTGGCCTGCAGACTTAGGACACAGTGCTGCAGCTACCTCTCATAACACGCTGCCTGCAGATAGGACCAGTTGCAGTTTCTCTATAAACGCTGCCTGCAGATAGGACACAGTGCCTCAGAGCTTACTTCTCATATAACACGCTGCCTGCAGATTAGTGACACAGTGCACAGCTACTTCTCTATAACAGGCCTGCACGATAGGGGACACAGTGCACAGCTCACTGTCCTCTAACACACGTGCCTGCAGATAGGACACAGCTGCTCAGCACTTCTTATAACACGATGCCTGCAGATAGGACACAGTGAACAGCTACTTCGCTATAACACGCTGAATGCAGATAGGACACGGTCGTACTTCTCTATAAAACACGCCTGACTGCAGTAGGACACAGTGCAAAGCTACTTCTCTATAAACATGCTGCCTGCAGATAGGACACAGTGATCGCTAATTCTGCTATAACACGTGCCTTGCAGATAGGACACGTGCAACACAGCTAAGTCTCTATAACACGCTGCCTGCAGTAGGAACCACCGGGCACAGCAATTCCTTCTAACTGCGCTGCAGATAGGACACAATTCATCAGCTACTTCTCTATAACATGACCTGCCTGCAGATAGGGACACAGGCTCAGCTACTCTCTATAACACGTGCCTGCCGATTAGGACACAGTGCACAGCTATCTCTCTATAACCCGGTGCCTGACAGATCGGGACACAGTGCACAGAATTCTCTATAACGCTGCCTGCAAGATAGGACACAGTGCACAGCTACTTCTCTATAACACGTGCCTGCAGAAGGACACGGCAAGAGCTACTTCTTCTTATAACACGCTGCCTGCAGATCGGGACCACAGTGCACAGCTGCTATTCTCTATAACCACGCTGCCTTGCAGATAAGGACACAGTGCTCAGCTACATTCTCTATACACACGCTGCTGCAGATAGGACACAGTGCACGTACTTATCTATAACACGCTGCCGCAGATAGGACACAGTGCCTCAGCTACTTCTCTAAACACGCCTGCCTGCCGATGGACACAGCGCACAGCACTTCTCTTAAACGCTGCGGCAGATGGACACAGTGATCAGCTATTCTCTATACAACGCGCTGCAGATCGGACACTGTGCACAGCTACTTCTCTATAACACGCTGCCGGAATAGGGCACAGTGCCACAGCTATTATCTATAACACGCTGCCTGCAGAGATAGGCACAGTGCACAGCTACTTCTATATAACACGCGACCTGCAGATAGGGACACAGTGCACAGCTACTTCTCTATAACACGCTCCTGCAGATAGGACACAGTGCTCAGCTACTTCTCTATAACCCGCTGCCTGAGAGATCAGACACAGTGAACAGCTATTCTCTAGAAACACGACGCTGCCTGAGATCGGACACAGTGCTAAGCTACTCTCTATAACACGTTGCCTGCAGATGGACACAGTGCAAAGCTACTTCTCTATAACACGCGCCTGCATGATAGGACAACAGTGCTCAGCTACTTCTCGTATAACACGCTGCCGCAGATAGGACACAGTGCCACCCGCTACTTCTCCCTAACACGCATGCCTGCAAGATAGGACACGTGCAACAGCTACTTCTCAAACATGCTGACTCTGCAGATAGGAAACAATCCTCAGTATTCTCTTAAACATGCTGCCGCAGATAGGACACCAGTGCTCAGCTACTTCTCCTATAACACGCTGCCTGCAGATAGACACCACAGTGACAGACTCCTTTATATAACCCGCTGCTGCAGATAGGAAACAGTGCACGATTCTCTTACAACGCGGCCTGCGATGGACACAGAGCACCGCTACTTATCTATAACACGCTGCATGCAGAAGGGACAAAGTTGCCCAGCGACTTCTCTATAACACGTGCACTGCAGATTAGGGGACACAGTGATCAGCTACTCCTATACATGCTGCTGCAGATAGACACAATATCAGACTTCTCTAGTAAAAAGGCTGCATACAGAATAGGACACAGTGCCTCAGCTACGTCACTCTTAACATGAAGCCTGCAGATAGGACCACAATCATCCGCTATTTCACAAACATGATGCCTGCAGATAGGACACGTGCATCAGGTATTCTCTATAACATTTGCTGCCTGCAGAGAGACACAATGCATTCAGCTACCTCTATAACATGCTGCTGCAGATCGGACACAATCATCAGCTACTTCTCTATAACATGCTTGCTGTCAGATAGGACCACAATCACCAGCTACTTCTCTCTATATAACATGCTGCCTGCGATAGGACACACAGTTCTACTCTTCTCTATAACATGCTGCCTGCAGATAGAACCCATCATCAGCTACTTCTCTATAACATGCTGCCTGCAGATAGGACACAGCTCAGCTATTCTCTATAAATGCTGCCTGCAGATAGGACACAGTCATCAGCTACTTCTCTATACATGCTGCCTGCAGATAGGACACAATGATCAGCTACTTCTACTATAACATGCTGCCTGCAGATAGGACACAATCATCAGCTACTTCTCTATAACATGTGCCTGCGATAGGACACAGTGCATCACTACTTCTCATAACATCTGCCTGCAGATAGGACACTCATCAGCTACTTCTCTATAACATGTGCCTGCAGATAGACACAGTCATCAGTTACTTCTCTATAACACGCTGCTGCAGATTAGGACACACAGTGCTCAGCTACTTCCTATATAACTGCTCCGCCAGATAGGACACATGCTCAGCTACTTCTCTATAACATGCTGGCCTGCAGATAGGACACAGTCACACCACTATCTCTATAAACTGCTGCCTGCAGATAGGCACACAGTCAGCTACTCTCTCTATAAACATGATGCCGCGATAGGACACAATTATCAGCTACTTCTCTATAACATGCGTCTTCCTGCAGATATGGACACAATCATCAGACTACTTCTCTATAACATGAGCCGGCAGATAGGAACATGAGCCAGATTTCTCTATAACATGCTGCCTGCAATAGGACACAGATTATCGCTACTTCTCTATACATGCTGCCTGCAGAAGGACACAGTCATCAGCTATCTCTATAACATGCTGCTGCAGATAGGACACAGTGCTCAGCTACTCTCTATAACATGCTGCCTGCAATAGGACCTATGTACAATGTGCACAGCTTCTCCTGCCTATAACATGCTGCCTGCAGATAGGGAACCATGTACAATCTGTTCAGCTCCTCCTGCTCTATACGATGCTGCCTTGCCGATTAGGACCACAGGTGTCATCTTTTACCCTTTTTCCCCCTTCTATAACATTGTGTCCGCATATAGGACAGACGGTGCTCAGCTACTTCTCTATAACATGTTAGCACCGCAAGATAGGACACTGGATCAGCTACTTCTTCTATAACATGCCGTCCTGCAGATAGGACACATGCACAGCTACTTCTCCTATAATCTGCCTGCAGATAGGACACAACATCGCTACTTCTCTATAACTGCTGCCTGCAGATAGACACATCGTCAGCAGTACACTCTATAACATGCTGCCTGCAGAAGGACACGTGGCTACTTCTATATAACGATGCCTGCAGATAGGACACAGTGATCACTACTTCTCTATAACATGACTGCAGATAGGACCAGTGCTCACTACTTCTATATACATGCGCTGCCTGCAGATAGGATACAGTGCTCATCTACCCTTCTCTATAACATGCTGCCGCAGATAGGACACAGTGATCGCTACTTCTCTATAACATGCGCCTGCAGATAGGACAGAGTGTCAGCTACTTCTCTACAAACATGCTGCCTGCAGATAGGACACAGTCATCAGCTACTCTCTATAACATGCGTCCTGCGATCAGAACGGTGCTCAGCTACTTCTCTATACATGTCGCCTGCAATTAGAGGCCCCTTCACTGTGAGAACTTACCTATAAACCACTACCAGTATGTTGTTAAGCAGCTGAACACCTTCAAGATCATGTTACTATCATGACCCAGGTGGTGACATGAACCAGAAAAGACTCTGAGTGAGATGTAACTTGGTTGTATATAAAATCAAGGAGGGCAGAGTTTTACTGAAGTGAAGCTCTCCCGCTCCCTCCACAGAATTACCCTCTTCACTGTGATGACCTGCATCCAGAGACCTCACTAAGAGATCGCTGAGTCCAGCTCATGAGGTCAATCACAGGGGGGTTCTAAGGCAGGGAGAGCTTGACTTCGTGTTAAACTCTCCACCTCCCTGACTATTTATCAGTTTAATCTCACTTAAAAGTTTTTTTTTTTTCCTTTTTCAATGATGCCACCACATTGGGCCATGAAGAAACGTGATCTAGGAGCGTTATCTTGACAACATAATGGTAATCATTCATGAGGCCATTTTTCTGATAAGTAGGTTTAAGGGAACCTTTTTCAACAGGATTTCTTAAATACATTGTATACAAGTTGTTCAGCAGTTTCCATGGGCTAATTCTTTTGTACCAAAGGAAACCCTTACACAAAACAGTCACCCAATGTTTCAGGGGGCATTTACTCCCTTTTTTTTCCCATTGACAACACATGCACACTCAGCCGACCAAAGTGCAACATGTTGAGCTGGAAGAAAAGTTACAGATCGGGCAGACATTTCAGCTATACAACAGTCCCTACTTAAGAAAACCCGACTTCACCCTAGTTACAACAGACCTCTGGTTATTGGTCTTTCTGTACTTTTAGCCTTGGGCTACAAAAACAGCTGTAAACAGATATCACAGGCGTCTGTAAAAGATTGATTTATTTAATCCTGCGCTATAACCGCTGCCGATGCAATTAGGACACTGTGCCACAGCTACTTCGCTATAACACGCTGCCTGGAGGCAGATAGGACATGGCACAGCTACTTCATCTATCAACACGCTTGCCTGCAGATAGGACACAGTGCACAGATATTTCCTCTATAACACGTCGCCTCAGATAGGACACAGTGCTCAGCTACTTCTCTAAACACGCGATGCCTGAGAGAGACACAGTGCACAGATTACTCTCATAAACACGGGGCTTTGGGGGGGGCCTTTGCAGATAGGACACCGAAGAGCTACTTCTCATATAACACGCTGCCTGCAGATAGGACAGTGCAAGCTACCTTCTCATAACAACGCTGCTGCAGAAGGAACGGGGTCAGCTAGTCTCTTAGAACATGCGTGCCTGCAAATATCGGACACGAGTTGCCAGTTCAATTCTTATAACACGTGCTAGCAGTAGTAGGACACAGTGATCACGCTACTTCTCTATAACGCTGGCTGCATGCAGATAGGGACACAGATCACAGCTACTTCACGTAACTAACGCCTGCCGGCAGATAGGACACAGTGACTGCAGCTACTTCTCTAATGTAGCACGCTGCCTGCTGCAGAAGGAACAGTGCCCAACACTACTCTATAACACGCTGATGCCAGATAGAGAACAACGGCAAAGCACTACTTCTCTATAACACGCGCTGCCGCGCAGACGGACACAGTGACAAGTCTTCTCTATAACACGGCTGCGCGCAGATAGGGACACCAGTGTCAGTTCTCAGCTAGATTCTCAGATAACACGCTGCCGGCAGATAGGAAAGCACCAGTGCCATCCGCTACATTCTCTATTAACAATGCGCTGCAGATTAGGAACCAGATCATCAAGCAATATTCCTACTAAAACCATGCTTGCCTCAGATTAGGGACACAAGGTGCCAGCTAACTTCTCTGATAACAGCCTGCATGCAGATGGACACATTGCCATAGCTACTTCTCTATAACACTTGCTTGCGGAGATAGGCACGATCTCAGCATATTCTCTCATAACACTGATGCTGACAGTAGGGGACACAGATGCACCAGTACTTTATATAACCTATAGACTAGGACACATGCTCAGTATTCCCTATCACGTTGACGACAGATGAACGATCAATGATACTTCTAATAAAATGTGCCTGCAGATAGGCACAGTGCTACAGCTACGTCTTTTTCGTAGACACATTGCTGCCTTGCAGATTAGGACACATGCACGCCTACTTCTCTAACAGCATGCCTGGCACCAGATACGAACACAGTCATCATGCACTTTCTATAACATGATGCCTGCAGAATGTAGGACACAACCATCAGCATACTTCCTCTATAAACATGCTGACATGCAGATAGGAACACGATGCATCAGCTACTATCTACTATAACCGATGCCTGCTGATTGGGACACATGATGCAAGAAGACTACTTCCCTCTATAAGCTGCGCCTTGGCAGATAGGACCATTCATAGCTACTTCTCTATAACATGCTGGCCTGCAGGATAGACACAATCATCAGTACTTCTCTCTATAAACATGAGTCATGCAAGATAGGACACAATTCATCAGCTAATTCCCCTTTTTTTCTTTTTTCTTAAAACATGCTGCTGCAGATAGGACACAGTTGCACAGCTACTTCTCTATAAATGATGCCTGCAGATAGTGACACCCTCATCAGCTACTTCTCTATTATAAAATGCTGCCTGCAGATAGGACACAGTCATAGCTATTCTCAACATGCTGCCTGCAGATAGGACACAGTGACTCGTACTTCTATATAACTGCTGCTGCAGATAGGACACAGTGATAGCTACTTCTCTATAACATGCTACCAGAGAAGGACACAGTCATCAGCAACTTCTCTATAAACCTGCTGCTTGCAGATAGGACACAATCATCAGTACTTCTCTAGAACCTGTGCCTGCAGATAGGCACACTCAGCACTTCTCTATACATGCGTCCTGCAGATAGGACCACAATCATAAGCTACTTCTTTAAAATGCTGCCTGCAGATAGGACACCGTGCACAGCTACTTCTACTATAACAGGTGCGGCCTGCAGATAGGACCACAACATTATCAGCTTACTCTCTATAAACATGTGCCGCAGATAGGACACAGTCTCATCAGCTACTTCTCATAATAACATGCTGATGCAAATAGGAAACAGGCTCAGTACTCTCTATAACATGCTGCTGCAGATGGACACTATGTAAATGTGCTCAGGCTCCTCCTCGCTATATAACATGTGCGCAGATAGGACACTATGTACAATCTGTTCAGCCCTTCCTGCTCATAAGATGCTGCTGGCGATAGGACACAGTGCTGCAGCTACTTCTCTATAACATGCGTCTGCAGATAGGACACGGTGCCTCAGGTACTTCTCTATAACATGTTGCCGACAGTAGGACACTGTGATCAGTACTCTCATAACATGCGTCCTGCAGATAGGGACACAGTGCAAAGCTACTCTCTATAAAATGCTGCTGCAGATAGGGACACACATGAACTTCTCTATAAAATGATGGCAGGCAAGATAAGGACACAGTCCATAGCTACTTCTCGTATTAACATGCTGCCTGCGAAGATAGGAAAGTGCTCAGTAGCTACTTCTATAAACATGCTGCCTGCAGATAGGACACAGTGCTCAGCTACTTCTATATAACATGCTGCCTGCAGATAGGACACAGTGATCAGCTACTTCTCTATAACATGCTACCTGCAGATAGGACACAGTGCTCAGCTACTTCTCTATAATACGCTGCCTGCAGATAGGATACAGTGCTCAGCTACTTCTCTATAACATGCCGCCTGCAGATAGGACACGGTGCTCAGCTACTTCTCTATAACATGTGTCCTGCAGATAGGACACTGTGATCAGCTACTTCTCTATAACATGCGTCCTGCAGATAGGACACGGTGCTCAGCTACTTCTCTATAACATGTCGCCTGCAAATTAGACGGCCCCTTCGCTGTGATAACTTACCTAATAAACCACTACCAGTATGTTGTTAAGCAGCTGAACACCTTCAAGATCATGTTACTATCATGACCCAGGGTGGTGACATGAACCAGAAAATGAACACTGAAGTGAGATGTAACTTGGTTGTATAAAATCAAGAAGGCAGAGTTTATTACTGAAGTGAAGCTCTCCCGCTCCCCTCCACAGAATTCCCTCTTCACTGTGATGGACCTGCATCCAGAGACCTCACTAAAGAGATCTGCTGAAGTCCAGCACATGAGGTCAATCACAGGGGGGTTTCTAAGGCAGGGAGAGCTTGACTTCAGTGTTAAACTCTCCACCTCCCTGACTATTTATCAAGTTTACATCTCACTTAAAAGTTTTTTTTTTCCTTTTTCAATGATGCCACCACATTGGGCCATGAAAGAAACGTGATCTAGAAGGCGTTATCCTTGACAACATAATGGTAATCATTCATGAGGCCAATTTCTTCTGATAAGTAGGTTTAAGGGAACCTTTTTCAACAGGATTCTTAGAATACATTGTATACAAGTTGTTCAGCAGTTTCCATGGGCTAATTCTTCTTTGTACCAAAGGAAACCCCTTACACAAAACAGTCACCCAATGTTTCAGGGGGCATTTACTCCCTTTTGCCCATTGACAACACATGCACACTCAGCCGACCAAAGTGCACATGTTGAGCTGGAAGAAAAGTTACAGATCTGGGCAGACATTTCAGCTATACAGACAGTCCCCTACTTAAGAAAACCCGACTTACGACCCCTAGTTACAAACAGACCTCTGGTTATTGGTCATTTACTGTACTTTAGCCTTGGGCTACAATAAACAGCTGTAACAGATATCACAGGCGTCTGTAAAAGATTTATTATTAATCCTGGTTCTTAGGACAATCCAACATTTTTAAAATCCAATTATCACAGAAGCCAAAAAATATACAGTTCTGACTTGCATACAAATTCAACTTAAGAACAAATCTACAGAACCGATCTTGTACATAACCTGGGGAATGCCTAAACCAGATATTAGAGCCGCTTCTGTGTACTGATCCACTATTCTAGACAGTCTCTTTTGGATCTGTATATAATGCATGATTCCACATCAGTAATAAAGCTATTGTGTCCTCCCAGCACGCAGGCTGCGTCCTCGGATACTCCATTACTGTTGTATCCTGCACTTAAAAGACAGAAAAAAAGATGGGGAAAATTCTGCCACCTCCATCCATTAAATGATCTCTCATGGATCAGCAAAGCCATGAAACAGAGAGCCTCTACTTTATCCTCTGATCTCTGAAGAAGCAGAAATATTAAGTCAGGCTCCACTTATACTGATAAAACCACATATTTTCTAATAGAAGAAAAGGGTAAGTGATAATAAAACCAATATCAAGGTGAGATATTGATACCAGGCATTTATGAGGATTCGGATGTATGTGGCAGAATACTAATGTGCCATCAGCTTCATTTCCCAGACAATATCAGTTATTAAACTCATCATCCAAAGCCAAACTTCCTATCCACCTGCTTTGTAAGAAACTTCCAATCCTCCTGCTTTGTAAGAAACTTCCAATCCTCCTGCTTTGTAAGAAACTTCCAATCCTCCTGCTTTGTAAGAAACTTCCAATCCACCTGCAAAAGAACAATCCCGGATTTGAGGGGATTTGAAGCCACTGTTGAAGTCACTGTTGACACATTTTTATTCAGCCACTTCCATTCTGATCCGCAGCGCGGGGTTAATGTGAGTACAACACATGGTGTAGTGTCATTACAGTCCACAGAAAAGGGGAAAGTTCATAGTATCCACATTAGATTTACGATATATGTAGGTGTCACACGAGGCCGGTGGGTGTCATTCGGCCTGCAGCCTTGTATTATCTGTCCAGTCTCCCTTTCCCTGCACCTCTAGTGTCCTGGTGCACATTTTTTGCACATTTATTTCTGTCAGTCTTTGCACGTTCTTTGTAGTGTAAACTGTTCCATCTTTCTGCTACCTCTATGGAAGGCATCACATGTATCTCTAAGTCTTTCAAGCATCTACCATCACAACAAGGTAAAACATTCCTATTAGTCTGGCTATGGTCAGGCAGGAATTCACTGCAGAGACACTTTTTGGCCGGGGTCTTTACATGGATCCTTCTAAGGATGACCTGAGGGAAGGAAAGCTATTGTAATACAAAGTAGTCAGATGTAAATTGGCCCCTTTTACAACTAAATGTATATCGCCAACAACTAGTTTGGGTTGCAGAATCACTAAGTATTTGGTAGGGCTCATGCTGTACGGTGGGAAAGGCTCTCTATACAACGAAAAGCAAACAGAAGTCTTTATGCTTTTTTCAGCAGGGTACAGGCGGTCTCCGGGTTACATACAAGATAGGTTCCTTGGGTTTGTACTTAAGTTGAATTTGTATGTAAGTCGAAACTGTATATTTTATAATTGTAACTCCAGTATTTTTATTTTGTCCCAGTGACAATTGGATTTTCACATTTTTTTGCTGTAATGGGACCAAGGATTATGAATAAAGCTTCATTACAGACACCTTACAGCTGATCATTGCAGTCTGGGACTATAGTAACATCCAGAGAGGTCACTAGGGATCACAGGGGAAAAAGAGGGGTCTGTCTGTAACTAGGGGTTGTCTGTAAGTCGGGTGTTCTTAAGTAGAGGACCGCCTGTTTACCAATTCAGTGAAATAAAATAAATAGTGTACTGCCCTTGCTCCGGTGCCCGTATTAGGACTTGGCAGCGGCGTACCCCCTCTTCAGCATCACATTGGCCACACTGGAAGGACGTCTCCTCTTCTAACCACTCATTTCATATGTTTCCACGTTACCCTAACACCCTTTTTGTGGCAAGAGAAAATAAGGGAAAGCTTGAGGCAAGGATGGAGATTTAGAGAGGTAGGGGTTAAGCCACCTGGCCCTATTGATATGCCAATTTGTAACCCAGTAGAAAGAACTGCAGACTGGCTCTATTCAGCAAGGGTCACTTTAAAGAGCCCAATTTCTATGAGACAATAATCTCATCACAGTGGGAAAACAGAGAGCAGCAGGAACTATCTGACCAAAGTAAGCAGCAGATAACTGGTGGGGGCAGGGGAGAGAAACTCCCCACACGGCTCAGCTCAAGGAAGACGCTTTTCACTCCGACTTTTGTTTCTTCATTTTCATCAAGACACAAAAAAAAAAAATGCAATAAAATGTTGTTTCATGCGTTTCTTTTTATAGGCTTTTCAGACCCGGCAACTGAAGTGTTAATCGTTTAATGATGCCAGGGAGGTGACAGATAAAAAACATTGCAGCCAGCAATGAAAAACTGGAATTCTTTTCAGCGAGTTCCAAAACGTCTGGATTCTGACTCGAAGCTCAAGTGCAGTTGGAGCCAAAGTGTCTATGTATCTTCATAGTGAAAAAAAAAAATCTAACTCTGCTCCAACAAGGGGCCGCGTCTGAATAAGCCGGGTTCACATCACGTATTTTGCATCCAGCTGATGTATGCTGAAATATATATGTTTAAAAATTAACAGAAATGGATGCAAAAAAAAAAAGTCGCATCCGTTTTTGCACTTTAAAAACTTAAACAATTCCCCCCCCCCCCACTTCCTGCGCCTTCTGAAGCCAATCCCATGTGTCCTTACCAAAATGAAGAATTTTAAGTTCCATATTTGGGCATAAAAACGGATGTGACAGATCGATGCATACGCTTAAACACGTCCTGCATAGGTCATCCATAGACACCAATGAGAAAAGAGAAAGTACAGGCGGTCCCCTACTTAAGGACACCCGACTTACAGACAACCCATAGTTACAGACAGACCCCTCTGACCTCTGGTGAAGCTTTCTGAATGCTTTACTATAGTCCCAGACTGCAATAATCAGCTGTAGAGTTTCTGTAATGAAGATTTATTGATAATCCTTGTTCCATTACAGCAAAAAATGTTTAAACTCCAATTTTCACTAGGGCCAATTTTTTTTTTGTCTGGATCTACAATTATAAAGTATACAGTTTCGACTTGCATACAAATTCAACTTAAGAACAAACCTTCAGACCCTATCTTGTACTTAACCCGGGGACTGCCTGTATAGGTTTTTACAATAAAACATGGGCTGATTAATTAGCCGGAGAACGTTTTTAGATAAGTTTTTTGCAGTCAAAAACATGAGACAACCATGAGGTCCTGCGGTTCCACCAGTAGTTTACCATCGATGTCCACGGCACCCTAACCAGCAACAGGTGATGGGACACTACAGATCTCTAGAGATCGCTCTGCTGCTGGTATAGGGCAGGTTTCTTGCAGTATCTAATCTAACACTATTACTGTATAAACAGCATAAGAAGAACACCCGAGGGTGGAATGTCCAGCTCACCCAAAAGGAGACAATCCCAGCTTCCCTGGTCTCGGCCACAGTGCACACTACCACTTCCACGCCATAGGATCCACGCAATGCAAAAGGTAAGCCAAACCTTTTGCTTGCCTTTTGTGCTACTGTATAAAGGTGCACGGGTGACAATAGAGGTCGTCAGTAGTGCAGTAATCAAAGATGTCATAATGACTCAGCAATGACCAGAGAATCAAGAAATCAACATGTATCTGTTATGATTACAAAAACAGAGAAAATATGGAGGATTTTTTTTGCATCACAATATTCATTACACTCATTGTGCTCATTCACTAAAGGTCGCGGATTGCACTTTCTTGGGACTGTTCGCCGTTTTCAGGGATTGCACAGATCGGACAGGTATGTAACAGGTGTCTGCTATGGGATTGTTTCGCACGCGATGGGATTTTAGCACAGCTGCGCTGCTTCCATGCGGCACAAATCAGGGGGTGTGCCGCCGGACGATCCGACTGATTCGGACTGAGCGCGGGATTTAATTTTTAAATTGTGTCGCATCCAATGCACTTACATGCACCAGGAAGAAGAAGGTGAACTCCGGGGACCTGACAATTGATAGGAGGGGAGAGGGGGCAACAATATTGGGGGAGGTGTTTATTATGACAGAGGCCACAATGTAGAGGAGAGGAGAGGGGTGCCACAATATGTGGGGAGGTGTTGTGAATGACAGAGGCCACCATTGAGGGGAGGAGGAGAGGGTCACAATAGTAGGAGTAAGAGGAGGAATTTGATCTAATTTAATATAACAGCATTTTTCAACATTTCCTTAATGATAATTTTCGGCTCTGCTATCCTGCCACGGGCCTATTCTTGGCTTCCATAGGTGATAATCTGGAGTGAAGCGCTTCTTATGGATAATTTATGGAAAACACAAATAAATCAATAATCGTAATTATCTTACATTTACTATTTCCAATAACCCGACGCCCTGAAAACAGCTCCGATATAGTCTCTCTCCTGACATTCCAAAATGACCTTGCGCTCAACTTGTCGGGATGACGGATCGGCGTATGGATTTATATCCTAGTCAGTCATTAGTTAATCTACTGAGGAGGTGAGGGGAGAGAGATTTGAGCGATTTGGACAGCGGGGAATTGGCTTACACAAGTCCTTCTGGATGGACATTTGCTAACGCGGCAGTTACAAAATAATCCGATCGAGTGCTTATTAATTTGATGGTTGAGTGTCTTGGTGTGGCGCCCCCTGGCGTGTGCACGCCTCCTACTGTCTGCATGATGAGAGGCTGGCCCAAAAAAGTATCATACTAGATGTCCCCTTCAAGTTTAAAGGGGTCTTTTGATTTTCAAAAAATGGCACAAGGGGATAAAATCCAAAACCGTGCTTGACATGGGCTCCCACTGTGATCAACATCAACTAGACGGACAGTATGCCTGCAGATAGGACACAGTGATCAGTTACTTCTCTATAACATGCTGCCTGCAGATAGGACACAGTGCTCAGCTACTTCTCTATAATACGCTGCCTGCAGATAGGATACAGTGCTCAGCTACTTCTCTATAACATGCTGCGTGCAGATAGGACACAGTGATCAGTTACTTCTCTATAACATGCTGCCTGCAGATAGGACACAGTGATCAGCTACTTCTCTATAACATGCTGCCTGCAGATAGGACACGGTGCTCAGCTACTTCTCTATAACATGTTGCCTGCAGATAGGACACTGTGATCAGCTACTTCTCTATAACATGCGTCCTGCAGATAGGACACAGTGCACAGCTACTTCTCTATAACATGCTGCTCCTCTAGGATTATAAGGTCCTGACCCTCCACATGACAGAGGGGACACATGAGGGATATGCCCTGGTCATCCTCTAGGATTAAAAGGTCCTGACCCTCCACATGACAGAGGGACAGATGAGGGATATGCCCTGGTCATCCTCTAGGATTATAAGGTCCTGACCCTCCACATGACAGAGGGGACACATGAGGGATATGCGCTGGTCATCCTCTAGGATTATAAGGTCCTGACCCTCCACATGACAGAGGGGACACATGAGGGATATGCGCTCGTTTCCTCTTATTCCCACCAGACAATTTGGTGGCCGCCACCATCTGCAGGAAGCGAACGTCTTGTGTGACTCTGGAGGAGCGAGAAGCGGCGTCTTGTTATTTCAGCCTACGGGAAATCCTCTCCTCTTACTTCAGCGCTGTCACATTGGCGCTGCCGGCCATCGCCGCCTGCACAATCCTCTGGAAATCCGCGGATCAATTCTGCAATCTGCGAGGCAATAAAAGCGCAGCAGGAGGATTTGTATTTATTACAATCCATCACTCCTGCACTTAGCACTCGCTCCCACCGGGCGACTAAGAAATATGGCGGCGACGGAGAAAGTTTCAGCTTCATGACACTGAGTATCACCAAAGTTATTTGTCTGAACTTGGCACGGACTCAAGGAAGCTGGAAAATTCCAGTAATCCAGAATCGTGCAATCCCGGGAATCCGTAACAATCAGCGGCTGTGACACCGCAGTCTAACGGAAATAGCGACTTATATACAGGCAGACGGTGGACATATGGTGGACGCCGCACACACGGTCCCATGCTCCAGTATGAAGGAGGCCGCCATCGTGTATCCACAGGACTGCGCAGATCCATCCGCCCCCTCCCATGTCATCTCTATTCACAATCTTCCAGGTGCAGAAGTGTAACGCCCTGAAAACAGGCGCCATGACACAGGAGCGAGACACTGCTCACCCCAATCACAGCAAACAGAACGCAGGGGATTGCGGGACACGCAATCGGATTTTGTCGCAATCGCGCCGGCTTTAACGCAACACAAATCGGGGGGCGGGCCGATGGATGATCCAACAGATTCGGACTACACTGGGGATTTAACATTCAAAATTGTGTAGCAAGCCAAGCACTTACATGCACCGGGAAGAAGAAGGTGAACTCCGGGGACCTGAGCAGGGAAGAGACACATGCAGGATATCGGGGGCAGGATCTTAGTGACTCCCTTCACAGCGCATTATACACGGACAATGCACTTACATGCACCAGGAAGAAGAAGGTGAACTCCAGGGACCTGAGCGGGGAAGCGACACATGCAGGATATCGGGGGCAGTATCTTAGTGACTCCCCGCACAGCACATTATACACGGACAATGCACTTACATGCACCAGGAAGAAGAAGGTGAACTCCGGGGACCTGAGCGGGGAAGTGACACATGCAGGATATCGGACGCAGGATCTTAGTGACTCCCCGCACAGCGCATTATACACAGACAATGCACTTACATGCACCAGGAAGAAGAAGGTGAACTCCGGGGACCTGAGCGGGGAAGCAACACATGCAGGATATCGGGTGCAGGATCTTAGTGACTCCCCGCACAGCACATTATACACGGGCAATGCACTTACATGCACCAGGAAGAAGAAGGTGAACTCCAGGGACCTGAGCGGGGAAGCGACACATGCAGGATATCAGGGGGGTCCTTCTCTGTGTATGGTGGGGACTGGGAGCAGGTGATGGGGGGCAGGGTCCTCCTCTGTGTATGGTGGGGACTGGGAGCAGGTGATGGGGGGCAGGGTCCTCCTCTGTGTATGGCGGGGACAGGGAGCAGGTGGTGGGGGGCAGGGTCCTCCTCTGTGTATGGTGGGGATTGGGAGCAGGTGGTGGGGGGCAGGGTTGAGAATAGTCACAAATCCATCAATTACAACCAAGGAAGGGAAGGGATTGGATGAGGAAGGGATTTGGGGAACATTTCTATATAACATAACTGTCAATGTTGAGGGTTTTTGTTTGTGTTTTTTTCTGTTTTCCTTTTTTTTAACACATTGTGGCCTCTGTCATTCATAACACCTCCCCCAATATTGTGGCTCCTCTCCTCCTCCCCCTTGCATTATGGCCTCTGTCCTCCTTCCCTCTTATTGTGGCTCTTCTCTAGCTCCCCTCACATTGGTGCTTATTTACTAAGGGTCGCGGATCGCACTTTCGTCAGTCTGTTCGCCGTTTTCGGTATTTGCGCAGCTTTGAGAGGTATTTAATAGGTGTCTGCGCTGGGATTGTGTCGCACACGATCAGATTTTGGCGCAGCTGTGCCGGCTTCCATGCCCCACAAATCGAGGGGCCGTGCCGTAGGACGACCCTACTGATTTGGACTGAGCGCAGGATTTAACTTTCAAATTGTGTCGCAAGACAATGCACTCACATGCACCAGGAAGAAGAAGGTGAACTCCGGGGACCTGAGCGGGGAAGCGACACATGCAGGATATCGGGGGCAGGATCTTAGTGACTCTCCGCACAGCGCATTATACACGGACAATGCACTTACATGCACCAGGAAGAAGAAGGTGAACTCCGGGGACCTGAGCGCGGAAGTTACACATGCAGGATATCGGGCGCAGGATCTTAGTGACTCCCCGCACAGCGCATTATACACGGACAATGCACTTACATGCACCAGGAAGAAGAAGGTGAACTCCGGGGACCTGAGCGGGGAAGCGACACATGCAGGATATCGGATGCAGGATCTTAGTGACTCCCCGCACAGCGCATTATACATGGACAATGCACTTACATGCACCAGGAAGAAGAAGGTGAACTCCGGGGACCTGAGCGGGGAAGCTACACATGCAGGATATCGGGCGCAGGATCTTAGTGACTCCCCGCACAGCGCATTATACACAGACAATGCACTTACATGCACCAGGAAGAAGAAGGTGAACTCCAGGGACCTGAGCGGGGAAGCGACACATGCAGGATATCGGATGCACGATCTTAGTGACTCCCCGCACAGCGCATTATACACGGACAATGCTCTTTCCTGGGAACTTGTTGGACCGGGTAAGTAAATGTGCCCCATTGTGTCCCCTGTCCTCCACCCCCCATATTGTGGCCCTTGTCCTCTTCTCCTCATATTGTGGCTCCTCTCCATTTCCCCTCATATTGTGACCGCTATCCTCCACCCCCCTCCATATTGTGGCCCCTGTTCTCCATTCCTCTGATATTGTGGCCGCTGTCCTCCCCTCACATTGTGTGTCCCTGTTCTCCATTTCTCTGATATTGTGGCCCCTGTCCTCCCCTCACATTGTGTGTCCCTGTTCTCCATTCCTCTGATATTGTGGCCCCTGTCCTCCTCCTGTTGCTGTATATTAAACACAAACAAAAATGTGATACTTACCTTTCCCTCATTCCCCCACAGCAGTCCTGCTCCCTCTTCTGCCACAGATCTGAAGCTGACTTAGTAGAGGGAGGAGTTGGCCAAGGCCAATCTAGGCGAGGTGCCACATTCACACATGGCTGTGGAAGAGGAGAAGCAGACCTGTGTGGAGATAGAAGGAAGCCAATCCCTCCTCCTGGTTCCTATACCTAGGCTGCACTACGGCCCTGCAGCTGTAGAGTGCTGGGAGGAGGAGGGGTGCCGCCCAAAAGCCTGGAACAGCAGACAGTAAAAAACAGTAAATGTCCCGCCTAATTCGGGATGGTTGGGAGCTATGGAGGTGCCATGTTTGTGCAGTGTGAGGGGATGGGAGAGAAAGCCAACTGGAAGCCCCTTGCGATCAGACACAAAGTGAAGCAATTCCCCTCTTACACGTGATGTGACTATGATTTTCGGACACTGGGAGGAGTAAACAGCCCCCTCCCTGTCTCATGGTCACATGATGTGGGGTCTCCCTGCATCCCATAACCATGGACTATACTGAAGAAATCAGTCAGCAGGGAAACTGATTGTATATTAGTAAGTTGCTTGTAATGGGGAGTCTATTGTTATAGTGCACATTGATGTTTCCCTGGATAACCCCTTTGAAAGTTTGTCTAACCTTAACCTTACACCTTGTATCCATTTTCTGAGATTATACTATAAACATTTTGCAGCATTCTTATGTGCATGGTGTCCCATCATAAGATACCATGGTGTCCCACAGAGCCACACCCCTTTCCCACTAAGCCACTCCCCCTTTTTTTTTTTTTTTACAAAGTAGTAAAAGTGTAGAAACACTTAGTGAAGACTTGTTAGATACCGTAGCTTTTGGTGCCAGAAATTCATGGCATTTTACTTCATTTTCCCTAATGTGTGTTTAAATATTGGTCCAATTTTTTTAATTTTTCTCAAAGTCGCATATGGCTTTCTTGTATTGTTGAAAGAGACAGTGCTCGAAGGGGTGTGCTGTACTGCAACTTTCTGGATTAGATGTGGGGTACACCTGACTGATTAAGGAGTGTACTTCCCCTAGACTGGTGGCCGACGTTATTAGATGTGAAAAGGTTAAACATTTGGGTACGATTGCACTTTAATAGGGTTGGGGATCTGTGCCCTTAAGATGTGTTCTCACCCCTCCCCTGTTACTTACCTCATGATGTTCTCCCCTCCTACAGGAGGGACCTGAGCGGGGAAGCGACACATGCAGGATATCGGACGCAGGATCTTAGTGACTCCCCGCACAGCACATTATACACGGACAATGCACTTACATGCACCAGGAAGAAGAAGATGAACTCCGGGGACCTGAGCAGGGAAGTGACACATGCATTTTTGTAGTTTTTACACAAAAGTAGTTACATCCTAGAAGATATTTGAACTTGCTGTATAATAAAGAGGAGTGATCATACCCTACGCCTGAACACCTCAGGGCTTTATCCTGGGACTCTATACAGGACACAGATATTCTCACATTTACTCACAGTTCAGACTGAGGTTGAGCTCATTGCTGGTGTCAGTATTGAGTAGGTTGGTGGCTGCACAGGTGAAGGGTCCGGTGTCCCCCCTGGAGACGGGGCTGATGGTGAGATTGGAGCTCGGAGGAGAATCACTCTGGGTGATGGAATATGAGGGATGTGGGGACAATGGTTCTCCTTTAAGGCTCCAGGAGAAGGTGACGGCTGAACCCCGAGCGGAGCAATAGAGAGACACCGAGTCCTGTCCTGCCCAGAGCGCGGCCGATGTGTTACTGGTCAGATTAACGTCTGAGATTTTAACTGTGAACAAATAAAGATGCAGAGAAATCTGTGACATTTCAGAGGCAGAATCAGATATTCACTATAAATTTGCATATAAAACGACACATTTTTCTATAAATCTAAGATAAGTATTCTGTGCAGTCAGTAAATGTACAGGGAGGATGTGACACGTTCGGCTCCCACCAATGTTTCAGGAGATAAGAAGCCTTATAATTCTCTTCGCTATATCCGTGGCTACTCCATGTACAGACAGTCCCTGGGTTACGTACAAGATAGGGAACGTAGGTTTGTTCTTAAGTTTATTTTGTATGTAAGTTGTAACTGTATATTTTATAATTGTAGTTCTTTTGCTCCAGTGACAATTGGAGTTTCAAATTTTTTTGATGTAATAGGACCAAGGTTTATCAATAACGCTTCATTACAGACACCTTACAGCTGATCCCTTCAGCCGGGGACTATAGTAACATCCAGAGAGGTCACCAGAGGTCACAGGGGGCAGAGGGGTCCGTCTGTAACTAGGGGTCGTCTGTAAGTCGGGTGTGTCCTTAAGTGGGGGACTGCCTGTAATGGGGCGGCTGCTCTACGCACAAGTCATTAGATGACACAATTTATTAATTCAGAATTAATTCCTGGTAACGGATATAAAAACTATATATTTATAACATGACCCCAACTAGACCGTCCTTCTGCACAGATGACACATAAGAGCCGGTGACAGATGTGATGAGTAGATGACACTGAGCCGGTGACAGATGTGTTGAGTAGATGACACATAAGAGCCGGTGACAGATGTGATGAGTAGATGACACATAAGAGCCGGTGACAGATGTGATGAGTAGAGGACACATAAGAGCCGGTGACAGATGTGATGAGTAGATGACACTGAGCCGGTGACAGATGTGATGAGTAGATGACACTTACCGGCCAGGCTGAGCCTCACGTCGCTGCTGTTCTGGCTGCTGAGTAAGTTTCTGGCTGTACATATGAAGGATCCGCTGTCATCAGAGGAGACCGGGCTGATATTGAGCCGCGTGTTATTCTCCGTCACATGGAATCGGCCTCCTCCAGAGATTGGCGCCCCCTGTAGACTCCAGGAGTAGCTGACATCTGTACCACGAGCAGAACATCGGAGAGACACGGAATCTATTCCCGGCCACACAAGTCCCGATACATTACTGGTGACCACCACATCCGAGACCGGGACTAAGAGACACAACACAAAGACCAGAGTCAGGATTATAAATGAGGAGAAGATATCATTGATGTGGACAGTCTCAGGATTGTAGATGAGGAGGAAGATATCAGTGATGGGGACAGTCTCAGGATTGTAGATGAGGAGAAGATATCAGTGATGGGGACAGTCTCAGGATTGTAGATGAGGAGGAAGATATCAGTGATGAGGACAGTCTCAGGATTGTAGATGAGGGAGAAGATATCAGTGATGAGGACAGTCTCAGGATTGTAGTTGAGGAGGAAGATATCAGTGATGTGGACAGTCTCAGGATTGTAGATGAGGAGGAAGATATCAGTGATGTGGACAGTATCAGGGTTGTAGATGAGGAGGAAGATATCAGTGATGAGGACAGTCTCAGGATTGTAGATGAGGAGGGGGAAGATATCAGTGATGGGGACAGTCTCAGGATTGTAGATGAGGAGGATGATATCAGTGATGAGGACAGTCTCAGGATTGTAGATGAGGAGGAAGATATCATTGATGGGGACAGTCTCAGGATTGTAGATGAGGAGAGGTGAACTCCGGGGACCTGAGCGGGGAAGTGACACATGCAGGATATTGATCGCAGGATCTTAGTGACTCCCCGCACACGAACAATGCACTTTCGGTGAACGCCAGCGGACAGGTAAGTAAATGAGCCCCATTATGGCTAAGGCAAGTGCAAAAAACAAAGTTTAAAGCGACAGCTTTACCATCAGAACCCAACTTGTTCATGAACGTTCCACTGACCTTAGTCATGTGTTCTACGTGTTGATACATTAGGAGTTTTCACTCTTTCTTTAGATATGAGGTTTACTTTTCCTTAATTTGTTTACCATCTGGTATTGCAGCGCTGCCTCATCCCTCTTCAGTCACCTCCTTCAGTTACAATGGGGAGGGTTCCAAAAATAATAAGGTTTTGATACTTTCCTGAGACCAGTCAGGCCGTCTAAAAGATAGCTAAATTTATCACAGGGGCTTATGCTGCATAACAAATTTGGCATCTCTTACTTCGGCTTATTTCAGACCAACCGTTTCCCGCTGTGAGAGTATTCTAGTCCCTGCACTTTATTCTACGCACTTTCAAAATGTGTAAGTGAGGCACCAAACAAATAAAAATCATAAAAGACATAATAAATCTGAAGAAACTTACAAGACTCCAGAAAAGTATTGGTGTAAATTTACACCAGAATCCTGATCATCACCATAAAATGGCTTTATACAGGCAGTCCCCGGGTAACGTTCTGTAGGTTTGTTCTTAAGTTGAATTTGTATGTAAGTCGGAACTGTATATTTTATCATTGTAACCCCAGCCAGAACTTTTTTGGTCTCTGTGACAATTGGATTTTAAAAATGTTGGGTTGTCATAAGAACCAGGAGTAACATAAAGCTTCATTACAGATGACTTTAATAACTGTTATAGCTGATTATTGTAGCCTAAGGATAAAGTACAATAAATTACCAATATCCAGTGGTCCATTTGTAACTAGGGGTCGTATGTAAGTCGAGTGTTCTTAAGTAGGGGACCGCCTGTACTCCTGTCCTGGAGAACATAAACACTTGTCAGGAGTTTAGCCCTGAAAGATCTATATATACTGTATATACTGCAGCTGCCTGGAGACATCACATGGAGTCAGACAGCATGTAACTCCCTATGTCCTCATACACACTGCTGCAGGTTTTGGCAGTGCATCAGACCCGGGTTCATGGAGCAATTTGATCATTGCAGTCAATGGGTCAATGAAGACCCCGGAGGCCACACGTGCAGGACCCCAGCGAGCCGTCAATATCTACATCGTCAGTACATTAACCAGTATCCTGACAAAGCAAGGAGGCAAAACGTGGGTCAAGGCGCAGGGTGATACATTTCGTTCTAGTTTTAAATCATTTTATGTATTGTACACCGTTATTGTAGTGTGTTTTAGACCTATTTTAGTGTACGGTTTACTGCTTCTCCTCTATGTCTGGTCACTGTAATGAAGATGTAGATATTCACATTCTTGCTATTAGTAATATACAGGCGGTCCCCTACTTAAGAACACCTGACTTACCTACGACCCCTAGTTACAGACGGACCTCTGGATGTTGGTAATTTCCTGTACTTTAGTCCTAGGCTACAATAATCATCTATAACAGTTATCACTGGCGTCTGTAATGAAGATTTATTATTACTCCTGGTTCTTATCAACATTTTTTAAAATCCAATTGTCACAGAGACCAAAAAAATTGACTGCAGTTACAATTATAAAATATACAGTTCCGACTTACATACAAATTCAACTTAAGAACAAACCTACAGAACCGGTACGTAACCCGGGGGCTGCCCGTACATTGATAAAGCTGTTATAATATAGTTTTTGTACAGTTATTGGTTTACAGGTCTGCGGCGCCATCTGTGCTCCCAACTTGGAGAAAATTTAAACTAAACAAAACATTTTTTAGCCAGTATGAAATTGTCCGAGACAAGACGTCTACGTAAGAGTCCGGACTACCCCAATCACATCTTCTGATCAACAACTATTCCGGAATAAACCCTTCTCTAGTTTATCAAACACTAGATCTCAATCATACCCTAAAAATAAAAAAGGTCCAGTATAGACCCATCAACTAAGATGCGACAGGTTGATAGATACGACACAAATTTGTTCCCAACTGAAAGTAACTAATTGACGAGACTTCATGGAAAAGTCATGGAAAAGTCTTCAAAAAGAGAAATTCAACTCAATTCAATGGACAGATGTATCACTGACACTTAGGAAACATCTTCTCTGAAGAAGATCCAAGTTCATAAACTTAGTTCTGCGATTGTAGGTGTCATCACAAACATGGATCAACGCAATGTCATGTATAGGTTGGGCTATGATGGACTGATGCCTTTTTACTATGACCCTATCAATGGTATTGGCCAAAACTATCCTTGGCCCAGCTAACGTCTCATATACCAAGTTTGTAACGCTGACTACTATTCCTCCCTTCTCCCCAAACACATGCATGCCTGGTATGACTGGGCATGCAGGTGCGACTGGGGAGAGGGGGAAAGCTGCTGCTCTAAAAAGTGCTTTATCTTCTTTATCCATACAAAGAGCATAGAACATGGAAGGAAACATTTGTTAACATGAAAACATTCTTTGGAAGTTTTGCAGGCTTGGGTGACAACTGGAAACCAACTCATGACAGCAGAGTCCTAGGGCTGGACGTCACCAGCATCGGTGGCCGAGTCACATGACTTATCGATCCCGGGAAGGGCTGTGTATGACCAGGACAAGGGCTGACCATGCATAATAGATTAGATAAACCAGAATGCAGCCAACCTGTACATAGAAACAGTACGCCAACCAACATATATACATATGCGTGTTTTATGCTTCTTCATCCCGTCTGATAACCCGGAAATGATCCCACTGGCAATTATTGGCCTCGGTGGAGGAAGCCTCAGCCGGTGATTGGCTGAATTGTACTTCCTGGAAGTGGAGACCAGCGCAGACCTGGTAATTATTAGAACGGGAATATCAAAGATGGGTGACGAGAGCGCGGCTTCTGTTAGATCTGATCCCTTTGGGAAACTGCTAAACATTTTTGTCTCCTGACGGGGAATCAGCTTTAAGACTCATTAAAGGTGCAATAGATTAAAAAAGCTCAAAAGATATAATTATAAAAAAAAAGCCCTTGCATATACACTATTGCCGTTGGGATGTAGAATAAGTAACAAATAGCGAGTATATACATAATATTATATACATAGACACACATATATACATAATATATATATATATATACACATAGACACACATATATACATAATATATATATATATACACATAGACACACATATACACATAATATATATATACACAGACACACATATATACATATAATACATGTACACACAACAAAAAATAATAGCAAAGAACCGAGATGCCGACCAGAACTTCTCCCATAATATCAGATCCGTGATGACGGACGATGAAGCTTCTACAACTTCTTACCATTTGGCAGGAGGCGGCAATTCTCATGTTTACTGCAGAATGCTGACAGACACAAGTGATACACATGACTCGCCACTATGTACAAGAGCAGCATCCGGATACCATCTCCCAGCCAATAGGAGGCCGGCTCAGGACGTCAATGAAAATCCATTAATCGTCCCAATTCTCATTCCCCCACACACTGTCCTACTATTCCCGGGAATGAGTCACCATCACAGTGCTAGGATAAGAGATGCCGTCACATACGTATAGGACATTAGGGAAGGAGACAAACAGCTAAGTTTTTCTCAAGTTGGCGGTGATGTAATACAATCATAATGGCGATTACTCAACAATATGGGAATAGACATCCCGCAATCCTTTACGTCTTCTCTACAGATGGTGTGTGAGAAGACAGGCGGATATATGATGGCACCCATAGCGTTACAGGGCCCTGATAGGTGCTGCGGTCCGTGTACCGTTCCAGGCGCTGGGCCCGCCTCCCCTTACCCTAACACATAGCATCATCTCGCCATGCACGGCTTCTCTCCTCCCACCAGGCACTATTTAAAAGGAATACAGTCCATACAGACGGCGGAGAATTAAAGACTGCTCAGCACCTCACTCCCCCTCCTCCCCAAGAAGAGAGCTACTTACCCACAAGTTTATTTAAACCAGTCCTGCGGCTCTCTTCCCCCCCACCCCTGCGCTCCTCTCTCTGTGTCTTCTGATGCAGAGGGGGGACCACATATGTCTCACAGCACTTCCAGGCAACACAGCCTCCCGGTGCAGAACAAAAGCCGGGCAGGCTCAAGTCTTTAATTTGTGAAGCAGGCAGTCAGTGGCTTCCCTCTCCTTCCCTCCCCTCTAAGGACACCCGGCAGATCCTCTCCCTCTCTCCTGCCTGTCCAGCTACTGCACAACACTCATCAATTATTAATTGCTTGTCTCCAGATTTCCAGGCAAAACCAATAACAGATGGGCTCCCTGCTAATGGCTCACAATGTACCAGCCAACTGGCTGTGTGTGTGTTTCCAGCCTCCAGAGACAATGAAGGGAATCAGGTTAAGCCTCCTAACTTCACACATGCCCAGGCAGACACAATGTAGTCCCCCAGTGCAGTGCTGCAGTCTGAGATCAGCTCGCAAACCCATTAGGCAAAGCAGAGGAAGAAGATGAATTTGAAGAGGGGGTTTTGTCTCACCTCAGCACCATGCGGCAGGATTATTTAAGCCTTCCCTCTCCACGCTCCCTGTCTAGAGGGCTCGCTGTTTGCTGTTACACACACATACACCAGGCACACAGCAACCACACATATACACACATACACACATTCACACTCAGGCAGCCTCAGTCATTTGCCAGAAGGCAGAGAAGAGAGACAGAGGAGGAGGAGGAGGTGGAGGAGGAGGGGGGTGTAGTGGGAGAGAAAGGGAGGAAAGAAAAAAAACCCAAGCAGCTCACATTACAAAACTTACACCAAGGGGAGGTGCTAGGCGATATCCCTTAACCCCTTCATTCACAGAGGCCACTATGAGCCAGCCAGCTGCCGAAAAAACACAACCTACTATATGGTGCACACTCAGTAGCAATACAGATGCATCAGCAATCTCCATGTGTTTTATTGGTTTTAGCAAGACAAAAATCATTCACTACATGATGGCAGAGACCGCACTCATTCACTACATGATAGCAGAGACCGCACTCATTCACTACATGATGGCAGAGACCGCACTCATTCACTACATGATGGCAGAGACCGCACTCATTCACTACATGATGGCAGGAGACCGCACTCATTCACTACATGATGGCACAGACAGTGACCGACTAATTCACTACATGATGGCAGAGACCGCACTCATTCACTACATGATGGCAGAGGACCGCACTCATTCACTACATGATGAAGAGGACATGCACTCATTCAAATTACATGATGGCAGGACCGACTCATTCACTACATGAGGCAGAGACGCAATCATTCTACTCATGATGGCAGAGGACCGCACTCATCACACATGATGGCAGAGACCGCACTCATTCACTACATGATGGCAGAGGACCGCACTCATTCACTACATGATGGCAGGGACGCACTCATTCACTACATGATGGCAGGGACCGCATATTCACTACATGATGGCAGGGGACCGCACTCATTCACTACATGATGGCAGAGGACGACTCATTCACTACATGATGGCAGGAGACCGCACTCATTCACACGTGATGGCAGAGACCGCACTCATTCACTACATGATGGCAGAGACCGCACTCATTCACTACATGATGGCAGAGACCGCACTCATTCACTACATGATGGCAGAGACCGCACTCATTCACTACATGATGGCAGGACCGCACTCATTCACTACATGATGGCAGAGACCGCACTCATTCACTACATGAGGCAGAGGACCGCATCATTCACTACATGATGGAAAGAGAGAGACCGCACTCATGCACCACATGATGGCAGAGACCGCACTCATCACTACATGATGGCAGAGACGTCATTCACTACATGATGGCAGAGACCGCACTCATTCACTACATGATGGCAGAGACCGCACTCATCACTACATGATGGCAGGGACCGCACTCATCACTACATGATGGCAGGGACGCATCATTCACTACATGATGGCAAGAGAACGCACTCATTTCAAATATGGAGGGCCGCACTCATTCACTACATGATGGCAGAGACCGCACTCATTCACTACATGATGGCAGAGGACCGCACTCATTCACTACATGATGGCAGAGACCGCACTCATTCACTACATGATGGCAGAGACCGCACTCATTCACTACATGATGGCAGAGACCGCACTCATTCACTACATGATGGCAGGGACCGCACTCATTCACTACATGATGCAAGGGAACGCACATTCACACAGATGGCAGGACAGCACTCATCACTACATGATGGGCCAGAGAGACCGCACTCATTCACTACATGATGGCAGAGACCGCACTCATTCACTACATGATGGCAGAGGACCCACTCATTCACTACTGATGGCAGAGACCCGCACTCATTCACTACATGATGGCAGAGACCGCACTCATTCACTACATGATGGCAGGACGCCTCATCACTATCATGGATGGCAAGAGGACCGCACTCATTCTACAATGAGGCAGGACGCACTCATTCACTACATGATGGCAGAGACCGCACTCATTCACATACATGATGGCAAGGACCCGCACTATTCACTACATGATGGCAGAGACCGCACTCATTCACTACATGATGGCAGAGACCGCACTCATTCACTACATGATGGCAGAGACCTCTCTCATCCAAAAGACCTGCAAGTACAGCAAGTAACAACTACTCACTGTCCAGGACGAGAGCATCCAAACTACCTACCCAAGATTTGTAGGTCAGCGGATGACCACTATTAGGATTACATCCCGCAATGACACAGATTATCTTTGGTAAAGTGGGTAGAGATCAATACCAATGCCCAACATAAAAGGATTTGCCACACAGCATCATAAGCCCTTAACACGAGGCAGGGGAGTCACTAATGGCCTGGGGAACATAATAACAACACTGGGCCAAAAGGATCAAATGCTCCAAAAATGTCAGTTAAAAAAAATCCAACTGCTAATTGAGTGATTTATGCCAAAATTAAGAGTCATCACTGAAACACAATGTAACAAATAATAAAGTTAGTGTGTAAGACAAGAAGACAACCTGCTGAGGAGACATCACAGCCATCCCGGGTCTACAGGGTGTGAATCCCATCCCCGGGAATGAGCCAGTCACTGGAGGAGGGGAAGAAAGTGACTGCAACTAATTGCAAAGCAGCAACTAGAACTTCAGACACAAAGTAACAATCTCTGCAACAAAAGTAGAACAAAACATCAAATATAAATAACACATAACGCGCACATGAACTCTTACACCATAAGATGACGGAGACACGAGCTGAAATTCTTTTTTTTATCTAGAAGAGTTCCACATTGTATCATCATGTCAATTTACACAAAAGTCACAATGCAAGAAATATCTAAAAAGAAAAGAATACCGTGCGTACAGTGCAAGTATGAATGCTTAACGCTTAGTAGCCTTACTAGGACACAAGTCTCTTGAAGGGGAAGTCCTGAGCAGTGGCACAAACTAAACACATCACTCCTAGTTACTAATATATATAAAAAGCTGCAGCACTTACCGTATATACACACATATATACATACAATTTAAGAGCAGCTCCCTCTAGTGGCCAGAATGCAGGTTGCAGTTCACTGCATGTTTACATACTAGTGGTTAGCTTAAAATATTATTATATTAACCTTAACATAACTTCAAAGCTTCAGCTTTACAAAGTAAAACTATGATACAAGGAGATACATTTCTGGTTGATGATTTGCCCAGTAATGCATCAGATCTGTGTTCCTATAGTACTTCTGCAGTAGACTACAGACATGCGCCATGAGGTCCCAGTAATATCCATAACCCTAAACTAATCTTTCCCTAACCCTATAACACTTTTAACTTTGTTTAATTTGCATATTAGTTAGACAAACTGTAGATTAGGTTAGAAAGTGTTATAGGGTTATGGAAAGCAAGTTAAGGTTTTAGGATATTACTGGAAAACCTAAAATCAGATCTACCTTAAAGGGAACCTGTCACCAGGGACCTCATTTCCACTAATGACAGGTTCCAGAAGCCCATCACACCTGCAGTGCACATCTGCCTTAATGTTTTCTCTAAGCATTTGCATTACACTATAATTGTGTGTTATAACTTACCTTGCACCCTGACAGAATCCTCTGTGTAGTCCCAGGGGTTGGGCTTTGGTTTGGATGCATTTCAAAAAAACAACATGTGACTTGTCTGAGCTGCAGACTGCTCAGCTCTCAGTCCCCACTTTTGTGCTCCAGTACAGCTCCTACAGGAGTGCAGTCTGCAGCACAGACAAATCACATGTTTTTTGAAATGCATCCAAACCAAAGCCCAACCCCTGGGACTACACTGAAGATTTTGTCAGGGTGCAAGGCAAATTATAACACACAATAGGTTCCCTTTAATATGTAGATTCCTGATGGTAGGTTACCTTTAAGAACTAATAGATGTTTGCACACATATGTGGTAAGGCCTGTTGTATGGGAAATATCAGTATAATGACATCCAGCCATGTTTTACATACAATGAGACCAAGGGTGGAAGTATATGGTGCAGTCAGGACCCTCTGCCAGCAGCATCCAATCAAAACTATTATAAAGTAACTCTTTCATGTACTGTTAACATGGCCAGAGATTGCCGTATACACGTCACACAGTATACACGGTCCATGTTAGCGGTGTTTGCAGCCGTCAACTGCACCGACCTACCCATAGACTACCCCCTGTGCCTGTGCACATTATATTCCCCCCTAGAATGCTCTGCACAATAACATAGAATTCACTTATCCAGGTGGTTTATTAATGACTAAGAGGACCTTTTATTCATACTTGGTTCATAAATCCAGTAGACCCATGACCTAAAAGTAGGCATCAACCCTGCCATCCACTGCCATGAGGTCTACTGAACAACTACTGAAGATGCCATGGAGACCTCAACAAGGAAGATAAGAGTTAAGAAAGTATGAACCGGATACAAGAAAAATTGTATGGAATGGCGTCAGAGTTACCCTTGAGAAAAACAAAAACGAACACGGTCAACTTCAGCGTCTGGTGATGGATCTCAAGGCCTCCTCTGATACACTACAATAGACTTCTCCAGCTCCGAGACCTCAGATAAAAAGCCTTATAATCTGACGATTTGTAGCACAAGATGCCTTTGCACAACGCTGAATGTGTAAGCCCTCCGATGACAGGAGGTAATAGTGACCCAGCGAGGGATGCCGGCTCTCCCCGCTCGACATAACCATGGCAACTATTCTCCGCACTAGACGTACAGGCGAACCGGGAAAAATACACAGGAATCCATTACCTAACACGGACTGGATGATACACAATCTCTACTTAACCCTGCTGTGCACAAAAGAAGGATACACTGAAGAGGGAGCGTTACAAAACTGCCCACCTGCCCTACAGGGGGGCAAGAGGTGTCAAAGATGAGGTTAACCTTGGACTAGAAGGGCATCTTTCTGTCCAAAGATCGGTTGCCCAAGATAAGTTTTCCAAAACCGTGCCGTACCTGTCCACATGCTGCCAGATCTCAGCTCATCACCATCTCCAGCTGTAGCAGAGGAGTCAGGATTGTACAGAGGAAACAGACACTATTACTATCCACAATCTAGAAAATACTGACCAAGATCTTCCCCCAAACATTCAAGTGCCCAAATGGACAGGGTCAGCAGATTTTACCCCATTAATCTCCCACCTACCTCAGGTAGGGTATGACATTACCTTTCTGCTGGAAGAATCTATACACATTTATAACAATTAATTTTGTGATTTGAAAACTTGTGTTTTTGCAGCTGCTTAATATTACAGGGTCACCAGGTTTTACCCCACTAAAATACCTACCCCCCTCAGGTAGGTGGGGGGGGGGTGTCCTTTTGAGCATTCTTTCTTTTATTGCAAATCTCACTAGATTCTAACCTAGAAAAAAAAATCTCCCCCAAAGTTCTGTGAAAATGAGCAGAGTAGAGTCATATTTTGCCTAAGAAGAAGTCAAGTTTAGAGTCTTCCGGGGTAGGGTCTTCAATTCTATAGCACCTTTAAAAAGCTTCTGGTGTCATATTAAAGATAACATCTCATCTTTCAGGTCACATCTACAGAACCAGAGATACAGACAGTTAAAGACATAGAACCTCATTTATCAAAACTGAGAGCTAAACCGTTCTTGTTGCTCATGGCAATGATTCGGAGCTCAGCTAGGACAGTTCTACTCTCACACACTATAGAGAAATCTCCCCAATAGTTCGGAATATGAGATCCTGTTCCCGTCTAGTTCTCTCCCGTTCTATAGACTCACTTTTCTGGCATATAAATGTCTGACAATAAATCGTGCAAATTTTTCATGACATTTGCTAACATACCGCACTTACCCATATTCAGCAAGTGAATCCAGATTTGTGACGTGTGATTTTACAAAAATAATTTGCAAATTTAAGCGCAGACGCATTCCAATGCAAGTGCTTTAAAAAAATTGCAACTTCTTTTTTTTTTGTGCCCAAACAAATCCGGTCTCAAATCCAAATGCAGACAAATCATATGTCACAGTTATCAGGAGGTCTAAACCACTAAACAAAAAGCTCTTTAGACTCTGCTCATTGCCACATGACTTTGGAGGAGATTTTTTGGAGGTAAATTAGTGAGATTTACCACAAAATAAAGAATTCTAGAAATGACATTGCCCCCCCCCACCTGAGGGGGTTGGTAGTTTAGTGGGGTAAAACCTGTAATATAATATATGTAATATTAAGCAGCTGCAAAAACGCAACTTTTCAGGTCACAAAATGAGACTTCATGAGGCTCGGATATAAAGGTGAACAGAAGACACTTCCACAAGACTGTGGACCGTCTCTGGAGCCTGTGGCACACGGAGGGAGCAGCCCCTGTGTTACATCTCGTGTGACCTAGTTAGCACGGGATCCCAGTGGGTGCTGCCCAATCCTCCAGGGAGCTCTGATGTGTCTCTCATTTTAGTTTACAAACACATTTTATTCGTTCTCCAGCGAGAATCATGACAAATGTGCAGCCATGGGAAAAGCTTCAGCAGGCATGCTACTCGACAGCCTCACCGGGGTATTCTGATAAATTATAATTCCTTTATTTATAATTCCTTTATTTATATAGCGCACACAGATTACACAGCGCTGCACAGCACTTGCCAAATCAGTCCCTGTCACCATGAGGCTCACAATCTAATCAACCTATAAGTGTATTTTGGAGTGTGGGAGGAAACCGGAGGACCCGGAGGAAACCCACGCAAACACGGAGAGAAAATACAAAGTCTTTGCAGATATTGACCCTGGGACTTGAACCCAGGACCTCAGCGCTGCAAGGCTGTAGTGCTAACCACTAATCCACCGTGCTGCCCTATAACCAATAGATTTGTCTTCACACAGGGACATCCTCTTAATACCCCGACCATCAGCATGGGAAGCAATAGATTTTTGCTCTGGTTGTATAATGGCAGATGGTTCTGTTCTTTTTCCTTTCAATGGCTGGAGGAGGAAGCCCGGGACACATGTTCATACTAGCCAAAGTGAACCTGAGGAAAAGGAGGTGACCAACCTCTTTACAGTCCCGTATGCAGCCCACCTCTTTGAGAAGACCAAACCCTTACCCAGACCACCCTTACCCAGACCACCCTTATCCAGACCACCCTTACCCAGACCACCCTTACCCAGACCACCCTTACCCCTAACGTTGCATCACTACACAGAGACTGGCGCTGGACAGAACTATTTTATACTTTATGGTACTATGGACAGCTCATAGACAGCGCCACCTAGTGGCCAGAAAAGTATTAATGCTACAATATGTGTGTGTGCTTGGATTAGACATCACTGGAGAATGTGCCGGTGCCTTCCTTATTAACCCCGTCTTTGTACAGGTAAGTTGAGGTGGGACACGGTAGAGTGAAGACCTTGCCCACAGCTGCGGAGGCACCGAAGGGAATTTGTAATTAACACATAAAAATAAATCCGCGTTCAGATGAAACTTTCCAGTTCGTCAGTTTCTGGTAACTGCAAATAGTTGGTATATAAATACCCCGGCACGCTGGGCCAGTGCCCTCCTCCAAGACTCTAATCTGGGGGATATTTTTAACCTGGTTGGATGCGTTTCACCCTACGTTTATCTGAAAGTCGTAGCATAGGAGGAATGGCACTACATAGTATCAGGCTCCGTGTGATGGAGCAAGTGCTGCAGGTCCTGAGGTAGGAGGACAGGTAACGCGCGTCTCCCAGCCGGACATAGACTTGGGTGCATTCCTGTCCTTCCCCCATATCTAGTCACTGGCTGCTGATCCAGGCGCTGCCCCTCTGTGTGACGACTAGAGGCACCCGCAGAGGTTTAGGGGCTTAAGGCAATGCTCTGGGCTCTGTGCCAAATACTTTGCTAGCTGACCTACAAAAATGTGCGATCTTAAAAGAAAAAAAAAAAAGTAGAGCAGGAGGGCGAGATCAATGTGGGGACCATACGAGCCTCAGTAATGGAGAAATATACAGACATATAATAAAAGGTTTTCTATTAGGGAAAATCCGGATCTTCCCATGTGCACTGGAGGACTGTCCGGCCCGGGACAAATATGGCAGGTTGGGCCGACAAAGTTTGAGGCCTCAAAAGGGACAACTGGGAATCTCTCCGATGGATTGCATGGCCGATCTGCCCCTGATCACCATCATTCACGGAGTACCCGGGGGTTGGATGAATGGCCACAGGGGACCGTAGTTTGGGGACCCCTGACCTAGAGTCCTGCTCCTCCCTTTAGGCCCTGGACAAGGGGAAGTACAGCTTGTGTGCGGTGACAGAGGAGGAGAAAAGAAAAACTTTGAAAAGTTTTTCAGGAGTGAATAAGTTCTTGGTGCAGACATAACAGCAGAAGCTTTCAGCATAGGAACGTTCAGTGAGAAATGGCGAGCGCACGGATCCAGTAACACGCAATCCTCGGGTGCTGACAGCTCCCTGTACATCAGCCTCATGCACACAGACAGGGACAGGGCTACATTTCACAAGCCGGGGTTTGAGTAATTTAAGGCCACAGCCCCACAACACCTCACACTTCTGTGTTTGCAGGAAAAATGTCTTGCGGTTAGCGACGCAGTCAAAACCTTTCCTAAATCACACAGAAAACAAACACCTTGTCATGTCGGACAGGCATTCAGTGTGCAGAACATAGCGTGGCTCCTCTTATCACCTGCAGAACACATTTCTGGAAGACTTGCCGACTCTACGCCAAAGAAAACAGATACCCATAACCTTCCGTACTTAATACAAGGCTAAAATGACTACTTATCACCTTCAATACAAAGAGCAAAAGTGACGCACAATGTTATACGAGTATTAGAAGACACTAGACACGTGCCGGAGATATACACAGACTATGGTGGGAACGGTGGGCATTGGATGCGGTTTATGAGAAAACTCTACAATGTTTATTTCTGTTTACGGTCACAAAACTGATCACATCCAACAGCAATGAGAATAAGCATTGGTTCTTAAAGGAAACCTAACATCTCGGATCTACCTATTGCGGCAGGTTTAACTAATGAATGACATGGGAGCCCTCTTTAGGGCCAATCCTTGAGTGGCCTGTAACTTTATAAATCTTTTATTGCCCTAATATGCAAATATCTGAAAGAGGCTACTGGGCCGTGGGGTAACTGGAGCTGAAGCTACACGCCGCAGCTACTCCACACCCCAGTAGCCTCTTTGGATCCTCCTACTACGAGATCTTCAGCAGCTGGCACTCGTCCGCGCTCTGCATACAGTATCTATACAGAGTTGGAGGTTGCACGGACTTGGCTCCGAAACTATTAAGTAGCTCCGGCTTCGCACCCGACTACACGGAGCCGCCCTTTCTGCATAGAGAGTCTATGCAGAGAGCGGTCGAGTGTGCGCAGCTGCTAAAGATCTCGTAATAGGAAGATCCAAAGAGGCTACTGGGGCGTGGAGTTAAAGATTAGCAAGGATAGAGGAGAGTAAAAGATTTGCCCTAAAAGGAGTTATCCTTACATATGTTAGATGCACCTACCACCGGATCTACCTTAATAGCTAGATCTGAGATGGTAGGTTTCCTTTAACTATAAGGATATTTCTTTTGTTTTCTATTGTAACACATAGATTATAACTACTCCCAGACTTGCGGTTAGGTGACCTATTGAAGGCATTGTCCGGCTGCTCCAATAACATCCAAGAATAGTGATGACAATGTAACAGTAACTTTAGGATTGTCATATATACGATCGGTAGTGGCACAGGAGATGGATGGCATTGGATGTGATGATGAGAAGCCGCAGGTGCACCAAGTGGCTCCAGATGACAGTCTCCTCAGACAGGGATGCATAAACATCTCCAGAAAGCGCACACTGCAAACATGATCATTTCTGCTTAAACAGGAATTGTGGCGCGCACATCAGATTCTGAAATTGTAACACATAATGGGTTAATAGTCTTTCTGCAAAGTGTCCAAAAAGCCCAGCTTTGTAAATGTGGGGAAGGAAAATGTAGCATTTTCCCTCTGTAAATCGCCTTCTGAAGCATCACTCCCCCTCCGCCAGCACTTTCCATCTCTGAAATTCCAGGAGACCTTTTGAGCAAACAAAAAGGAGGGAATGTGCCATTCTAAAAAAAAAAGAGGGAGGCCAAGGAGCTGCTGCTGCATTCATGGTGATGAATTTTTACAGTAGCTCATGGACACTGTCTGGACTGGCTCTGCCGCTGATTCGGGAGCGGAACAAGCTTACACAACAAGCCGTTCTCTGATGGGAAACTAATTACTTTACTGAGATTAATTGGTTGGGTTTGGCTCAGTGGGTACAAGCCTGGAACTCTTGGTGTTAGGTTTACACAGGAGTACATCTGCACCCAATTATCCAGATGGCCTCTGTACCTCCTCACTAACCCTCCCATTTCTCCATGCAGCTCTCTAGGGCATCACCTTAACCCTATTCATTACCAAAGATGATGATAAACCAGAAAACTCATAGACAACGCAATAATAATGTGAATACTTGCTCCTCACTCCCATGGAGATACACTTGGTGCCCTATCCAGTGTTACAGCGTATTCACTCCCAATTAATGCCAAACTAATAGAGAATTCTCCTCTAGCTTACCAAAGATGATCGTACATTCGCATTAAAACACAGATACATGTGCAGATCCCCAGAGTGCGGTAAAGCATGGGGCAGCGGAGCAAGTCCTTAGATGGGTTCACTATGGCAGAATGACAAGCATAGGTTGTCATTTAGGGTAATAAATCCAGTTTCACATTGTATTGCCATTGAAAAAATGCACTAAATAGGTGTGAATTATACAAAAAATATTAAAGGCAATGATTTTTGCAGGTTAGCTCTCTGTCCCCATACCTATATATTAATAACTCCTAAGATTACCAACAGGAGCACGCAGCATTTACTTTATGTTTGTATTGTGTATGTAAACACTTGTGACTACAATATTGACATTAAGTTAACACATTGTCTACACCAGGTTGAAACAATTGAATTGTGCTCACAAACGCAACCTTCAAAAAAGAGAGAGGGGGGAGGGGGGTGGGGGTAATGTTTAAGAGCAGAAAAAGAGCCTTTACTTGTTGCACCCTGAGCTTATGTGTCTAGTGTTTGTTTGACTTTCTATTCTCTTTTGAGAAGCCTTTGACATTTCTACCCTTTATTAAAAATTTTGTACCAAGTATTTAAGTTATTCCCTATCCACATTATATGAAATAACTATCTGATTGGCGAGGGTCCAACCGCTGGGAACCCCACTGACAGAATGGGGATCCTGTTCTCACTAATGGGTGGGGCGGCAGGATGACCATGTGCCCTGCCCCTCCATGCAGGTCTATGGGAGCAGTAGGAGACAGACAAGTGATGGCTCGGCTCCTACCATAAAACTGAATGGGATTCAACCATTAGCGAAAACGGGATTCACAGTTTTCCAGAATGCTGTGGGTCCCAATAGTCTGACCAACTGACCAGTTACGGATAGGGGATAACTTTAATAATGGGACAAACCATTTACCAATGCATCTGCCTGGAGAGTGATCCCAATTTCATCCTCTCAGTACTGCCCTCTAACACGGCAATAGAAAAGAGGGACACAGGCAGGCAAATATTTTTTTCACCAACCTCACTTGAAATCTGTAAGAGACGCTTTATTTGTGCCAAACTGGGCTCGGCGTCAGTCATGCAGGTACACAGAAAAACATGCCATTTACCGGAAATTGGACTTGGCGCTAAACGTCCCTACAGGCGATGGTTCTGGGGGGACGGTACTTTGTAACTATGTGGTTCGGGCCGGCTCATCACTAGTTTGACCCCTTTTTGAATAATACTACTACATGAATACCTACAGGCATACTAACATGGTAATGCTCATCTATTCCAGAATTATACAATACTTTGTATCAGTTACTTTGAGCCAAAACCAGGCCTGGAGACTACACAAAGATAAGTTTTGGCTGAGATGAACTGGCCCTAATCTATACACACAACCTTCCTTCCAATCAGCTGGTTTGGCCAAGGGCCATCCTGTAGGGCAGTGATGATGAACCTTGTGGAAACACTCAGCTCAAGCTACACTCAGAACCCGCTTGT
The DNA here is from genome assembly GCA_019512145.1 of Engystomops pustulosus. NCBI lineage: Eukaryota > Metazoa > Chordata > Amphibia > Anura > Leptodactylidae > Engystomops > Engystomops pustulosus. The sequence continues at coordinate 69,312,829 of CM033651.1, read as the reverse complement.
ATGCCGCAATGTGCCAAAATGACAATTTAAGCGGTAACATATTGATTCCTGCTTTTTCACAGGTTTTAATCGCATTGGTGTCCTGAGTTCACCAATACAATAGAAAGATGATGGAGAAATTTGGATCGTAGCTTCCCTCCAGGGTCCCCTGAAATGGAAGAATCAGGGGACCCAGAGCAAGAGCTCCAATGACAATCCATCTCTACCCACACCTTCTCGCTCCTCCTGTAGGATGTCACTTTACAATAGCGTTGAGCATGGCATGTCCTGGGCTTTATTGGACCACAGGAAGAAGCTTTGAGTCCTATCTGGCAAACCCTGTGTTATGGTGAAGGCCTGGGTGCCCACAGAAAGGTCTCTGAGTGCCACCTCTGGTACCCGTGCCATAGGTGCGCCACCACTGCTGTAGAGTGTTAGAACATCTATTTAACAAGGTAACATGACTGTCTGCATAGTTTGGGCCGGGTCCAATCCAGCAGGACTCACCAGAACACTGTGCATACAGATGCGTCTGCCGGCCGAGCTCCTAATGACACATAGTCACAGTATGAATGATTTGTAACAAGAACATACGCAGAGATGGTCGGTCAATGGCGGAATCACACAAAAACCCTTTTTCCTTCCTTATTTTCCCAGACATAATTTGGAGCCATAAATCATCCCAGAGACAGGTGACCTCAAAGGCTCCTTGGCAGCCCATGTGGAAACCCTGGGAGCAGGATACTAAACCTTCCTTCAGTCCAGGCGAGGAGGAGGAACAAAGACCAAGTGAAATGAAGAAGTCACATTAACCCTGGAAGAGCGCAACATTATTCACACCCAAAGCGAAGCTTCTCGTGGTCGCACATTTGCTTCATTTCATCTTTACTCTAACCCCCTTTTATGTCAGACATCCGCAGCAGCGACGCAATCTGCATTCAATGCACAATCTACAATCTGCATCTGTCAGAGAGGTCATTATAGCAAAGAGTTAAGACTCAAAGCCGCTCGGGCAGGTAAACGCCATAGTAAAGTGTTGCTAAGCGACAATGTGCAAATAATATATACGCTGCAGGTCTCGGCTTGTGTAGATCAGAGCACCCGGCAGAAGATCCCCGTCTGAAAGGTAAATATTAATTGCTTGCTTCCTACCAGCTGATTTGGGAGTGAACTTGTCTCTGTTGGCCGCACATACAGCGAGGAGTCTGTAGCCAAGGTCCAGGTCAAAGCCTTGCTGTGCCGCTACTCTACTAACCACCTGGAGGAGGAAGGACGACACATCAGTACCACATATCACGTTATAGTATGAGCAACTACATACATACATACATACGTACATACATGATCATAGTATGAGCAACTACATACATACATACACACATACATACATACATACATACATACATACATACATGGACATAGTATGAGCAACTACATACATACATAAATACATGGTCATAGTATGAGCAACTACATACATACACACATACATACATACATACATGGACATAGTATGAGCAACTACATACATACATAAATACATGGTCATAGTATGAGCAACTACATACATACATACATACGTACATACATACATACATGGACATAGTATGAGCAACTACATACATACATACATACATGGTCATAGTATGAGCAACCACAAACATACATACATACATACATACATACATACATGGACATAGTATGAGCAACTACATACATACATACATACATACGTACATACATGGACATAGTATGAGCAACTACATACATACATACATACATGGTCATAGTATGAGCAACCACATACATACATACATACATACATACAAGGTCATAGTATGAGCAACCACAAACATACATACATGGTCATACTGTGAGCAAATACATACATACAAACAAGGTCATCGTATGCAACCACATATGTCCGGATACATACAGAGGCACAACACGAGCAAACAAAGACATACAAGTTCATAGTAAGAGGAACCAACTACGTACATACATACATACATACATACAAGGTCATACTATGATTACATACATACATAGTTATAGTATGAATACATACATACAAGATTATAGTATGAGCAACTAGATACATACAAGGTCATATTATAAGGAGCATATACAAGGTCATAGTATGAGCAACCACATACATACATACATACATAGTCATAGTATGAGCAACCACATACATACATACATACATACATAGTCATAGTATGAGTAACCACATACATACAAGATTATAGTATAAGCAACTAGATACATACAAGGTCATACTATAAGCATACTATAAGCAAGCATATACTACAAAATGCACAGCACTGTGTATACAATAAGATGGCCGCAGTGCCCCCCTAAGCCAAGACCATCAATATGTAAGTCACAAAAACCTTAGATGAAAACAAATCTATCATATACAAGACATGGGCATTTCTACAACTCCATTAACATAAGTGGGAAATCTTTTAAACATTTTGCAACAAATCTACATTGTATAAATATACTATCAGGCCGCGGTCACACGTGGATGTGTTTAGCCACAAGCAATTTGGATTGGAAAGGAGCAGCACATATGTGTTGCTTGTGCCCGATCGCAGCCGTTTATGGCTAAACACGTGTGATCTGGAGAAACGCCTCCCTCTTACGTCTGAATTGTGTTTCAAAACGCAACGTGTGAACATGGCATGAGGGGGGGCAACCCAAATTCTTCTTGTGAAGCAAAAAAATATGTACTAGGGTGAACCCGTATCTTTTCTCTATAGGCCAAATGCAAGAGAAGAAGAGTAACAATTTCCACTTGGCAGCCGGGGATTGAGAACTTGAAGAGAGAGAGAGGTGAAAAGTTAAAGCGCGTACCGTCAAACAACCCATGAGGCTCTGTTCAAAGGGTCTTTGAAAAGCTCGAGGATCTCCACACCAGTCCAGGAGCTCTGTAGCTGCATTGTGGAAATTTGCTGGGTTCTGTAAGTGCTGAAAGAGATGGAGACATAGACAAGTGTCAGACGGCCGCGCCATGCAAACGTCTACTAGAAAGAATAAGTCTGCTTACTGTCAGGACATCAACGTGGCTTCCATTTCAGAGTCACAAAAACAAAAATAGAAGCATAAAACATAAATTTCAGTGCATACAACACATCGCCAGCAAGAGGTTACTATAAGAGCCGCCATCAATACAGCGGAGATACCTACCGCTCTTCTGCAGGGATTACTATTATCAGCAGAGATAGCTCAGGGATTTTTTCTTGACTTGTTCTATTGTAGGCAGCCTTTCCTAACATGTCATAACTATGTGTAGGGAAAAGCGTATTGGATGAAGCATCGCTATAACGAATGAATGACTCAACGCCTGCCGGAAGTCGAGCTCTGGTTATAGCAATGCTTGATCCTAGAAAGCTTACCCTGTAGTTGGCTGCAATGTGCCGCAGAAAACCTTCCTGAGAAAGGCAATAAATGTTAGAATTATACAGTGATACAAAGGGTCTGTATAGACACACGCCGAGCCATGGAGCGCGGAGCGGCATCAACCAACACTTGATCGGATAACAGATGGAATTAGTTTGTGTGAGTTCGGAGACTACAGGTAAAAAGCAAAAGATAAGGAAATATAGAAGCTCAGGGCAGACGGGGAAATCCACATACAAGTAGAAAACTAGAGGACAAGAGACCAATACTATGTTCACGTGTTTGGAGCCCACTATATAAAGCCCTCTTTATTCTCTTTTCGCCCTCAACTTTGCTTCTATTTATCAGATATCAGAAGGTTGAGCAAAACTGGAGAGACCTCCCGCACTTGCCCGACAACCAGCCAGCTCTAATAGTAGCCTGACCCGGCACTACATGGAGCTCCGCCACCATCAGCCAAGAGCCCGAAAGTGGATAAAGTACAGGTGGTCCACATGCCCTCTGTAGCTCAGTACCAAGTTAAGGCTCCTTTGGTGTTACTGCCCTCTACACTTCCAAATCCTTTTTCTGTGCATCAAAAAAGGCGGGTGTCAGTCGGGGTTGGACAGTGGTCTGCTTGGTGTCTTCTGAATGGCCATTCTAAGCCCTCACAGAAACTCCATTCTAAATATAGAGAAAGGTTAATGGAGTTCCTGAAGGTTTTGCGTTTAACAGAGGCTATAAGAATGAATGGATATCTGGATTAATGCCACTATATGGAACAGCATATATACTATTCCACACCTTTTATTCTGGTAAATCGACTTATTCCTGTGGGGCAGATGCCAAACGGATGCTCATAAGATATTGGAAAATTATTCATACATTCTGGCATGTTCCTTTTTTCGCCCAGTAAACATGCTAAAGGAAAAAAAAGTATCCTAATCTTACACACATCATGGGGCACATTTACTTACAAGGCCACTCGAGTTCACTAAAAGTGCATTGTCCGGGTATAATGGTGCGTGTAGCGATTCACCAAGATTGTGCGCCAGTAATCACCATCTTTTTTCACCATCTTTTTCATGGTGCACTTTTGGCATAGGGTGTGCGACACAATTTGCAAGTTAAATCCGGTGCTCGGCCAGAATCAGTCGGAGCGTCAGACGACATGTCCTGCAGTTTGTGTTGCACGGAGGCAGCGCAGCTGCACCACCAAAGGGTCGCACGTGACACCATAGGGGCGCAGACACTTCTTAAATACCTGTGCAAGCCGTTTTAGCCATGAAGAATGTGCACGGTCCAACAAAAGTGCACAGCGCGACCCTTAGTAAATGTGCCCCATTCGTATTGCTCAGTCCAGCACTAAGGGCCAAAGCTAAAAAAGAAGCAGGACCCACATCTTAGAGAGATCACACAGAGAGAAATGTGCCCTGAAGAAAGCAGCAGAAACCGGGCTGCACATAGGTACGAGGAGATGTCCATTTCATATACATAGGGCCTGGGCATGAAGGCAAGAACGCACAAGGTCAGGACACAGTTGTGTTGATGGATGTGCGGTATCATCCTCCTCATGTCTGTAGCTTGGAGATCTGCACATGTGACCCTGCCCACACAGACTGACATTCCAGAGAATGAAAGGCGATAACATGTGTCTGCTCTGCCGCCTGTCCTTTTCCTAGATAACTTGGAATCCCGTGACCTATTAGATCATTGACCTTGTTTTTAGCATCTAGGAGAGTCAGAATGCACATTAACGGTGAATTTCAGTTGTTTTCAGACTTTTCCTACCTTTCAAAATGAGGATCCAAACATATTTTTTTTATTTTGTTTAGGCTCCTTTATTGATTTTGGCTTCCGAATGCCGACGGAGAATATATTCAGACAAATCTAAGCAAATCTGTCCTGTTGTGCCCGATAATTTTTTAATAACATGCGGTTCAGGGGGATCAAAGACGGGAAGCGCTCAGCAAGACCGGTAATTCTCCAAGAGTTTTTATTGGTATTAAAAAGACCGTACAGGTAGACACAACGCTTTTTGGGGGTTTAGGCGTCCCCTTTTCAAGTGAAATCCAAAACGATCCAGGTCAGACCCGGGGACAGATATCCAAGACGATGCAGTCAGACCCTGGGACAGATATCCAAGACGACCCAGGTCAGACCCGGGGACAGATATCCTGGACGACCCAGGTCAAACCCGGGGACAGATATCCAAGATGATCCAGGTCCGACCCTGGGACAGATATCCAAGACGACCCAGGTCAGACCCGGGGACAGATATCCAAAATGACCCAGGTCAGACATCTTATGCCCCATAATACACGGCCAGGCACAGCCACATCTTATGCCCCATAATACACGGCCAGACACAGCCACATCTTTTGCTCGCTGGATCTGGACCATTTTTCAGGTTTATTTTACGGCTCAGTGAGGACCAAACATTTCCTGAAGGGAGGAGAGAACTGAGGGTCCGACCATCTTTACCGCCTGCAGCAAACAGGAAACATGTTGTTTTTTATATTCACGTTCCTACATTTAACCCCTTAGCATCGGGTCATCGTGTGAATGTGGCATCCCATTCCTAGTCATTAATGCTAAAGTAATTACCAGCATGGGAAAGGAGGCACAACATGTCACTGCATGAAGCATTAGGCAGAAGAAAACCAAATACACAAAGGTTTTATAAAGCTCTTACAATTCCACCTCAACTTTCACATTAGACGATTGTTCAAATACTGCATCTCCGAGGAAAGACTGGTTCTACTAAACAGAATGCAGTCCGTGCATACACAGTCTAAAGATTTCAGTGGGCAACATACAATGTTATATTATAACTTAATGCTCAGGGTTGTAAATCACCCGATCACCATCCATTTCCTTCACAAAAGATTATCAAGGTAGGTACTATCCTATGGATGGGGCCTAAATTGCTGATCGGTTAGGGTCTCAATGACGAGATCCCCACAGATCACGAGAATGAGGGGTCCGATGGGGTCCCATCGTGTGTGGCTGTCTTCTCCAAGATTAATGGAGAAGACAGCCACACATGAGCGTTCTGCTCCATTCATCTCTATAAAGCTGATGGAGATGCCGAGATTGATGTCTGTCAGCTCCATAGAGATGAATGGAGCAGAACGCTCATGCGCGGCCGTCTGCTCCATTACTCTGACGGAGCAGCGAGGGGTCTGATGGAGGTACCTGGGACCCTATGAGACCTCTAGTTCCTGTGATCTGTGGGGATCTCATCACTGAGACCCCACTGATCAGAAATTATTGATATAAAAATTGTTGCCAATGTCAGCATTTCTTTTGGTAAATCACAGATAAGCCACCGATATTCAGTGAGAGTCCATCTCTTGGCACCTATGTTGATCAGCCTATTAAATGGTACCAGGTCCAATGTATGGATTCATGTAAATAAATAAGATGCCACATCATTTGTACTGGATGGATGCTTCAAACTGTCGTGAAGGAGGCGGCTTATTTAAGAAAGCTATTTTTTCCAGTTTTTGCTTTTCCAATTTTTTCGAAAAAACTTTTTTTTTTTTTCAATTTTCAGACCCGCTTGGCTAGAGGGGGTTACATGTGCCTGTAGTTGTATGGCATGAATCTGCTTCCACAGGTCAACTGTGTCTACTCCTGCGCCTTTCTGCAGTCTCTGCATCACTGATGCAACCAGCTACAACTCTGTGCCACAAACTAAGCTCCGCGGACAGCGTGCGAGGGGACAGCGTGCGAGGGGACAGCGTGCGAGGGGACAGCGCTGCGGAGGGACAGGGACAGGTTGCGAGTCTGGACGGGACAGCAGTCGATCGAGGGGACAGGTGCGAGGGGGGACGGTCGAGGGGACAGCGTGGCGGGGACAGCGTGAACGACCGGGGACAGCGTGCGAGGGGACATCGTGCGATGAAGGCCATTGGCACCCGGGGACATCTGTGCAGATGGGACGCGTGCGATCGGGGACAGCGTTGCGCGATTGGGGACAGCGGTGAGGCCAAGGGTGACACGCGTGCGGATTCTCCTTGTGGGACACAACGTTTGTATGGGGACAGCGTGTATGGGGACAGCGTGTATGGGGACAGCGTGTAAGGGGACAGCGTGTATGGGGACAGCGTGTATGGGGACAGCGTGTATGGGGACATCGTGTAAGGGGACAGCGTGTATGGGGACATCGTGTAAGGGGACATCGTGTATGGGGACATCATGTAAGGGGTCCTCATGGTCTCATGATGTCAAAATGTAACCAGCCGGGTGAGGAGGACTGTATAATGACAAATTCTAAATGAACCAAGACATTTATAGGCGATTCATTGACCAAACATTTTTTACTGTTAAGCTCCTTGTTATAGAACAGAAAGTTATACATAAGTAAATGTAACACTGAACATCTAGATACATACATTCACACATACAAGTCCGCCAGTGCATTTTAGGTTTATCCTGACATTTCAGCCAAATATCCCTCAGCTGGAACACTTGTTATTTTTGACACATATATATATAATGTATAGCTGACAATTTCATTGATACCAGGAGTTTGAGACCTATTTTGATCACTTTCTCTACAAATTTTCATGGGAAGCAAAATGGTGTAAAGCAACTTTTTTAGACACGGGTGTCCTGGGGGTTTGAGCTGCCTCTGCACTCGCCCAGTGATGACACAGGCTGCAGGGCTCCTGGGACACTGCCTTCCTGTAGCCTTACTTTGTGTTTGTTATTTGTAGCAGCAAAAAAACAAAAAGGAAATAATAACTGTTCCATTCATAATGAAGCATTTGGTGCACTGGTTTTGTGTCCTCATCCTGCTTTAAGATCACATGTGAGAAAAGCTGTAGTAGGCTTAAGGGTGAAAGCCACTCAGAGTAACGAATAGGGACTGCTGAAAAGCTTAGAATCACAGCAAGTGGTGAGGAAAATTCTCTAGTGCATCAATTCCAGCTACAATCCAGGAATATACATTTTTCACAGTCCTGCTGCTACCAACAACACACACAAAGGTGCGGTAGCACATAGCTCCAGAGCCATTACCCAACACTGTATATCTGCAGCAAGAAGGAAATATTTGGAGACTGATGGGACACTAACACGACAAACACGGAGAATCAACATCAGAAAAACTTCTATGGAGTCAGTGAAAAATATAATAGTGAATTTATTCACAAATAAAAAGGCAATTAAAAAATGTCCTTACAATGCGTTGTACACTCTTCCTCAGATAATGGACAGAGTATGATACTATGATAGTAAGACACTGGGGCTCATTTACTAAGGGTCCGTCAGACGCACTTTCTTTGAGTTACCCGACGATTTCCGTTTTGCACTGTTTTTGGCCCACGCGATCGGATCACACATGCACCGGGAAGAAGAAGGTGAACTCCGGCGGACCTCAGCGGGGGAAGCGACACATGCAGGAACTCGAGCGCACGATCTTCATGAAACGCGCCGGAGCCGAATCCTCGTCGGACAACGTGCAACATGACCGGGTAAGTAAATATGCCCCATTGTGTCCATTAATGGGGAAGGGTGTGCAACATCCAAAAGTCATTGTAAGGACATTTTTTTTAATTTCCTTTCTAGATTTTTTTGGAGCCTTGGGAGCTGCATTATTCCCTGCCATCAACCTGTGACCATCATCTAGGCACGCAGGATCCAAAGTTACCCCTGGGCGGGTTTGACCTATTAAACCCACGTGGCCAACAGGTGAGCACCCCTCTGTTGTTGTCATTTTGTTTCCTCTGTTGTCTTTTTGTGTCTATCCGGTCTACATTATATCATGGTCAAACATATACTATGCATGAATAATAACTCATCCGTGTATTTTCTAATGTGAGAATTTCTCTATAAACAGCACTGCACACGGCGCTCTAACGCATCTCTATTCAAGTGAACTATTAAACTATAATCCCAGACACAGCCCAAAACTAAAGGGATGCACTTTCTTTTTCATAATCCTAGAAAACCACTCGAAATAATTCCTGGTGACATTTACACACAACACAGAGATCCAATATATAAACTCACTTCATGGTTTGATCCGTACACGATTCAAGCTTAGACCATTACAACTTTATTAATTACATTTAATGTCATAGTTGTTTCTGTTGTTTTTAGGAGTCAACTTTGTGCCTGAAATGTTCTCCAAATCCACACATTGGGAACCTTCATAGCTCAATAAGCTTGACTGGATCCGGAGGGGAAGCAGCGCTCCGGAGAATCACATTAATCTCTCCATCAGCTCCGGCAGCACAGCTTGGAAAGGCTCGTTAGCTGATGAGGTCTTTAAGCTGCTCGGAGGCTCTCTACCTGGACACCTTGAAACTCGCTACTGATAATTTCTTTGTTCCGACTTCCAACTAACCCCAGAGTCCTCTCCTTGCAGCTCCTGAAAGGATCAGTCTGTTCCAGCGCTCAGCACTCACCTCAGCTGAAGCTCTAAGAGTGGCCAGGTCTTGTACAATGAGGATCAGCTTCTACACGAATACTGCAGACAAGTGCTGCAAGCCCACCAGGACCAAAGAAAAGAAAATCTTGTGGGGCCCCATGTATGTCCATGTTTTTGTAATGATGGCACAATATTAGACGTTGGTGTAATTATCCACCATTATCTAGAAATTGTTACCTGAGACTTCCTCTGCTGCATTAATTTCACATCTGCAGAGGGAGGGGGAAGTGCTGAAGGAGCAGGGGGGAGCTGCAGCGTAACATTCTGTGAAGCTGAAGCACACAGGGGGATCTATTAACAAACCCAGGAAGTCTTCTGGCTCATTAGGATAATTTTAAAAGTTGATTTTAAAAGGAAGGAGGCCATGGATAACAAATATAAGACAAATATCACAGTCCCGGTGCCTGGATCTATGAGTAATGTCCCTGGTTTATCCATGTTTGGTTTTTAATGGCAGATTTCCTTTAAGTTTTTGGTATATACACTGGCAGCACATGAGATCTTGTACATGACGAAATGACCGCATAGACTATGACAGCCCTATCGACGTCACAGCCAAAGAATAGCTACACAAGGGCGACAAAACATTTACCAGCAAAGGCTGAAGTGCAATTTTTGGGTTATTTTAGGTCGGAAAACCACATCTGAGGACCTTCTATTGGTGCAGGGAAAAAATTGAAAGATTATACCTTCCCTGGTGAATTTGAGAGAGTTCAAAAGATGGAGAAGTAAGTGATCTTTCTTACTTTAATTCCAATGTATCTCGCTTAGGAGATTTGCTGCCTTAATAGAGAAATCCAAACGCTCGCAAACACGGAGGGCTAAATCTGAATCCTAATGTAAACCTGCGGATGAAGGTTGTTACATTGTTTTCATTAGCTGTAGCTGACAGTCTGCCGCTTCGTTCTGCGCTGATACATACTCATGACATGTTCTTCCACCAGGTCTTTTTTTATATATATCATTAAAACACCCGCATTATCTGCTAACTCCGAGCGCGCTCATATATGAGGTGAATTGTGACAAGATAATGAGGAACATCTTCAGTGTCAGAGGTCTGCAAGACAATATACGAAAGTAGAAGATTCTCAGAGCTTGTGGATAGCAGATGTTATAATGTGTTATAGAGAGGAAGAAAATATACAAAAAGTCAAATGTAAATCATCAAGAGACAACATCATCTGCTCCAATCGGATTCCTCGCTTCTTCTAGACTCTACCATGAAACATAGCAAACCAGTCATTTACTTGTTCAAGGGTCAACACCATTTCCAGGGGATCATTTGGAACCAGAGGGGCAGGAGACGCGTTAAGCTGGAAGTGGCATCCATCAAAATTCATGGCTACATTCACACGAACATATAAGGGACGTATATACGTCCCCCATACACTTCTATGGCCTCACGGCGCCGTACGGTGCTGCACACGTGCGGCACCGTACCGTTCCATAGCCTGTAGAAAGATAAGATATGTCCTCTCTTTTGACGGAATACGGTGCCGTGCGTCATATATTCCTATGGAGAGGGGTGGGGGTAAGCAGCGCTTTTCCCTTGATCCTCTTCCCGGTGCCGATGTATGCCCGCCATATTACGGTACGGCAGGCACACATTGTGTGAATGTAGCCTAGCACCTAAAAATTTTCCAAGATATTGCTATACATTATGAAGGTTGAGCAAATATTTCTTTAAAGGACATCTACCATTGGATTCACTGATGACAGACTAGTCCTACTCGTATGCTTATTCAATCTTAATTGGCCCAGAGGCTTACAATCTAATCAACCTACCAGTATGCTTTGGAGTGTGGGAGGAAACCGGAGGAAACACACACAAACACGGAGAGAACATACAAACTCTTTGCAGATGTTGACCTTGGGACTTGAACCCAGAAACCCAGCGCTGCAAGGCTGTAATGCTAACCACTAATCCACTGTGCAGCCCTAGATGCTGGGGAACCTTATGACCAAAGTTAATCTTACAGGTTTCTTTTTTTGCAGATGTTAACATAACGGACATGAGAAAAAAAATGGATGCGGACAAATAAGGAAGCAAAACGAAAAGCAAAATCCATCGGTTGCCAATGGCCGAGCAGCGGACACACCTGGCACTTCAGCAACATAATTACATCAGGGTCCAAAAGGGGCAGAAGACAATCCTATCCAAAAGTGTCTGTGTACATGACCCATTATAGACGGATGGCGAGTCTCCACACTGGGTCCAAGTCCACCCATTCTGCATGACGTATAAAGCAACTAGATATGAAGTAGCTCCAGGTACAGATCCACAACTTTAACACATTTTATTTATTTTGTGTATTCTATACATTGTATCATGATCACCTAGGACTGATGTATCTAACAGAAGGGGCTACAGAGACCAGACTGGCTCAGAAGGGAGAACCTGCTACATTCAATCGTTCTGCATCCGAATCTGCCCATTGGTTCACTTTTACTAATCAGAGGATTATGGGATCAATTTTAATAGCGGTGGGAAGGAAAGTAACACACACACTGCAGAAGTCAGATAGGGGAGAAGTTGAAGCTAGGACACCGAAATGTAGACACTGCTCGGCTTGGAAGATGGAAAATAACTGGCTCCTATGTGCTCCCCACCCAGCACACGCCATCCAGTAACTAGGGAGGTAATAAGAAAACCGCTGCACTATCCTTCAACTCACTGCCACAAGGAAAGTCAAGGCAGCAATTTAACCCCTTATTAACAATTAAGCAAATGTTTACAAGGGCAAGTATTAGACAAGAGCCCAAAGTTTTACTTCTTTTCCGGCCACACTTCTATCTAAGCTCAGTAGGTGAAGAGAAGTGCAAACAATTGTAAACCTGTTCATGTAATGGATTATTAAAGGGAACCTGTCAGGTTAAACAAGATTCCCGAGCTGCAGGCAACAAGTTCTACAGGAAAATTTGCTTAATAGGTTGTTAAATATTTTGTGATCGGGTAAAAGACCTTGTAATTGAACTAAATTCCTTTAGCTGCTGAGCTTTGTAGTCCGGGTGGGTATTCTGAACACTATTATCAACACTTATATGGAGAAGGCTTACTGTATTACTGCCTATTGCACTCCTATGCCCAGGATGAAAGGAAAGGTAACTAAATAAATTATCAGTACAAATGCTCCCCCCTAACAAAATATTTGTCTACAAGGTAACTCCTGCCTTATTATAATGATGGCTCATTGGACCCCTCGCTCAACTCTTGTAGTTGAAAATGGATCAGATGTCTGTGACTACAGAGGAACAGAACAGGAATATGGGATGGACTTCCAAAATCCCATTGGCCAGTTGGGCATCCCCTTATTATACAATTAAAGCCCAAAAATCCACATGATAATAACAAAACAGAGAAAAATAATGATACAATTGTAAATATAAAAAAAAATCATCACACACATAATGTAGTGTTACATAAGTAGCGGCAGAGATGTATATACTGGCCAACATGGACATATACAATGCTCTGCCTGCTACTGTGGTCTCTACAAAATATTACTAAGAGAGTCACAGGTTCCCCGGGAAATAGAGTCATCATTTCAGTGTCTGGTAGGTAAATTATGCCGTACAGAACGAAGTCATGAAGTAATGGCAGGAGCTTAGAGGGAAAAGATAATCATGGGCATCATATGTATAGGGTGCCATATGCAGATCCATATCCAAATGTCTGAAAAGGAACCCCGAGATAGAGCAAGGCTCCTATGTACACGGCAGGATGATGATGCCATTTCTTACGGCTTCACCTACTATGAAAAGTCTGAGAAGCTGAGAATTGAGCGTGAGCTTCCATCACACTCATACTTACTTTTTTGGAATATTTCTTGGTATTCTTAAGCTTCCCATGGAGTAACATGGATATTAAAAAAAAGAAACTTCAATAAATCACTGATGAGATTTTGCTGTGCACTAAATTTCGGAAAAGAAATGGACATGCACACATTTCGTTGAGGATTTTTTGGGTATATTTGGCACCTTATCTGCAGATTAGTTGCAAAGTGGATGAGATGTAATGGAATCAGAGTCTCTTTCTGTGCTAAAACCTGCACAACAAACTTGACCGGTGCTTCAGGTCTTCGTTGGATATTTGCAGGATTTCTAGTTCCTCTCAACACACAGGAAAAGACCACACGGCCAAACAGTGGCCAAATGGATGAGCCACCTCAGCCACAGACTGTAGGAGTGATGTCACGACAGACAAGAGACTGGTGGAGCCTCCGAGATGTGTAAGAGCATCAGGAAGTTGGTGAGGCAAGTATAGCTTACAAGTAATACAAGTTGGCCCAAAGATAGTGCATCTGAAATACAGACGGTCCCCTACTTAAGGACACCCGACTTACAGACGGACCCCTCTGCCCACTGTGACCTCTGGTGATCTCTCTGGATGTTACTATAGCCCCAGGCTGCAATGATCAGCTGTAAGGTGTCTGTAATGAAGCTTTATTCATAATTCTTGGTCCAATTATGGCAAAAAATTTTCAAACTCCAATTGTCACTGGGGCGAAATTTTTTTTGTCTGGAGCTACAATGATAAAATATACAGTTTCGACTTACATACAAATTCAACGTAAGAACAAACCTATGGACCCCATCTTGTACATAACTCGGGGACTGCCTGTAATGCTATGTTGGCCTCAGGTCACATCAGTGTTTTGGGTTTGCACAAAATAAAAAAGTGCTTACTTGACGAAAGCTCCGGCTGAAATATTCTTTGTGTTCAATGGTAGAAGTCATCAATGTAAAACATTTATCAAGAGTTAAACAGTTGAAACGTCTCATGAGTTTTGGCTTCTGTCAGAGAGGAGTAGACGAGGCCAAAGCAATAATTCTAGCCGACGACTTGTGCTGGAAATAAAACCCCTTAACAAAAGTGCGGAGATGAGCACCGGCTCAAAAAACTCGGAGCAAGTGCGGGGTCCGTATTTGGGGATCAACCGTTCCTCAAGAGGTCGGGACTAGAGTTGCAACCGGCAGCTGATCTGTGTGCGGAGGGATTTAGTAGTCGTAGATTTACTAGGAAAAACCATTTCGACTTTCCATTGCCTTTCCATGAAAAGATAGAAAACAAGAAGACTGGAATATTTCAGCAGATGACACATGTGTAAGACGGGTGAAGGCTAAACCGCCATAATAAACTGCTGGTGCTTTGTGGTAAAGGCTGCAGTCCGTGGAAAATATCAAGAACATTTTTTTCCCCCAATTTTCTCGGATTTTCAGTCCTCAGCCCCGGATTTGCCTCCATAACAAGGGCGTGGTACCTAAACCACCAGACCACGATTGTCACGGGTCTATTAATATCTTCTTGGAGAAGAATGCTGCCAATATTGTGGCACTGTTAAGGTTAACAAATACCCCTCTAACCTCTAATGTTTAGGTAAACAGCGTGAAGCGAGCTCCGGAACATCCCGGCCCCGCGCCGATTATGTCATTTACTTCCAACGCGGTATTAATCCTGCATCACAAAGCTCAGAGTAAGAGCCCGGCCACCTACACTACTATATTATAGGAAAGCTCTTAATACCCTTATTTTATGGTCAGCACCAGCCAGTCCATCACTCCCGCTGGCAGGGAGGGGTACAGCAGGTAGAGGGTAGAATTGATCACAGTCAGACAGCTGATCCCACCAGCAGGTCTATCGACTTCAGAGTCTTATTTATGACTCCATCTCTGCCAGGAAGCCGATCCAATGCATCACTGTCCTTTACAGCGCTGAAATGGGTTAATAAGGAAGCCCAGCAAAATAGGTGGGGGTCGCTTTCAGTGTAAATTCTTTAAAAAGGTCTTCGAAAGGGGGGGGACATAATGAAAAGCATCTGCGGCTCATCTCCGCCTTGGCCCTTCACTCCCTCCTCTACTCCCTCCTTTACAAGGTGCTGCAAAACAACTCCATCAGGTTGATCTAAGAGGAAGTATCCTCCGGTATCTAGATGTCCTATGACTTATCGCTAACAATAATCATCCTGATTTATATGTTGCCTACTTACTCTCCAGCATGAGCCAGTCCAGCTTAAGGGCACTCGTCACCATGAAACTACTACTCCCATCAGGTAGGCTATGAAATGTCATTTCTAGAATTACCTCTTTTAAGTGAAATCTCAGCCAATGTTTGGGGTGTTTTGGGCCTATGTTTCCACAGCTCGCGCACATCCCCATGTGTGTCTAGGGGCTCATCCACATGGCTGCGGTTCCCTTGGCCCTTGATTCGGATCTGTTTGACTACACTACAAAACTCAGAGCAGTTCCTATTCCCCACCTAAGTGAGCAGATCACACGCCGAACACACATGTGCCGCAGACAAGGGTCCATGGCGCTTTGTTTGAGGCCCCTGATAAGCAGAAGTTTGTCTACAGGAGACCTAAGGTGTATACAGATCACAAGTACATGAACAAATCCGGTGGAGAAGAGGAACTCCGGTTAGGACTAGAGATTATGTAAAAAAAAAAAAAATAGCATATAGCATATTCCAGAGAACTGGGGCAGCTCAGGGGAGATTTTAAAAGAATAAACCTGTATGAAGAATAACATGAACGGCTTGTGTAACTCTTGAACCATCTCGCAGCAGTACAGATAACGTATAGGATTGAGATGGCCACGACACCGAGGGGAGTGATGCGGCCCCCTCGTCAGACCAGAGTGCTCATGATCATTGCTTACCACATAGTCCAATTCATTGTATTGGGATTGTTCCTTGGCCAGTCCCTTCTAACATCTGATGGCCTAGTGATCTGATACTGACGACCTTCCACCCAATGCAGAGCCATGAATGAAGGTTTGTGGCCATTAATAATATTAGTAGCAGACAGCTGTTTAGGTATTATATAAAGATAACACTAATTGGACAGTTCTAATTGCCTACATATTTGTGAAGGCCCCTGATTCGGGTCAGACGCTGGCTATCCTTCTCCCCGTCACCTTCAGCTGACCCCCATCCCCCCCCAGGTCCGGCTGTTTGTATTGATTCCTGGAGGAATGTGAGCACATCTTACAGCTGTCTTATCTATTACTTAGAGAGAGGGGGGTAAATGATTTGTTTTTTGGCACGGTGTCACCTTGTTCATATCTTGTGAATGTAAAGGTTTCATTCATCTACAGGCAGAGCGTTAATGAAGGCGACGTCCTCCACACCTAAACCTGCAGAATTCACGGCAAGCGGGAGGATAATCTATCTATGTAACAATCTTCTTTTCTCAAAGGGAATAAGTGGTGTCCTGCTCTAGTAACCGAGCCGGACCAAAAATAGCCCCTTCCACAAGCCAGAAGAGGTATCGGAGGGTGGATTATTCTCCGTCCCCCATTGAGAATACATGAATGATGGGAGGAATAGCTGGTCACCAAAGGAGGGTTCAGTTTATCATGGAATTATCCCAATATCTATATTATCATTGCTTATAATCTTCTGGTTGAATAAAGGACCTGCTAAAATATAAACTTTATGTCCTCTAAACGTCTATTGTGGACTGCGAACACTAGAATATTGTCAGACCCTGTAGGATCTACAGACAAACATCTTATATAATAATTCTTCATTTATATAGCGCACACAGATTCTGCAGCGCTGCACAGAGCATGACAAATCAGTCCCTGTCCCCATGGGGCTCACAATCTAATCACCTACCAGTATGTATTGGAGAGTGGGAGGAAACCGGAGGACCCGGAGGAAACCCACGCAAATACAGTGAGAACATACAAACTCTTTGCAGATGTTGACCTGGAACCCAGGACTCCAGCGCTGCAAGGCATAAGTGCTCACCACTCAGCCACCGTGCCGCCCATTCTATCTGGCAGAGGTTAACAATATGTAAAGAATCCACCACGAATAATTCTTCATTAATCCATCGTATTGAATCATAGTAGCATATCTATATGTTAAGTTCACATCTATTGGTGGTCAGGGGTTCCCCACCATATTGTCTAGGGATCCCCCGTTGACAAATACAGAATTGCTTTATGAAAATATGACGGAACAAGTGAAACCCAAATAGTTATTCTAAGCAATTCATGTCTGGATAAAGCATCTCCTCCGGGTTATACAAAGCAAACGCCTGCAGCAGGACCTGTAAACATTGGATCTTGGCATGGTGATGCGATTGTACATTTTATAGATCATAAAGCAATGCAGCAGTGCTGCCACCTTGTCTCCTGCCCCTCCTCATCCTCCGCCGCCCCAACCCCCCTCACGTTCCTCCTCTGTTTATGAAGTCTCAGGAAATACCACATTCTCCTCTCCACCATCAGCGGAGACATGTGACCTGCGAGGACCTGCATTTCTCACAGAGAGAAATATTTTATTCCAGGAGTCAGGCACTGGGAGCCTGCGCCGCCTCCTCCTCCCCCACTTCAGTGATCAGCAGGATTTTTTTTCCTGGCTCACATACTGTATTCATTTCTTCCCTTGAATTAGAGGCTGAAGCTCATCTCATGTTGACTGGCTTCCAGCCCCGGCCGGCCTTTCCATGATGTGACCGACTCGCGTCACTCTCGCGCTCTTCCCAGAAATGCATTTTCAGGTCAACGTGCCATCTATGTCTTCATTCTCATCTGCAGTCAAGGTGTGGCTGGCACTTACAAGGTTAAAAAGTGGCATAAACTCGCAAGCTGATATTCTTACACTCAGCCTGGTATTACACGCAGGAAGCCCTAGGGCGGAATATTCATTCTAGAAAGGGAATCCGGAATAGAAACCAAGCTCCAAATGATTTTTCATTGGATACGGATCAGTCCCAGTTCCCCTAACACCATACAATTCCAGCTTATTTATCTGTTGTCTTGGGCTGCATTCACACTGCCGTATGGGGGACGTATATATATAGCGTATATAGGTCCCCCATAGACACCAACGGGTGCACGGCGCCCTACGTGAGCGGTATGGAGCAGCACAAGTGCGGCCAGGTACCATTCCCTACTCCGTGAAAAGATAGGACATGACGGCGCCGTGCACCATGTTCCTCTGCGGAGAGGGGGGGACGCACTCACCCCCACCTCCTCTCCCTGGCGCCAAAGCGTGCCCACCGTGCTACGGTACGGCAGGCACACGTCAGTGTGAATTCAGCCTAAGGGTAGATGTATATAACTTGTAAAAGGACAAGTGCCCACCGATCCGGGAAAAAGTGTACAATGTCCTAGACTGAACCATTTTTGCGCACAAAAGTTGATAAGGTTCCATAAAAAATGCCAGGCTGAAGCAAATCAGCCGAGAATATGTTTAGCACAGCAGATTTTACCCAAGTCTGTGTGCAGGAAGCCTAAAGGGCCTCAGAGTCATAACCGTATACACAATCATTCACAAACTTTACAGAGCCGTCTTGTTAGTTGTCGATCGCATCTTAAAAATGATCTTTAAAAGGAAATCTACCACAAGGATGAAGGATTGTAAACCAAGCACACTTACATGTTGGTCAGTGACCCCTCTGGCAAGATCCACTCTTTTTTTTTAGCTTCTTATACCCTTGTTTTTACAAAAACAAGGCTTAACAGATTATGCAAATTAGCCTGAGGGGCTCCAAACTCAATTAGCAGATATGGAGCATGGAGTCCCTTAGGCTCATTTGCATAATTTTTAAAGCCTTTTTTTCAACTAAGAAACTAAAAGAAGAGAGGATCTTGCCAGAGGGGGCAGACACCAGCAGGTAAGTGTGCTTGGTTTACAATGCTTCATCCTGGTAGTGAGACATGAGGAAGACAAGGCTGCCTTCTTCCAGTCATAGCACCGCGCCAATGTGGCAGATGTTGCAGCTCAGAAAAGGGATATACAGCTACAAGTATCACACGATGACAGGTTTGGCGGTCTAACATATGGCCACCTACCCCTAACTACAGATTATAATCTGCAAACCTCAATTAATTGAGGATTAATTTGCCAAGTAATAACGGTTTCAGTAGTAGCACCAGATCAGCGCCAAGTGCAGGTATTATGTGGCCTTCACGTAACTTTCTTCATTCCCTCTAACAATCCCCTTCCTTTAGGGTATTTACCAGTCACTCACCCGCATTTCCCAATGCACTTCTCCCCTTCAGGCTGTTGCCGCTTCCTTTTCGTTTTTTCACTTGTCTAAATCCATTCTTCTGAAAAACAAAAATTTAAACGTAAATACATTGGGGGGGGAGTGGAGGGGGGGTGCGATTTGGGTTGTAAATGTGATATTTCCTAACAATTTGCACTAGATTTTACCCCCATTAGGCCTCGCTGATGAGCCGGAAGAGAATGGAAGCGCTTTAAAGCTAAAAACTAATCATGACTTTGACTCAGTCACCTACAAAACGCAATGAAGCCCCATCAAAAATTAACCCATCAGTTTCCAGAGCAGCGATGAGATCTATTTATCAATCAATTCCAATTTGCGGTATAACATTTCTAGCTTCTGAATTGCACCTGAAGGTAAGTTTTAGTGGGTGACTGCAGCAGTCATCTGCCCCATATATTTGTTGGAGACGCCAAAAGATGTCAAATGAGTCCGTGTCACCAGTGGAGCAGTGCTGGTGCTTCTTTCAGCATTTACTTTCAATTTTAAAAAATTATTTGAATTTTAATTTATACGTCTAACAAAATAGGGTGTGAAACACTGGTCACTTACACTTCTGTGGCCGCTCCTGTGCCAGCCGTAGCCATGTGGGCAGCCATAGTGCCAAAGATTAGTGGTCTGGAATGAGGCCCCCGAAGTTTACCAACATGAAGTTTGCAATGTTTTATATGGATAGTGTTAAGCTGCTGATGTTTCTATAGTAAGAGCTCATATAGATGAATGTCTTTGTTTCAGCAGCTGCCATTCACCCCCAGTTCTTTTCTTTGGGCTCATGCACGTGGTGGCTGTGGTTCACATGGTCCACGTATGAGCCGACTGCCCGAGTCATTGGCACCTGAGCAGACCTCACACGACGATGACACACGGGTCCGTTGTTTGCTGTCGCTAATGCACATGGTCGTGGACAGAAAGCCATAGACAGCAATGACATGTGCAGTGAAGTTGCCACCGTGGCAAGGCCACCTGCTCAGCTGTTTTCGTGGTTGCTATTGCCTAGAATGCGTAGGTCGTTCTGACCACCTGCATAGAGACCTCCAATCTTGAGAAAGTGGCTTCCTTCTAAAATCAACTTTCAATTGTGCTAATGAGCATGAAGGGCTCTGTGGGTGTTACTAGAGCCTCTCTGTGCTGCAGCTTCACAGGCATTTCCACGCTCCCGCTTTGTGCTAAAACATCTTCTGCTGCCATGAGATTACAGCAGTGAGCTGAACTTCTTGTGTCTTTGTTCACATGAGATTACAGCAGTCAGAGGGAGGTGAAGTGTGCTTAGGGGAATGGGGGGGGGAACTGGGGTGAGGTAGACAGTGTAACAGCCTGCGAATCAAGAGCCGGGAGGGGCTCTGGTAACACCCCCAGAGCCATTTTAGCTTATTAACAGAATTTTAAAGTTGATTTAAGAAGTAAAAAAATCAATGGATAACTAATATAATCCTGCAATCTCTTTATAACTTTTCCTTCCCTAATATGTAAATTTTCTAAAGAGGCTACTGGGGCGGGAAGTAGCCGTAGCCGAGGCAATATGGCTCGGCTACTCCATGCCCCAGTGGCCTCTTTGATCCCCCTACCAGATATCTTCGATGCGCAGAACACAAGGCCTGCGGCTGCGTGGTCACTGCTCCGAAGCCGGAGCCATTGTGCATGCGCAGAACTCCGGCTTCGCGGACGAGGGCACGCAGCTCCTCATAGCCAAAGATATCTGATAGGAGGATCAGAGGGGCTACTTAGACCTTACATATTAGGGAAATAAAAGTTATAAATATAAATATAAGTATAATATAGACGTGTATAGCGGGTACGTGAGGATTTGCCCTTAAAAGGTCTCTCCTCACGTCCTATAGATGCACCAACCATCCGATCAATCTTTATAGGGACATCTGTGGTGGTAGGTTCCCTTTAAGTAGCACCTGCCACTTGATTTCTTGTATAATTTTGCCCCCTAAAAAAATCCCATGTCACACCCAAAGAGAAAACAACCCGTGGGCTGCCTTAGAAGTGCATTGAAAACCCAGTAAATACATTTGGAGCAATAGAGTAACAGTGAAGTCAGATTTTAGCAGATATTCCAATAGCCAAATCCTGTTCTTTCCGCTGGTTTACAAAGCGGAGAATGTCTTTAAGGCAGAACACAAGGTCAGGGAGGATGAGCGCTCCCTACATCCCGCCCGCTTCACAAAAATCCTGGAAAATGATTTCCCAATAAAACATTTCTCCCCAGCACTGGTAACACACCAACACAGCTCTCCTCGTAAGAGAAGGTTGTGGAGGAGAACGTGAAGGGTAGAACATTTTCTGAGAACAGATCCGGTCAGACAATGGCACAATTGTTACACTGGAGAGGACACAAGTCATGGGTCTACACCTCAGCAGTGTGATAGCAGTGGGAAGTGGTGGCGGAGGGGAGCGTGTGAGAGCAGTGGGATAGCTGGAGGAGAGCAGTGTAGTAGCAGTGGGAAGTGGAGGAGACAGTGTGAGAGGCCGTGGGAAGCCGGTAGGAAAGCAGTTGTGGATAGTAGTGGGAAGCTGGAGGAGAGCAGAGTGTGAGAGCAGTGGGAAGCTGGCCCGAGAGCAGTAGGTGAGAGCAGCGGGGAAGGAAGCTGGAGGAGGAGCAGTGTGATGTCAGTGGGAAGATGGGAGGAGAGCAGTGTGATAGCAGTGGGAAGCTGGAGGAGAGCAGTGTGATAGCAGTGGGAAGCTGGAGGAGAGCAGTGTGATAGCAGTGGGAAGCTGGAGGAGAGCAGTGTGAGAGCAGTGGGAAGCTGGACGAGAGCAGAGTAATAGCAGCGGGAAGCTGGAGGAGAGCAGTGTGATGTCAGTGGGAAGCTGGAGGAGAGCAGTGTGATGTCAGTGGGAAGCTGGAGGAGAGCAGTGTGATAGCAGTGGGAAGCTGGAGGAGAGCAGTGTGAGAGAGAGCAGTGGGGAAGCTGGAGGAGAGCAGTGTGAGAGCAGTGGGAAGCTGGAAGAGAGCGTTGTAATGCAGCGGGAAGGGTGGAGGAGAGCAGTGTGATGTCAGTGGGAAGTGGAGGAGAGCAGTGTGAGAGCAGTGGGAAGCTGAGGAGACGAGCAGGTGTGATAGCAGTGGGAAGCGGAGGAGAGCAGTGTGATAGACGTGGGAAGCTTGGAGGAGAGCAGTGTGATAGCAGTGGGAAGCTGGAGGAGAGCAGTGTGATGTCAGGGTGGAAGCTGGAGGAGAGCAGTGTGATAGCAGTGGGAGCTGGAGGAGAGCAGTGGAGAGCGTGGAAGCTGAAGGAGAGCAGTGTGGATAGCAGTGGGAAGCTGGAGGAGAGCAGTGATTAGCAGTGGGAAGCTGGAGGAGAGCAGTGTGATGTCAGTGGGAAGCTGGAGGAGAGCAGTGTGATAGCAGTGGGAAGCTGGAGGAGAGCAGTGTGATGTCAGTGGGAAGCTGGAGGAGAGCAGTGTGATATCTGCCACGACCCCCCTTTGTTTCACTGCTCCTCCAGTTAACCCCTTTGTGTGCAGACAATTGGTAAGCTTCTAGCCTTACACAAATCTAGGGTTAGAATAAAGAACAGCTCGTTGTCATCATTCTGGTAATTACAGCGACTACAGAGCAGGATTGAAAGCTGCGGCACTATTATTGTGATGGATACGTGGACTATGCGTCCTGCAGACATCAGATTAGCTAATCAGTGGTCTATGAACAGATGATAATGTGCTTTTAGACGGCTCATGGAAGCGCTCGGCATACGGGGCAACATGAAGACGTCAGTCAATTTATTTTGTATGTTTATTAAAGGGAACCAGACACTCTGAAAATGTTTAGTCCTATCTGCAGGCAGCATCTTATAGAGCAGGAGGAGCTGAGCAGAATGTACATAGTGTCCTATCTGAAGGCAGGATGTCATAGAGCAGGAAGAGCTGAGTAGATTGTACATAGTGTCCTATCTGCAGGTAGCATGCAATAGAGAAGGACGTACTAAGCAGATTGTACATGGTGTCCTATCTGCAGGTAGCATGTAATAGAGAAGGAGGAGCTGAGCACATTACACATAGTGTCCTATCTGCAGGTAGCATGTAATAGAGAAGAAGGTTCTAAGCAGATTGTGCATAGTGTCCTATCTGCAGGTAGAATCTTATAGAGAAGGAGGTACTAAGCAGATTGTACATAGTGTCCTATCTGCAGGCAGCATGTTATAGAGCATACACGCCAGACACAGCCACATTCCTTGCCCCATAATAACGGCCAGACACAGCCACATCTTATGTACATAATACACGGCCAGACACAACCACATTTATGCAATATTACACGGCCAGGCACAACGAATCTGAGCACATAAACAAGGCCCAGACACAGGCACCATCTTCTTGCCCCATAATACACGGCCAGGAAGACACAGCGGCAATCTTATGCCCATACTGACACGGCCAGACCGCGACATTCTTATGCCCCAGTAATACACGGCCAGACACCGCCACTCTTATGCCCCAAATACACGGCCCGAACAGCCACATCTTATGCCCCATAATACCAGGCCAGACACGCCAATCTTATGCCCCATAATACACGGCAGACACAACCAACCACATCTTATGACCCATAATGACACGGCCAGACACAGCCACATCTTATTGCCCCATTAATACCGGCCAGACACCGCCAACATTTATGCCCAGATACACGGCCAGACACAGCCAAATCTATGCCCCATAATACACGGCCAGACACAACCACATCTTATGCCCCATAATACACGGCCACAGACACAGCCACATCTTATGCCCCATAATACACGGACAGACCACAGCCACATCTTAGCCCCATAATACACGGCCAGACACAGCCACATCTTATGCCCCATAATACACGGCCCCAGACACAGCCACATTCTTATGCCACCCCCATATACACGGCGCCAGGACACAACCAATTCTTATGCCCATAATACACGGCCAGACACAACGACATCTTATGCCCCATAATACACGGGCCAGACCAGCGACATCGCTACCCATAATACAAGGCCCAGACCCCACAACCACATCTTATGCCCATAATTTTTTACCCAAGGCCAGAAACAACCACATCTTAGTGCCCCATTAATACCCGGCCAGGACCGCACATCTTATGCCCCATAATACACGGCCAGACACAGCCACATCTTGTATGCCCCATAATACACGGCCAGACACAGCCACATCTTATGCATAATACACGGCCAGACACAACCACATCTTATGCCCCATAATACACGGCCAGACCAACGACATCTTATGCCCATTAATACACGGCCAGACACAGCCACATCTTATGCCCATATACACGGCCAGACACAACGACATTCTTATGCCCCTAATACACGCCAGACCAGACACAGCAACATCTTATGCCCCATGAATACACGGCCAGGCACAACGGACATTATGATGCCCCATAATACCACGGCCAGACACCAGCCACATGATTATGCCCCATAATAAACGGCCGACACAGCCACATCTGAGCCCAGATACACGGCCAGACACAACCAATCTTATGCCCATAATACACGGCCAGACACACCACATCTTATGCCCATAAACCACGGCCAGAACAAACCACCATCTATGGCCCCATAATGACACGGCCAGGCACAGCCCACATCTTATGCCCCAATTAATACCCGGCAGACACAGCCACATCTTTTGTGCTCCGCTGATCTGGACCATTTTCAGGTTTATTTTGACGGCTCAGTGAGGACCCACAACATTTCCTGAAGGGAGGAGAGAACTGAGGGTCCGACCATCTTACGCCTGCAGCAAACACGGAAACATGTTGTTTTTCATATCACGTTCCTACATTTTAACCCCTTAGCATCGGGTTCATCGGGTGAATGTGGCATCCCATTCCGAGTCATAATGCTAAAGTAATTACCAGCTGGGAAAGGAGGCACAACAGTCACTGCATGAAGCGTTAGGTCAGAAAGAAAGAAAACCAAATACACAAAGGTTTTATAAAGCTCTTACAATTCCACCTCAAATTCACATAGACGATTGTTCAAATACTTCAAATACTGCATCTCCGAGGAAGGACGCTTAGGGTCTCACAATGACCGTTCACCAAGATAACGAGAATGAGGGGTCCGATGGGCGTACCAAGGTACCTCGTCAGACCCCCTTGTCGCTCCCCAAGATTAATGGAGAGACGGCACACATGAGCGTTATGCACCATTCATCTCTATAAAGCTGATGGAGATGCCGAGATTGATTGTATGTCAGCTCCATAGAGATGAATGGAGCAGAACGCTCTGCGCGGCCGCTGCTCCATTACTCGACGGAGCAGCGAGGGGGTCTGATGGAGCGTACTGGGACCCTATGAGACCTTAGTTCCTGTGATCGTGGGGATCTCATCATGAGACCCCATGATCAGAAATTATTTTGATTATAAAAATAGTTGCCAATGTCAGGCATTTCTTTTGGTAAATCACAGATAAGCCACCGATATTTCAGTGAGAGTCCATATCTTGGGACCTATGTGATTCAGCCTATTAAATGGTACAGGTCCAATTATGGATTCATGTAAAAAATAAGATGCCACATCATTTGTAGGGATGGATGGCTTCAAACTGTCGTGAAGAGGAGGCTTATTAAGAAAGAAAGCTATTTTTTCAGTTTTTGCTTTTCCAATTTTTCGAAAAAAACACCCTTTTTTTTTTTTCAATTTTCAGACCCGCTTGGCTAGAGGGGTACATGTGCCGTAGTGTGTATGGCAATGAATCTGCTTCCCACAGGTCAACTGGTATACTCCTGCGCCTTTCTGCAGTCTCTGCATCACTGATGCAAACAGCTCCTTACAAATCTGTGCCACAAAAATAAGCTCGCGGCCAGTGCGAGGGGAGACAGCGTTGCGAGGGGACAGCGGCGAGGGGACAAGCGTGCGCCGGGGACAGCGTGCGAGGACAGCGTGCGAGGGGACAGCGTGCTCGAGCGGGACAGCGTGCGGGGACAGCGTGCGAGGGGAAAGCGGCGAGGGGACAGCGTGCGAGGGGGAACATTGTGTATGGGACAGCGTGCGAGGGACAGCGATGCGAGGGGACAGCGTGTATGGGACAGCGTGTAGGGACATCGTGTATGGGGATCAGCGTTGTAAGGGTAAAGCTGTAGGGGACAGCGTGTAGTTCTGTGGGGGACAGCGTGTATGGGGACAGCGGTTGGGGACAGCGTGTATGGGGGACAGCGTGTAAGGGGACCGCGTGGTATGGGGACAGCGTGTAGTGGGGACAGCGTGTATGGGGAAGCGGTGTATGGGGAAGCGGGTTATGGGGGTACAGCGTGTAAGGGGACAGAGGTAGGGGGACAGCGTGTATGGGGACAGCGGTGGATGGGGACAGGTGTATGGGGACAGCGTGTATGGGGACATCGTGTAAGGGACAGCGTGTATGGGGACATCGTGTCTGTGTTAAGGGGGACATCGTGTATGGGGACATCATGTTAAGGGGTCCCATGGGTCTCATGATGTCAAAATGTAACCAGCCGGGGAGGAGGACTGTATAATGACAAAATTCTAAATGAAACCAAACATTATAGGAGATTCATTGACCAAACATTTTTTACTGTTAAGCTCCTTGTTTAGAACAGAAGTTATAAATAAGTACAATGTAACATGAACATCTAGATACATACTTCACATATACAAGTGCGACGTGCATTTTAGGTGTTATCCTGACATTTCAGCCAAATATCCCTCACTGGAACACTGTTATTTTGACACATTATAGATATATAATGTATAGCTGACAAGTTCATTGATACCGGAGTTTGAGACCTATTTTGATCACTTTCTCTACAAATTTTCATGGGAAGCAAAATGGTGGAAAGCCAACTTTTTAGAACACGGGTTCATGGGGGTTTTGAGCTGACTCATGCACTTCGGCCCAGGATGACACGGGCTGCAGGGACCCTGGGAAACTGCCTTCCGTTCGCCTTACTTGGTGTTTGTTAGTGTAGCAGCAAAAAAAACAAAAGGAAAGAATACTGTTCCATTCATAATGAAGCATTTGCGTTGCACTGGTTTGCACGGTTTGTGTCCTCACCTGCTGTAAGATTCACCTGTGAGAAAAGCTAGTAGGCTTAAGGTGAAAGCCAATCAGGAGTAACGAATAGGGACTGATGAAAAGCTTAGAATCACAGCAAGTGGTGAGGAACAATTCTCTAGTGCATCATTCCAGCTACAATCAGGAATATACATTTTCACACAGTCATGCTGATACCAACAACAAACACCAAAGGTGCGGTTTAGCACATAGCTCCAGGAGCCCATACCCAACACTTGTATATCGCGCAAGAAGGAAATATTGGGAGGAAGATGGACACTAACACGACACACACGGAGAAGAGCAACATCCAGAAAAACGTCTATGGGTTCAGTGGAACATATAATAGTGAATTTATTCACAAATAAAAGGCAATTAAAAAATGTCCTTACAATGAGTTGTACACTTTCCTCAGCTAATGGACAGAGTATGATACTATGATAGTAAGGACATGGGCTCATTTATAAGGGTCCGTCAGACGCACTTTCTTTGAGTTACCCGACGATTTCCGTTTGCACTGTTTTTTTGCGCACGCAATCGAATTTTGGTGCATCGGTGCCGGCTTGCACGTGGCAGAAATCAGAGGCCGGGCTGTCGGACAACCTGACGGATTCGGACAAACCACAGAATTTAAAAACGCAATTGTGTCGCAATATCACACATGCACCGGGAAGAAGAAGGTGAACTCCGGCGGACGTCAGCGGGGGAAGCGTCACATGCAGGAACTCGGGCACACAATCTTAGTGACCCCCGCACAGCGCATTATACACGGACAATGCACTACATTGAAACAGGAAGGAGAAGGAGAATCCGAGCGGACCGGACGTCAGCGGGGGACAGCGGTCACAGAAGGAACTCGGGCACACAATCTTAGGGACCCCCGCACAGCGCATTTACACAGACAATGCACTGACATGCACCGGGAAGAAGAAGGTGAATGAACTCCGGGGGACCTGTGAGCGGGGGAGTGACACATGCAGGGATATCGGGCGCATGATCTGTGACCCCCGACAGCGCATTGATACACGGACATTGCACTTACATGCACCGGGAAGAAGGAAGGTGAACTCCGGTGGACATGAGCGGGGTGAAGGAAGTGAAAAATGCAGGATATCGGGCGCATGATCTAGGACCCCCGCACAGCGCATTATACACAGACATGCACTTACATGCAACAGGAAGGACGAAGGTGAACTCCGGGGACCCTCAGCGGGGGAAGCGACACATGCAGGAACTCGAGCGCACGATCTTCATGATGAAACGACGCCGGAGCCGAATTCATCGTTCGGACAACGTGCAACATGAACCGGGTAGGGAAGTAAATATGCCCCATTGTGTCCATAATGGGAAAGGGTGTGAAACATCAAAAGTCATGGTAAGGACATTTTTTTAATTTCCTTCTAGATTTTTTGGGAGCCTTGGGAGCTGGCATTTCTTCCCTGCCATCAAACTGTGACCATATCTAGGCACGACAGGATCCAAAGTTACCCCTGCGGCGGGGTTTGACCTAATTAAACCCACGTGGCAACAGGTGAGCACCCTCTGTTGTTGTCATTTGTGTTCCTTGTTGTCTTTGTTGTGTCTACCGGTCTACATTATATCATGGTCAAACATATACTATGCATGAATTTAATAATCATCCGTTGTATTTTCTAATGGTGAGAATTTCTTATTAGAAACGCACAAACGGCGCTTAACGCACTTATTTCAAGTTGTGAACATTAAACGATAATCCCAGACACGCCCAAACAATAAAGGGATGACTTCTTTTTAATAATCCTAGAAAACCACTCGAAATAAAAATTCCTGTGACATTTACACCACAACACAGAGATCCAATATATAAACTCACTCATGGTTGTGATCCGACACGATGCAAGCTTAGACCATTACAACTTTATTAATTACATTAAATGTAATAGTGTTTTGTTGTTTTAGGAGTCAACTTTGTGCCTGAAATGTTCTCCAAATCCACACATTGGGAACCTTAGATCAATAAGCTTGACTGGTCGGCGGAGGGGAAGCAGCGCTCGGAGAATCACATTAATCTCTCATTCAGCTCCGGCAGCACAGCTTGGAAAGGCTCTAGTTATCCTGATTGAGGGTCTTTAAGCTGCCTCGGAGGCTCTCTACCTGGACACCCTTGAAACTCGCTACTGATAATTTCTTTGTTCCGACTTCCAAACTAACCCAGGAGTCCTACTCCTTGCAGTCCTGAAAGGATCGTGTTCCAGGCAGCTCAGCAATCACCTCAGCTGAAAGCTTAAGAGTGGCAAGGTCTTGTACAATTGAGGATCAGCTTACTACACGAATACTGCAGACAAGTGCTGCAAGCCCACAAGGACCAAAGAAAAGAAAATCTTGTGGGGGCCCCAAGGTATGTCCCAGTGTTTTGTAATGATGGTTATGATTGGCACCAATATTAACGGGTTGTGTAATATCACCATTATCTAGAAAATTGTTTTACCTGAGACTTCCTTGCGCATTAATTCACATTCTGCAGAGGGAGGGGAAGTGCTGAAGGGAGCAGGGGGAGCTGCAGCGTAACATCTGTGAAGCTGAAGCACACAGGGGGATCTATAACAAACCCAGGAGTCTTCTGGTCATTAGGATAATTTAAAACGTTTGATTTTAAAAGGAAGGAGCCAGTGGATAACAAATATTAAGACAATATCACAGTCCCGTGTGCCGGATCTATGAGTAATGTCCATGGTTATCCATGCTTGGTTTTCTAAGGCAGATTTCCTTTAGTAGTTTTTTGGTATATTACAATGGCAGCACATTGAGATCTTGTACATGAAGAAATGACAGCATAGACCTATGACAGCCCGTATCAACGTCACAGCCAAAGAATAGCTCCACTAAGGGCGACAAAACATTACCAGCAAAGGCTTGAAGTGGCAATGTTGTTGAGTTTTAGGTCGGAACACCACACTGAGGACCATTCATGTTGCAGGGAGAAAAAGTTGAAAAGATTATACCTTCCCGGTGAATTTTGAGAGAGTTCAAAAGATGGAGAAGTAAGATGATCTTTCTTACTTTAATTCCAATGTGATCTCGCTTAGGAGATTTGTGCCTTAATAGAGGAAATCCAACGCTCGCAAACACGGAGGGAAACTAAATCTAAATCCTAAGTAAACCTTGAGGATGAAGGTTGTTACATTGTTTCATTAGAACTGTAGCTGACAGTCTGCGCACTTCGTTTCGCGGAGATACATATATGACCATGTTCTCCACACAGGTCTTTTTTATATATATATTAAAACACCGCATATCTGCTAACTCGAGGCGCTCATATATGAGGTGATTGTGCAAGATCAATGAGCAAATCTTCAGGTGCAGAGGTCTGACAAGATAAATAGAAAGTAGAAGATTCTCAGAGCTTGTGGATAGCAGTGTATAATGTGTATACGAGAGGAAGAAAAGAAAAGATATACAAAAGTCAAATGTAATCATCAGAGACAGATAGACTGCCGCATCGGATTCCTCGCTTTCTCTTAGACTCTAAATGATAACATAGCAAACAGTTCATTTACTTGTAAGGCCCGTCAAACATTTCCAGGGGGACGCATTATGGAACCAGAGGGGCAGGAGACCGATGTAAGGGAGAGTGGCTCATCCATCAAAATTCATGGACATTCACACGAACATATAAGGGACGGATATACGTCCCCATCACACTTCTATGGCCTCACGGCTGCCGTACGGTGCTGCACACGTGCGGCCACGTTACCGTTCGTCAGCCTGTAGAAAGATAGGAAAATGTCCTATCTTCGTTGAGGAATACGGTGATGTGCGCCATATAGTCCTATGGAGAGGCGTGGGGGTGCAGAGTGCATCGCGCTTTCCCTTGATCAATCCTGCCGTGTATGGCCCGCATATTACGGTCAGGCGGACAACATCTGTGTTGTAGCCTACACCTAAAAATTTTCAAGATATTGCTATACATTATGAGGTTGAGCAAATATTTCTTTAAAGGACATCTACCATTGGATTCATGATGGACCGATAGTCCTACTCGTATGCGTTATTCAATCTTATTGGCCGGGGTTACAATGCATCAACCTTACAGTATTTGGAGTGTGGGAGGAAACCGGAGGAGGAAACACACACAAACACGAGAGCGAGAAATGAAAATCTTTGCAGATGTTGACTTGGGACTTGAACCCAGAACCCCAGCCGATGCAAGGGCTATCTTAGTGCTAACCACTAATCCACGTGGAGCCCTAGATCTGGGGAACCTGAGACAAAGTGAATCGTACAGGTTCTTTTTTGCAGAGTTAACTTAACGGAGCGTGAGGAAAAAAAATGGATGCGAAAAAAGGAAGCAAAACGAAAAGCAAAATCCATCGGTTGCCAAGGGCCGACAGCAGCGGACACCACTGGACTTCAGCAACATTAATTGACATCAGGTCCAAAGGGGCAAAGAAGAGACATCCTATCCAAAAGTGTCTGTGTACATTGACCATTATTAAGACGGGATGGCGAGCTCCACACCATGGGTCCAAGTCCACCCATTTGCATGACGTAAAACAATAGATATGAAGTAGCTCAGGTACAGATCCACAACTTTAACACATTTTATTTATTGTTGATGTATTCTATACAGTTGTATCATGATCACCGTAGGACGAATGTATCTAACAGAAGGGGCTACAGAGACAGACCGGTCAGAAGGTGAGAGAACATCGCTAATTCAATCGTTTCTGCACCGAATCTGCCCATTGGTCACTTTTTACAATCAGAGGATTTGGGAATCCCATTTTAATAGCGGGGAAGGAAAGTAACACCACCACACTGCAGAAGTCGATAGGGAGAAGTTGAAGGCTAGGACACCGAAATGTAGACACTGCTCGGGCTTGAAGAGGAAAATAAACGGCTCTATAGTGCTCCCCACCCAGCACACGCCATCCAGTAACTAGGAGGAAGGTAATAAGAAAACCGCTGAACTCTCCTTCAACTACTTGCCACAAGGAAATGTCAAGCAGCATATTAACCCTTATTACCAATTAAGCAAATTTACAAGGGCAAGATTAGACAAGAGCCCAAAGTTTACTCTTTTCCGGCCACACTTTATCTAGCTCAGTAGGTGAAGAGAAGTGCAAAACAATTGTAAACTGTTCATTGTAATGGATTATTAAAGGGAACCTGTCAGGTTAAACAAGATCCCGGCTGAGGCAAACAAGTCTTAAGGACAATTTGCTTAATAGGTTGTGAAATATTTAGGTGATACGGGTAAAAGACTTGGATTGGACTAAATCCTTTAGATGCTGAGTTTGTAGTACCGAGCGTGGTTTCTGAACACTATGTATCAACACTTTATGGAGAAGGCTTACTTGTATTACTGCCTATTGCCACTCCTATGCCCAGGATGAAAGGAAAAGTTTAAATGAAATATCCAGTACAAATGCTCCCCACCTTAACAAAAATATTGTCTACAAGGGTACTCGCCAGAGTTATTAATGATGGACCTCATGGGACCCCCCTCGCCTCAACTTCTTGGTAGTTGAAAATGGATCAGATGTCTGTGACTACAGGAAGGAACAGAACAGGACTATTGGGATGGACTTCCAAAAATCCCATTGGCCAGTTGGGCACCCTCTTATTATACAATTAAAGCCCAAAAATACCACATGATATAACAAAACAGAGAAAATAAATGCATACAAAAATCATCAAACACATAATTGTAGTGTTACATAAGTAGCAGGGCAGAGATGTTATATCTGGCAACACTGGACATATCAAGGCTCTGCCTGCTATTCTTGATGGTCTTAAAAATATACTAAGAGAGTCACAGGTCCCCATATGGGAAATAGAGTCATCATTCAGTGTCATGGTAGGTAAATTATGCGCGTACGAAACGAGTCATGAAGTAATGGCAGGAGCTGTAGAGGAAAAGATAATCATGGGCATCCATATGTATAGGGTCCAGATTGCAGATCACATATCCAAATGTACGAAAAGGACCCGAGATAGAGCAAGGCTCCTATGGTACACGCCAGGATGATTGATGCAATTTCTCACGGCTACCTACATGAATGAAGTCTGAGAAGCTGAGAATTGAGGTGAGCTTACACTACTTCTAATTCTTGATTCTGTTCCTGGAGAGGATAAAAAGGATCATAATCACCGGATGTTTTTGCTGGCAAATTGCGAAAACGAAAAAGAATCACACATTCGTTAGATATTTTGGGATTGGACTACTGCGATATTGAAGGATGAGCTTGGTCGGCTTTCGGCTATCCGATGACCGGGTCAGGTCCGTATTTTCAGATTATTTCTACCAGGCCCGGCAAAAGCAAATGGAAGCATGCAGCAAATCGTTGTGATTGTATTGTCGGAGAAAGTAATGGTGGCAGCCTTCCGATGATTAGTGCATCAGGAAGTGGTGAGGAGATGGAATAGAGTCCTGTGTAAACGTAAACAACTACGGGTGTTCGGCCAAATGATATTGCAGATTCTGATGTTCAACAGAAGGGAAAAGACACGGCAAAAACAGGGCTCATGTTGATCCACCTCTACCATCACTTGGAGTGACTCTTGTCACTGACACAAAGGCTGCGTCCTCCGATTAGAGCTCGGAGTCTGGGACAGCTTATGTACGTATCAGTGGTCAAGCTCGAAACTCTGCTCGAAATCCCTTTTTCGACGCCCCTTCCTCTAGGACACGCACTCCGACTTACAGACGGACCCTCTGCCACGGTGACCATGGTGATCTCTCTGGATGTTACTATAGCCCCAGGCGCACTGATCAGCGTGTAAGGGCATGTAATGACGCTTTATGCATAATTCTTGGTCCGATTATGGCAAAAAAATTTTCAAAACTCCGTACTGGCGAAATTTGCTAGCTAATATAAAATTATACAGTTCGACTACTACAAAATTCAACGTTAAGAAACAAACCTATGGACCCCATCTTGTAACCTAACGCGGGGACTGCCTGTAATGCTATGTTGGCCTCAGTCACATCAGTGTTTGGTTTGCACAAAATAAAAAAGTGCTTATGACGAAGCTCCGGCTGTGACAATATTCTTCGTGTTCAAATGGTAATTAGAGTCATCAATGTTAAAACATTTATCAAGAGTTAACAGTTGAAACGTCTCATGAGTTTTGGTTCTGTCAAGAGAGGAGTAGACGAGGCCCAAAGCAATAATTCTAGCCGACGGACTTGTGCATGGAAATTAAAACCCCTTAACAAAAGTTGCGGAGATGAGCACACGGCTCAAAAAAATCGGAGCAAGTGCGGGGCCTATTTGGGGATAAACCGTCTCACAGAGGTCGGGACTCTAGAGTTGCAAACCGGCAGCTGATCGTGTGCGGAGGGATTTAGTAGTCTTAGTAGATTTTACTGGAAAAACCATTACGACTTTTCCATTGCCTTTCTGAAAAGAAGAAAAACGAAAAACAAGAAGACGGAATATTTCAGCAGATGACGTTGTCAAGACGGGTAAGGCAAAACCGCCACTAAAAACTGCTGGTGTTTGTAGGTAAAATGTGTGCAGTCCGGGAAAATATCAAGAACATGTTTTTCCCCAATTTTCTCGGGGGGATTTTCAGTCTCAGCCCGGAGTTTGCCTCATACACGGGCGGGTACCTTAACACCAGACCACGATTGTACGGTCTATTAATATCTGCTTGGAGAAGAATGTGCCAATATTGTGGCCCTGTCTAGGTAACAAAATACCCTCAACTCTAATGTTTTAGGTAAAACAGGTTGAAGAGAGCTCCGGGAACATCCCGGCCCGCGCGATTATGTATTTGACTTCCAACGCGGTATTATTAATCCGCCATCACAAAGCTCAGAGTAAGAGCCCGGCCACCTACATACATATTTAGGAAAGCTTTAATTACCCTTATTTTATGGTCAAGCACAGCCAGTCCATCACCCGCGGCAGGGAGGGTACAGCAGGTAGAGGGGTTAGAATTGACTCACAAGTCAGAAGCATGATCCCCCAGCAGGTCATCGACTTAAGATGTCTTATTTGACTCATCTCTGCAGGGAAGCCGACCAAGCTATACTGTCCTTACAGCGCTGAAATGGGTTAATAAGGAGCCCAGCAAAAGAAATATAGGTGGGGTTCGCTTTCAGTGTAATTCTTTAAAAAGGTCTTCGAAAGGGGGGGAGGGGGACATAATGAAAGCATTGCGGTCATCTCGCGAACTTGGCCCTTCACCCCTCCTCTTCTCCCTCCTTTACAAAGGTGACTGCAAAACAACTCCATCAGGTGACTAAGAGGAAGTATCCTCCGGTATCTAGATGTTCTATGACTTATCGCCTAACAATGATCATCTGATTATAGTGTTGCCTACTTTACTCTCCACAGCATTGAGGCCAGTCCAGCTTAAGGGCACTCGTCACCATGAAATACTATCCCATCAGGTAGGCTATGAAAAGTCCATTTCTAGAATTACATCTTTTAGGTGAAATCTCAGCCAATGTTTGGGTGTTTGGGCCTTTAGTTTCACAGCTCGCGCACATACCCTTGTGTGTCTAGGGGCTCATCATCCACATGGCTGCGGGTTCCCTTGGCCTTGATTCGGACTGTTTTCGACTACACTACAAAACCAGAGCAGTCCTCTTCCCCACCATAAGAGCAGATCACACGACGAAACTAGTGGTGCCGCAAGACAAGCGTCCCTGGGCTTTGTTGAGGCCCCAGATAAGCAGAAGTTGTTGACCAGCGAGACCTAAGGTGTATACAGATACACAAGACATAACAAATCTGAAGGAACCGTGGGAAGGTAAAAAAAAATAGCTATAGCAATCCAGAGGAACTGGTGGCAGTAAGGGGAGATTTTAAAAGAAAGAAACCTGTAGAAGAATAACATGAACGGCTGTGGAAACTCTTGAACCATCTGCAGCAGTACAGTAACGTATAGATTGAGATGGCCACGACAGAGGGAGTTGATGCGGCCCTCGTCAGGACCAGAGTGCTCATGATCATTGCTTACCACATAGTCCAATTCATTGTATGGGATTGTTCTTGGCCAGGTCCCTTACTAACATCGATGGCCTATGATCTGATACTGACGACCTTTCCACCACATGCAGAGCCTGAATGAAGGTTTGTGGCCATTCATAATATTAGTAGCAGACAAGCTGTTAGGTATTATATAAAGATAACACTAATGACCAGTGTCTAATTGCCTACATCTTGTGAAGGCCCTGATTGTTCAGACGCTGGCTAGCCTTCTCCCCGTCCACTCAGCTGACCCCATCCCCCCCCAGGTCGGCTGTTGGTATTGTTCTGGAGGAAGTGAGCACATCGTAACAGCTGTCTTACTTATTACTAGGAGAGAGGGGGAGGTAGGGGTAAAGATTGGTTTTTTGGGCACGGGTTGACCTTGTGCATATCTTGTGAAGTGAAAGTTTCATTCATCTAAGGCCAGAGCGTTAATGAAGGCGACGTCCTCCCCACCTAAACCTGCAGAATTAACGGCAAGCGGGAGGATATCTATCAGTAACAATCTCTTTTCTCAAAGGGAATAAGTGGGTGTCTGCTCTAGTAACCGAGCCGGACCAAAAATACCCCTCCCAAAGCAGAAGAGGTATCGGAGGGAGTGGTGGATATTCCCGATCCCCATTGAGATACATGAATGAGGGAGGAATAGCTGGGTCACCAAAGGAGGGTCAGTTTATCATGGAATGTATCCCAATATCTATATTATCATTGCCTTATAATTCTTCTGTGAATTAAAGACCTGCTAAAATATAACACTTTATGTCCTCTAAATCGTCTATTGTGGACTGCGAACACTAGAATATTGTCGAACCCATGTGAGATATACAGACAAAAACTTATTTAATATAATACTTATCTTCATATAGAGCCACAAAGATTTCAGCGCTGCACAGAGCCATGACAAATCAGTCCCTGTCCCCATGGGGCTCACAATCTAATCCACTACCAGTATGTATTGGAGGAGTGGTGGGAAGGCGAAAACCGGCAGAAGACCGGACGAAAACCCCACGGCAAAATAGCATGTGAGAACATACAAAAACTCTTTGCAGATGTTGGACCTGGAACCACGGACTCCAGCGCTGCAAGGCATAGTGATCTCACCACTAGCCACCGTGCCGCCCCATTATATCTGGCAGAGGTAACAAATTATGTTAAAGATCCAAGTCGCACGATAATCTCATAATCCATCGATTGATCAATAGTAGCATATCTATATGTTAAGTTCACATCTATTGGTGGTCAGGGTTCCCCACCATATTGTGCTAGGGAATCCCTGTTGACTACAGAATTGGCTTTTACATTGAAAATATGAGGACAGTGAAAAAACTCCAAAAGTTATTCTAAGCAATTCTGTTGGATAAAGCAATCTCCTCCGGGTTATAAAAGCAACGCTGCACAGGATGAGATCGCATGCCTTAAACATTGGATCTGGCATGGTGATTGCGATTGTACATTTTATAGATTCATAAACACATGCAGCAGTGCTGCACCTTGATCCTGCCCCTTCCTATCCCTCCGACGCCCCAACCCCCCTCACGTCCTCACTCTGTTTATGAAAGTCTCGGGAAATACCCAATATCTCCTCTCCACAACAGCGGAGACATGTGAACACTGCAGAGGAACTGCATTTCTCACAGAGAGAAACTAGTTTAGTCAGGAGTCAGCCACTGGGAGATGCGCCGCCTCCTCTCCCCCACTTAAGTGTCAGCAGGATTTTTTTCCTGGCTCACATTACGGTATTCATTTCTTCCTTGAATTAGAGGCTGAAGCTCATCTCATGTTGACTGGGCTTCCAGCCCCGGGCCGGCCTTTCATGATTTGTGACCCGACTCGGTCACTCTCGCGCTTTCCAGAAAGCATTTTCAGGTCAAGTGCCATCTAGTCATTCAGTCTCATCTTGCAGTCAAGGTTGTGGCTGGCACTTACAAGGTTAAAAATGGCTATACTAAAACTCGTCAGCGATATTCTTACACTCAGCGGCGTATTACACGCAGGAAGCTCCTTAGGCTGATCATTCTATTAAAGGGAATCCGGATAGAAACCAAGACCCAAATTGATTTTTCATTGGATACGGATCAGGTCCCAGAGTTCCCCTAAACACATAAATTCTCAGCTTATTTATATGTTGTCTATGGGCTGCTTCACACTGCCGTATGGGGGACGTATATATATATAGCGATAAGTCCCCCATAGACCCAAGGGGCACGGCGCCCTACAGAGCGTATGGAGCAGCGCACAAGTGCAAGTACCATCCTACCAAGTAGCTGAGGGCGTTACCAGTTGCAGAGGGTCACCTCCCCATCTCCTGGCCAACCGTACACGACGTAGCAGGACGTCAGGATCACTAGGTTGATTACTTAAGACAAGGCCCGCCGAAAAGTTTACACTGTTCCCTAGACCAGGATGCAGGCCTTTAGCACAGGACCAACTCACCAAACCCACAATTTCTCCCTGGCGCAAAGTTGCCAGCGCCATGTAAGCGCTACGTTAAAGCTCAGGCCTGACCTGTCACTTGTTATAAAGTATGAGGCCTCTGAGTAATAACTAGAAATGTGACATGTATTTTAGGTCCCGTGGACCAGAGGTGCTCTCTGGAACGCGGGATGGGCCCAGAGCCATGGTGCCCACCTTGACCCGAAAAGTTCGACCCACATGCTAGATGAACCAGTTTGCGCACAAAGTTGATAAGGGTCCATAAAAAATGCCAGGTGAAGCAAATCAGCCGAAGAATATGTTTGCCACAGAAATTGATTTTACCTCAAGTCTGTATGGCAGGAAGCCTAAAAGGGCCTCAGAGTCTTAACCGTATGCACAATCCATTCACACACTTTACAGAGCCGTCTGTGTAGTGCATCGCATCTTAAAAATGATCTTTAAAGGAAATTACCACAAGGAGAAGGATTGAAACCAAGCACACTTACATGTTGGTCAGTGACCACCTCTGGCCAAGATCACTCTATTTTTTTGCTCTTATACCCTTGTGTTTTACAAAAACAAAGGCTTAACAGATTTATGCCAAATTAGACCGGGGGGCTCCAATTCAATTAGCAGCATGGAGCATGGAGGTCACTAGGCTCTTTGCAATAATTTTAAGCCTTTTTTTTTTAAACTAAGAAACTAAAAAGAAGAGAGGATCTTGCCAGAGGGGGCAGGACACCAGCAGGTAAGTATGTGCGGGTTTACAATCCTTCATCCTGCGTAGTGAGGACATGAGGAGAGACAAGGCTGCTTACTTCCAGTCATAGCACCGCGCCAATGTGGCAGCTGTTGCAGCTCAGAAAAGGGATATACAGCTTACAAGTATCACACGATGACAGGGTTTATGGCGGTCTAAAATTGGGCCACCTACCCCTAACTACAGATTTTAATCGCAAACCTCATAATGAGGATTATTGCCAAGTAATGAACGGTTTCAGTAGTAGCCAAGATCAGCGCCAAGTGCAGGTTATATGTGGCCTTCAAGACTTTTCTTCATTCCCTTAAAAATCCCCTTCCTTAGGGTATTTACAGTCACATCACCCGCATTTCCCAATGGCCTTCTCCCCTTAAGGCGTTGCCGCTTCCTTTTCGTTTTTTTCACTTGTCCTAAATCCATTCTCTTGAAAAACAAAAAATATTAAAACGTAAAATACATTAGGGGGGAGGGAGGGGGGGGTGTCGATTGGGTGGTAAATGTGATATTTCCTAACAATTTGCACTAGATTGATTTACCCCATTAGGCCTCGCTGATGAGCCGGAAGAGATGGAAGCGCTTCAAGCTAAAAACTCATCATGACTTTGGCTCGTCAACTACAAACGCAATGAAAGCCCTCAAAAATTAACCATCGTTTCCAGAGCAGATGAGATCTATTATCAATACAATTCCAATTGCTGGTTGTTATAACATTTCTAGCTTCTGAATTGCACCTGAAGGTAGTTTTAGGGGTGACTGCAGCAGTCATTCTGGCCCCATATATTGTTGGAGACGCCCAAAAGATGTAAAAGAGTCGGTCACCAATGAGCAGTCTGGTTGCTTCTTCAGCATTTACTTTCAATTTAAAAAATTATTGAATTTCATTATAAGTTACACAAATAGAACTAGTGTGTGTGGTGAAACACTGGTCACTTAACACTTCTGTGGCACGCTACTGTTGCCACTGCCTTGCAGTTAGTGCCAAAGATTAGTGGTCTGGAATGAGGCGCCCCGACGTTTACCCACATGAAGTTTGCAATTTATATGGATAGTGTTAAGTGCTATCTGTTCTATAAGTAAGAGCATAATAAGATGAAGTCTTTGTTTCAGCAGCGCCATTCACCACCAGTTCGTTTCTTTGGGCTCATGCAGTGGTGGCTTGTGGTACATGGTCCCACGTATGAAGCGACTGCCCGAGTCAATTGGCACCTGAGC
The DNA here is from genome assembly GCA_019512145.1 of Engystomops pustulosus. Taxonomy (NCBI): domain Eukaryota; kingdom Metazoa; phylum Chordata; class Amphibia; order Anura; family Leptodactylidae; genus Engystomops; species Engystomops pustulosus. The sequence continues at coordinate 69,271,616 of CM033651.1, read as the reverse complement.
AGGACCTCACACGACGATGACCACCACGGGACGTTGTTTGCTGTCGCTAATGCACATGGTCTTGGGCAGAAAGCCATAGACAGCAATGAAATGTGCAGTGAGTTGCCACCGTGCAAGGCCACTGCATCAGCTGTGTTTTTGGTGGTTGCTATTGCCTTAGAATGGTAGGGTCGTCTGAAACCACCTGCATAGAGACCTCCAATCTTGAGAAAGTGGCTCATTCTAAAATCAACTTTCAATTGATGCTAATGGCATGAAGGTTGTGGGTGTTACTAGAGCCTCTTCTGTGATGCAGCTCACAGGCATTTCCCACGCTCACGCTTTGTGCTAAAACACTTCTGGCTTGCCATGGAGATTACAGCAGTGAGCTGCAACTTCTTGTTTTTTGTATTGTTCCATGATCAATTAAGCAGTCAAGAGGGCAGGTGAAGGTGCTTAGGGATGGGGGGACGGGGTGGTAGACATGTGTAACAGCTGCGAAATCAAGAGCCGGGAGGGGCTCTGGAAAACCCCAGAGGCCATTTAGCTTTATAACAGAATTGTAAAGTGTTTTAGAAGTAAGAAATCAATGGATAGAACATAATATAATACCGCAACTCTTTACACTTGTCATCCCTAAGATGTAATTTTCTAAAGAGGCTACTGGGGCGGGAGTAGAACGCCGTAGCCGAGGCAATTGGCTCGGCGACTCCATGCCCCAGGGGCCATCTTTGATCCCCTACAGATATCTTCGATGCGCCGAACACAAGGCCTGCGGCTGCGGTGGTCACTGATCCGAAGCGACCATTGTGCTGAATGCGCAGAACAGAAACTCCGGCATTCGCGGAGCGGAGGGAACGAAGCTCCTCATAGCAAAGGATTACTGATAGGAGGAGGCGGAGATACTTAGACCTTACATATTGGGGAAATAAAAGGATAAATAGTTTTTTAAATATAAGTATTAATATAGACGTTGTTTATAGCGGGTCCGTGAGGATTGACCTTAAAAGGTTCTCTCACGTCCTATTCGATGCACCAACCATCCGATCAATCTTATAGTGGACATTCTGTGGTGGTAGGTTCCCTTTAAGTAGCACCTGTCCACTTGATTTCTGTATAATTTTGCCCCCTAAAAAAAATCCCATGTCACACACACAGAGGAAAACAACCGTGGGCTGGCCTTAGAAGTGCATTTGAAAACCGAGTAAATTATACAATTGGAGCAATGAGCAGTAACATGAAGGTCAGATTTTAGCAAGATATCAATAGCCAAATCCTGTTGTCCGCTGGTTTCAAAGCGGAGAAAGTGTCTTAAGGCAGAACACAAGGTCGGAGAGGAGATGAGAGCTCCCTAAATCCCGCCCCCGCTTCACAACAAATCCCTAGAAAATGATTTTGCCCAATAAACAGTTCTCCCAGCACTGGTAAAACACACCAAACACAGCTCATATTCCTCGATAAGAGAAGGTTGTGGAGGAGAACGGTTGAAGGTTTCGAGCACATTTTTGAGAACAGATCCCGGTCAGGACACTGGCACACAATTGTTTACCACTGGAGGGAGGACCACAATCATGGGCTACCTCAGCATAATGGAGCGGGAGCAGGGCAGAGCAGAGAGCAGTGTGTGATAGCAGTGGGAAGCTGGAGGAGAGCAGTGTGAGATAGCAGTGGGAAGCTGGAGAGAGCAGTGTGATAGTAGGAGTGAGGAGAGCATGTGAGAGCAGGGAGCGGACCGGGAGGGTGGCCGGAAGTAAAGCGCATGTATGCAGTGGGAAGGCTGGAGGAGAGCAGTGGTGATAGCAGTGGGAAGCTGGAGGAGAGCAGTTTTGTGATAGCGAGTGGGAGCTGGAGGAGCAGCATGTGAGTACAGTGGAAGCTGGAGGGGAGAGCAGTGTGGATACGCATGTGGGATGAGGGAGGAGAGCGGTGTAGCAGAGTGAAGCTGAGGAGAGCAGTGTGATGTAGCAGTGGGAAGTGGAGGAGAGCAGAGTGTGATTGGAGATGTGGCAGTGGACGGAAGTGAGGAGAGCAGGGTGATTAAGCATGGAGCAGCTGAGGAAGCTGGAGGAGGCAGTTTGATGAGCAGTTGGGAAGCATGGAGGAGAGCAGTGTGATAGCAGTGGGAAGCTGAGGATAGGAGAGCAGTGGTTTGGAGCAGCAGTGGGGAAGCTGAGAGACAGTGGGAGAGCAGTAGCTGACGAGAGCATGATACGGGGAGGAGAAGTGGAGGAGAGCAGTGTGATGTCGGGAAGCTGGGGAAGCGTGTTGGTGAGGAGGAGTGTGGAGAGCAGGAGTGGAATGAGAGCGAGATAGCCGGGAAGCTGGACGAGAGCAGTGTGATAGCAGTGGGAAGCTGGAGGAGAAAGTGTGATGTCAGTGGAGGAAGCTGGAGGAGAGCAGTGTGGATGAAGCAGTGGGAGAGCTGAGGGAGAGCAGTGTAAATGCATGGGAGGAAGCTGGAGGAGAGCAGGGTGTAAGAGGGTAGTTGGGGAGGCAAGTGATGGAGGAGGAGCGGAGACGTGTGATAGCAGTGGGAAGCTGGGAGGAAAGAAGCAGTGGATAGCAGTGGGAAGCTGGAGGAGAGCAGGTGATTCGGGAGCTGGGAAGCAGTGGGAAGCAGTGGAGGAGGCAGTGATGATGTCAGTGGGAAAGCAGGGGATGCGAGAGCGCAGGTGATGTATCTGCACACGACCCACCTTTGTTTCATTGCTCCTCCAGTTAACCCTTGTGTGCAGACATTGGTAGTTCTAGCCTTACACAATCTAGGGTTAGAATAAAGAACAGCTGTTGGTAATTCTGGTAATTACAGCCGGCCTCCAGCCTCCACGGGGGGAGAGCCAGGATAATGAACGCTGCGGCACTAGTCATTGTGATGGGGGATTAGTGGACTATGCCGTCCTGCAGAATCAGATTAGCTAATCAGGGTCTATGAACAGATGATAAATGTGCTTTTAGACGGCTCATGGAAGCGCTTCAGATACGGGGCAAACATGAAGACGTAGTCAATTTATTTTGTAGTGTTATGTAAAGGAACCAAACACCTGAAATGTTAGTCCTATCTAACGTCCAGCATGTTATGCAGAGAAAGAAGAAAAACCAAGTAGGTGTACATAATATCTATTGCAGGCAGTGTGTATACACATTGAAGCTGAGCACCATAGTATACGTATTATAGTATACTACTGCATTTGTTATACGAGCGGAAGCAGCAGATGACTAGGGTCCACGCAGGCAGATTTATGGCTGAGCAATTAAAGTGTCCATCTGCAGGCAGTCAGATTTATAGAGCAGGAGGAGGAGGCAGATTTTGCATAGGTCCTATCTGACAGGGCAGCATCATGTTAGAGCAGGAGAGCTGAGCAGATTGTACATAGTGTCTATCTGCAGGCAGCATTATAGAGCAGGAGGGCTGAGCAGATGTACATAGTGTCCTACGAAGGCAGGCTGTCATGAGAAGGAGAGACTGAGAGATGTGTACTAGTGTCCTTATGCACGGTGCAGGCCATATAGAGAGGAGGAGCTGAAGCAGATTGTACATGTGTCCTATCTGCAGGAGCATGTATAGGAGGAGGAGCTGAGCATCATTAACATAGTGTCCTATTGCAGGGGGGTGGTAGCATGTAATAGAGAAGAAGGTTCTAAGCAGATTGTGCCATAGTGTCATATCTGCAGGTTAGAAATCTTATGAGAAGGAGGGTACTAAGCAGATGTTACATAGTGTCTATCTGCGGCAAGCCTGTTATAGAGCAGAAGAGAAGGAGCCTGAGCAGATTGTACATAGTGTCCTATCTGCAGGCAGCATGTTATAGAGCAGGAGGAGCTGAGTAGATTGTACATAGTGTCCTATCTGCAGGCAGTATGTTACAGAAGTAAGCTCCTCTGTTGAGGGCTTGCTAGTCTGTTTTAGGTGTTAGAGTTGCAAAGCGATAAATTACTGTGCCTTGGGCTTGGTACATGTACAAAAAAATGCTGCGAGAATATCCAAAAAGAGATCCAAAGTGCATGGTAAGTGTACTTACCATCAGCCTGAAGTTGTGCCTTTGTGTGGTCTCCCCAAACCCAACAGCTGCTGATTGAACAGTTATAGGGAGAAGACTGTCAAAGGGAGAAGACTGTCAATCAGCAGCTGTAAAGGCGGGCGTCATGCAGAACAGACGCTGGCAGTGGTGACCGTGCACTGGACAGATAATGGGTCCCCCCTAAGAAAAACATCAGCCGCATGTGTTTTATCCCAACGAGGAAATTAGCCATTTCCCAAACTCCAGTGAGGTGGTAGTATAGTGTGGGTGCCATGGTGTAGGACATCTATAATCCTCCTCCTGCATCACAGCACAAGGCACCAGTCTAACCCGACACCAAGCCTTCTCTGATCTACAAGTAAACGGGTCCTACAATAATCAGAGAGAGAAGATCACCAGGATGTAACGGCACAAAACCATCCGGTGACATGGAGGAGCTAGTACTAGGAAATGAGAGAAAAGAGATGTATAAAACATATATTCTATACCTCAGGATATGATGTGGCAGCTCTGTGCAGCGCTACGTAACCTGTGTGCGCTATATAAAAGAATTATTATTATTATACTTAAGACTCGAGTCTCCTGCTCCTAGGACGTTCCTTCCGTGCTAGAAAACGGGGAATGTGCCGCCCGGTGCTCAAGTTAAATTGAAACGTTTTTGCTATACATGAAAAGCGGCGATGCGCTCCACACCTGGTACAACTACAGAACGATTCATTTACTTACCCCAACTTATTTTAGAAATGCTAATTTTGACAAGAAACGGAGGGGAAAAAAATTTGCTTTACCCTAACATTTTGCTCTGTTACGGGGAAACAACGTGCAACACTGAGCCGGTGAAGTAATATGCCCCCTTGTGTCATAATGAGGGAAGGGTTGTGCAACATCCAAAAGTCATGGTAAGGACATTTTTTTAATTTCCTTCTAGATTTTTTTGGAGCTTGGGAGCTGAATTTCCCCCCATCAACTGTGACAATCTAGGCAGCAGGCAGGATCCAAAGTGTACCCCTGGGCGGGTTGATATTAAACCCAGTGGCAACAGGGTGAGCACCCCTCTGTTGTTGTCATTGTTTTCCTCTGTTGTCTTTTGTGTCTATCCGGTCCAACATTATATCATGTCAAAACAATACTAGCATGAATTTTTAATAAACTCAATCCGTTTGTATTTTTAATGGTAGAGAATTTCTTATTAAACGCACTGACAACGGCGCTTCTCTAACCGCACCTTATTTCAATTGTGAACATTAAACGATAATCCCAGACACAGCCCAAACCTAAAGGGATGCACTTTTTTTTCATAATCCTGAAGAAAACCATCGAAATAAATTCCTGGTGACATGTTACACACAACACAAGAGATCCAATATATAACTCACTCATGGTTGATCCGACACGATTCAAGCTTACTATTAGACCATTACAATTTATTAATTACCATGTAATGTCCATAGTTGTTGGTTGTTTTAGGATGTCAAATTAGTGCCTGAAATGTTCTCCAAATCCACAATTGGGAACCTTCATAGCTCAATAAGCTTGACTCGGATCGGAGGGGAAGCAGCGCTCGGAGAATAAGATAATCTCTCATCAGATCCGGCCAGCAAGCTTGGAAAGGCTCTGTTATCCTGATTGGGCTTTAGAGCTGCTCGGAGGCTCTCTACCTGGTACACTTGAACTCGCTACTGATATTTCTTGTTTTCGATTCCAATAACCCCAGGAAGTCTCTACTTGCAGTCCTGAAAGGATCAGTTGTTCAGCGCGCTAGCATCACCTAGCTGAAAGCTCAAGAGTGGCCAGGGTTTGTTACAATGAGGCATCAGCTTCTTACACGAATACGCAGACAAGTGCTGCAAAGCCCCACGGACCAAAGAAAAGAAAATCTTGTGGGGCCCATGTATGTCCAGTTTTTGTAATGATGGGTTTAGATCTTTCGGCACAATATTAGACGTTGTGTAATTATCCACATATATAGAAAATTGTTTACCTGAGACTTCCTCTGCTGCATTAATTTCACATTCTGCAGAGGGATGGGGGAAGTGCTGAAAGGACGCAGGGGGGAGCTGGCAGCGTACATCTGTGAAGTGAAGCACACACAGGGGGATCTAATACAAACCCAGGAGTTTCTGGTCATTAGGATAATTTAAAAGTTTTGATTTTAAAAGGAAGGAGCCATAGGGTAACAAATATTAAGACAAAGATACAGTCCGCGTGGGCCGGATCTATGGTAATGTCCTGGATTATCTGCTGGTTTCATGGCAGATTTCCTTATAGGTTTTTTGGTATATACACTGCTAGCACATGAGATCGTTGTACATGAAGAAATATGAACCAGCATTAGACTATGACAGCCCTGACTCAACGTCACAGCCAAAGAATAGATGCACAAGGGCGACAAAACATTACCAGCAAAGCTGAGTGCAATTGTTGGGTTAGATTTAGGTCGGAAAACCCACTCTGAGGACTTCTATTGGTGCAGGGAAAAAATGTTGAAATAAGATTTATCAAAAACCTATCCCTGGTTGAATTTGAGAGAGTTCAAAAAAGATGGAGAAGTAAGTGATCTTCTTATTTAATTCCAATGTTATCTCCTTAGCGAGATTTGCTGCTTAATAGAGGAAATCCAATACGCTCGCAAACACGGAGGGCTAAATCTAAATCCTAATGTAAAACCTGAGGATGAAGGTTGTTACATTGTTTTCATAGCTGTAGTGACAGTCTGCCGCTTCGTTGCGCGGGATACATACTCCATGACCAGTGTCTCTCCAACAGGTCTTTTTTTATATATCATTTTAAACACCCGCATGATCTGCAACTCGGAGCGCCCATATATGAGGTGACTTGTGACAAGATACATGAGGAACCCATCTTCAGGGGCAGAGGTCTGACAAGACAATATACGGAAGTAGAAGATTCTCAGAGCTTGTGGATAGCAGAGTGTCAAAGTGTGATAGAGAGGAAGAAAAATATACAAAAAGTCAAATGTAATCATCAGAGACAGCATATCGCTCCATCGATTCCTCGCTTCTCTAGACTCTACCAATGAAACATAGACAACAGTCATTACTTTCAAGGCCCGTCAACACCATTTCCAGGGGGATATTAGAACCAGGGGGCAGGAGACGCGGTTAAGCTGAAGTGGCTCTCACTCAAAAGTCATGGCACATTTCAAAGAACATTAAGGGAGAATATACGTCCCCATACATTCTATGGCCCACGGCTCCGTACGGTGCTGCACACGTTGAGGCCACGTTACCCGTTCTGTAGCCTGTCAGAAAGATAGGACAATTCCTATCTTCCGGAGGAATCACGGTGCAGTGCGCCATAATCCTATGGATAGGGGCGGGGGGTAGAGGCAAGTGATAATCCCGGCTCCTTCTCAACGCCGATTGTATGCCTGCTAATACGTTACGGCGGAACCATACATCATGTGAGTTGTAGCCTAACACTAAAAATTTTCCAAGATTGCTATACATATGAAGGTGAGCAAATATTCTTCTTTAAAGGACCACCTACCATTGGATTCATGATGGCAGAAGTCGATACTCGTATGCTAATTCAATCTTAATTGGCCCGGAGGCTACAATCTAATCAACTACCAGTTATGTTTGGAGTGTGGGAGGAAACCGAGAGGGGAACACACACAAACACGGAGGAGAGAACTGCAAATCTTTGCAGATTGTTGACCTTGGGACTTGAACCCAGAACCCCAGCCACTGCAAGGCTCTTATTGCTAACACTAACAATTGTGGAGCCGCAGATGCTGGGGAAACCTTATGACCAAAGTTAATACGTACAGGTTTCTTTTTTTTGAATGTTAACATTAACGGAAGCGTGAGCGAAAAAAAATGGATGCAGACAATAAGAAGGAAGCAAAACGAAAAGCAAACCATCGGTTGCCAATGGTCCGAGCAGCAGGAGGACACCCCTGGACTTCAGCAAAACAGATTAATTACATCAGGTCCCAAACACGGGGCAGAAGGACAATCCTATCCCAAAAGTGTACTGTGTACATGACCATTCTTCAAGACGGATGCGCAGAGTCCTCCACACTGGGTACAGTCCACCCATTTCTGCATGACGTTATAAAGAACTAGATATGAAGAGCTCCAGGTACAGATCCACAACTTTTAACACATTTATTGTTTTGTTGTTATTCTAACATTGTGTATCATTGATCACCTGAGGACTGAAGTATCTAACAGAACGGAGCTACAGAGACCAGACCGGCTCAGAAGGAGAGCGACATGTAAATTCAATCGTTCTGCACCCGAATCTGCCATTGGTTCACTTTTACTAATCAGAGGATTTGGCGAATCCCTTATTAATAGCGGGTGAAGGAAAGTAACACCACACACTGCAGAAGTAGTAGGGGAGAAAGTTGAAGCAGGACACCGAAATGTAGGACACTGCTCGGGCTTGAAGAGGAAAAAAACACGGCTCCTATGTGCTCACCCACCCAGCACACGACCACCAGTAGAACTAGGGAGGTTAAGTAATAGAAAACCGTGCACTATCCTTCAACTCACTGCAACAAGGAAAGTCAAGGCAGGTATTTAACCCTTATTAACAATTAGCAACTGTTACAAGGGCAAGATGTAGACAGAGCCCAAAGTTTTAATCTTTTCGGCCACCACTTTATCTAAGCTCAGTAGGTGAAGAGAAGTGCAAAACAATTGTAAAGACGTGTTCTGTAATGGATTATTAAAGGGACCTGTCAGGTTTAAACAACGATTCCCCGCTGCAGCAACAATGTCACAGGACAATTGCTTAATAGGTGTTGAAATATTTTGTGATCGGGTAAAAGACTTGGTATTGAGACTAAAAGCCTTAGATGCGAGCTTTGTAGTACCGGGTGGTGTTTCTGAACACTATTATCAACACTTATGGAGAAGGCTTACGTATTACTGCCTATTGCCACTCCATGCCCAGGATGAAAGGAAGTTAACTAAATAAATTATCAGTACAAATGCTCCCCACCTAACAAAATATTGTCTACAAGGTAACGCCGCCTATTATACATGGATGGTCATGGGACCCTCGCTCAACTCGTTGATGAAAATGGATCAGATGTCTGTGACTCAGAGGAACGAGAACAGGAACAGACTATTGGGATGGACTTCCAAAATCCCATTGGCCAGTTGGGCATCCCTACTTATTATACACATTAAAGCCCAAAAAATCCACACATGATAATAAACAAAACAGAGAAAAATATGATTCAAAATCATCACACACATAATGTGTGTTACAAGTAGCGGCGAGAGATGTATACTGGCCAAACATGGACTATACAAAGGCTCTGCCTGCTACTGTGGTCTCTAGAAAAATATACTAAGAGAGTCACAGGTCCCGAAGGGAAATAGAGTCATCCATTCAGTGTCAGGTAGGTAAATATGCGGTACAGAACGAAGTCATGAAGTAATTGGCAGGCTGAGAGGGAAAAAGATAATCATGGGCATCTATGTAAGGGTGCCATTGCAGATCCATATCCAATGTCGAAAGGAACCCCGGAGATAGAGCAAGGCCCCTATGTACACTGCAGGATAGGATGTGATGCCATTTCTCACGGCTGTACCTACTATGAAAAGTCTGAGAAGATGAGAATTGCGCGTGAGCTCATCACACTCATATCACTTTTTTGGAATAAAAAAACTCAATATACACCGATGAGATTTTGTCGGATGCACTAAATTCGGAAAGAAATGGAATGCACAGAATTCGTTAGGATTTTTTGGGGTATATTTGGCCACCTTATCTGCAGATTGTTGCAAAGTGGATGCAGATGTAATGGAATCAGGAGTCTTTCTGTGCTAAAAACCTGCACAACAAAACTTGACCGGGCTGCTTCAGGTTTCATGGATATTGCAGGATTTCTGTAGTTCCTCTCAAACACACAGGAAAAGACACAACGGCAACATGGGCCAAATGGAAGACAACCTCAGCCACAGACTGTAGGAGTGATGTCAGACAGACAAGAGACTGGAGGGTGGAGCCCCGAGGATTTTTTGTTGGTAGAGCATCGGCGAAAGTTGGGAGGCAAGTATAGCATACAAGTAATACAAGTGGCTCACCGAATGATGCGATCTCGAAATACAGACGGTCCCCTACTTAAGGACACCGACTTACAGACGGACCCCTACTGCCATGTGACTCTGGGACCTCTCTGGTGTTACTATAGCCCCAGGACGCACTGATCCAGCGTTGTAAGGTGTCATAATGAAGCTTTATTCATAATTCTTGGTCCAGATTATGCAAAAAAAATTTTCAAACTCGATGTCTGAGAGACTACAATTATAAATATACAGTTTCGTACTAACAAATTCAACCGTAAGGAACAAACCTTAGTGGCGCCCATCTTGTACAAACTCGGGGACTGCACTGTTATGCTATGTGTGCCTCAGGTCACATCAGTGTTTGGGTTGCACAAATAAAAAAGGCTTACTGGACGAAAGGCCCGGCTGACAATATTCTTCGTGGTTCAATGGTAGAGAGTCACAATGTTAAAAATTTATCAAGAAGTGTAAACAGTTGAACGTCTCATGAGTTTTGGCTTCGTCAGAGAGGAGTAGACGAGGCACAAAGCAATAATCTAGGCCGACATTGTGCTGGAAATAAAACCCCTTAACAAAAGTGGGAGGAGATGAGCACCGGCTCAAAAAAACTCGGAGCAAGTGCGGGTGCCGTATTTGGGGAATCAACCGTTCCTCAGAGTGGGGACTAGAGTTGAACCGAGCTGATCGTGTGCGGAGGGATTTAGTAGCGTAGATTTACTAGGAAAAAATTAGACTTTCATTGCCTTCCTGAAAAGAGAGAAAACACGAAAAAACAAGAAGACGGAAATTTCAGCAGATGAACATTGTAGACGGGTAAAGGATAAACCGCCATAATAAAACTGCTGGGTGCTTTGTAGGTAAAATGATCTGCAAGTCCGTGGATGAAAATATCAAGAACATTGTTTTTCCCCAATTTCTCGGGGGATTTTCAGTCCATCAGCCCCGGATGTGCCCTCATACACGGGGCGGGACTAACCTTCAACCAGACCAACGATTGTCACGGTTATTAAGTATCTTGCTTGGAGAAGAAGGCTGCCAATATTGTGGCACTGTTCGGTTAACAAAATACCCTCTAACACTCTAATGTTTAGGTAAAACAGCATTGAAGAGAGCTCCGGGAACATCCGGACCGCGCTGATTATGTCATTTACTTCAAGGCGGTATTAATCAATGCATCCAAAGCTCAGAGAAGGAGCCCGGCCACCTACATACTATATTATAGGAAAGCTCTAATACCCTTATTTTATGGTCAAGCACCAGCCAGTCATCACCCCGCTGGCGGGAGGGGGAGGGTTCAGCAGGTAGGAGGGTTAGAATGATTCTCACAGTCAGACAGCTGATTCCCACCAGCAGGGTCTAGACTTAAGAGTCTCTTATTTATGACTCATCTCTGCAGGGTAAGCCGATTCACAATGACTATCTGTCCTTTACAGCGTGAAATGGGTAATAAGGAGCCCAGCAAAAGAAAATAGGTGGGGGTCGCTTCAGTGTAAATCTTTAAAAAAGGTCTTCGAAGGGGGGGGGGGCAAATGAAAGCATCTGCGGCCTCATCTCAGCCTTGGCCTTCACTCCCTCCTCTTCGTCCCTCCTTTACAAGGTGCGGCTGCAAAACAACTCCATCAGGTTGATCTAAGAGGAAGTATCCTCGGTCATACTAGATGTTCTATGAATATCGCCTAACAATGAATCATCCTGATTTATATGTTGCACACTTTACTCTCCAGCATTGAGCAAGTCCAGCTTAAGGGCACTCGTCACCAGATGAAAACTACTACTTCCCATCAGGTAGGGTATGAAATATCATTTCTAGAATTACCTCTTTTAGGAATGAAATCTCAGGCCAATGTTTGGGTGTTTTGGGCCTTGTTTCCACAGCTCGCGCACATCCCCTGGTGTGTCTAGGGGCATCATCCACATGGCATGCGGTTTCCCTTGGCCCTTGAGTTCGGATCTGTGTTGACTAAACTACAAACTCAGAGCAGGTCCTTCTCCCAACACAGTAAGCAGATCACCACGCCGAACACAATGTGGCCGCAGGACAAGGGTCCGTGGGAGCTTGTTTGAGGCCCCTGATAAGCAGAGTGTGTCGCAGGAGACCTAAGGGTATACAGATCACAAGTACAGAACAAATAGCATATGTCCAGAGAACTGGTGACAGTCTTCAGGGGAGATTTTAAGAAAGAACAGAAACCTGTAGAAGAATAACATGAAGGCTTGTGGAACTCTTGAAACATCTAGGCACAGCAGTACAGATAACCGCATATAGATATTTGACAGAGGCCACGTAACAGATGGGAAGGTGATTGTCGCGGCCCCTCCCGTCAGACCAGACGCATGAGGGCTCAGGAATCATGGCCTCTCAACTCAGTAGGTGCAAAGACATTAGTCCATTCATTTAGGATTGTTATGTGGGCCAGTCCCTTTCTGAAAATCTGATGAGGCTTAGGAGTTCTGATACTGAGTACCTATTCCAGCCCAAGGCCGAGCTGTCATAGAGAGCCTGCAGTGATCGGTGTTGGGATGGCCATGATAATCATTGAGTAGCAGACCAGCATGCTGTCTTACGGGTGATTATATCAGGTTGAAGTAACACTAGGTGATGGACCAGCGCTGTCTAATTGCTTCACTCATCTGTGAGATTGGCCCATGATTCTGGGCGACTCAGACGCTGTTGCTATGATCTCCCTTCCCGCTCCTAGTTTGACTCACCCATGACTGATACCCCATTCCCTCGCCCCAGGTCTTCCCTGTGTCTGTGATTGTTCCTGGAGGAATGTGATTGCAATCCTAAGCTGTTACTCTATTATATAGACGATTGAGTGGCGGGTAAATGATTCGCGTTATTTTGGCACTCTGGGTCACTCTCTGTTCATATCTTGTACGTAAGAGTGTTTCACTGTCATTCTAAGGCTTCAGAGCGTTAAGGTAAGAAGGCGACGTCTCCACACCTAAACTGCAGAATTCACGGCAAGCGGGGAGGATATCTATCTATTAAGACAATCTTCTTTTTCAAAGGAATTTTAATAAGTGGTCTCTTGTCTGCTCTAGTAACCGAGCAGGACCAAAAAAGCCCCCTTCACACCAGCCTCAGGACAGATTGGTATCGGAGGGTGGTGGGGATTATTCTCCGTCCCCATTGAGAATACATGAATGATGGGAGCATAGCTGGGCAACCAAAGGAGGGTTTCAGTTTATCATGGACATATCCCAATATCTATATTATCATTGTCTTATAATCTTCGTGTGAATAAAGACCTGCTATAAAATATAAACTTTAGTGTCCTCTAAATGTCTTATTGTGGGATGCGAACTAGAATATTGCAGACCCTGTGGATTACAGACAAACAAAGTATATAATAATATAATCCTGTATTGTTATATAGAGCCACAAAGATTCCTCAGCGACTGCACCAGAGCCATGACAAATCTGTCCCTGTCCCCATGGGGCTCACAATTCTAATTCCACCTACCAGTATGTATTGGAGGGGGGGGAGGAAACACGAGAGGACCCGGAGAACAAACCCACGGCAAATATACATTGACGAACATACAAAACTCTTTGCAGATGTTGACCTGGAACCAGGACTCCAGCGCTGCAAGGCATAAGTGCTCACCACTCAGCACACCGTGCCGCCCCATTCTATCTGGCGAGAGGTTAACAATGACGTGTATGTAAAGATCCAAAAGTCCGCAAGAAGCTAATTCTCATTAATCCTCGTATTGAATCATAGTAGCATATCTATATGTTAGTTCACAATCTATTGGTGGGTCAGGGTCCCACCATAGTTGTGCTAGGGATCCCTGTTGACCAATACGAATTGCTTAGGAAATATGACGGAAAACAAGTGAAACCCAAATAGTTTATTTAAGCACATTCATGTCTGGAATAAAGCAATCTCTCGTGGTTTATACAAAGCAAACGCCTGCAGCAGACTGTAGAATCGCAATGACTTTAAACATTGGGGATCTTGGCAGGTGATGCGATTGTACATTTATAGATCATTAAACACTGCAGCAGTGCTGCAACCTTGCTCTGCCCCTCCTCATCCCTCCGACGCCCTCAACCCCCCTCACGTTCCTCCTCTGTTTATGACAGTCTCAGGAAATACCACATTCTCCTCTCCACATCAGCGAGAAATGTGACACATGCCAGAGGACCTGCCATTTCTCACAGAGAGAACATATGTTATCCAGGGTCAGCACTGGAGCATGCGCGCCTCCTCTCCCCACTTCAGTGTCAGAGGATTTTTTTTCCTGGCTCACATATCGGTATTCAATTCTGCTTCCTGAATTAGAGGCTGAAGCTCATCTCATTTGACTGGTTCCAGCCCGGGCCGGCCTTTTATGGTTGTGACCGCCCGCGTCACTCTCGGCTTTCCCAGAAAAGCATTTCAGGTACAACGTGCCATTATGTCTCATCTCATTGCAGTCAAGGTGTGGCTGGCCTACAAGGTTAAAAAGTGACTTAAACTCGTAGGCGGATATTCTTACCTACAGCCGGTAGTAACACGCATGAAGCTCTAGCGGCTGGAATATCATTTCTAAAAGGGAATCCGGAAATAGAACCAAGTCCAAATTATTTTTCATTGGCATACGGAATCAGGTCCCAGAGTTACCCCTAAACAGCATAATTCCAGCTTATTTATCTGTTGTCTTGGGGCGCTTCACACTGCCGTTATGGGGGACGTATATATATAGCGTAATCCCCATAGACGCCAAATGGGGCACGGCGCCCTACAGGAGCGGTATGGAGAGCACAAGTGCGGCCAGGGGTACCATTCCCTACTCGTGAAAGATAGGACAGTACGGCGCCGTGACACCATGTCCCGTGCGAGGAGGGGGGCAGCACTAACCCCACCACCTCCTCTCCTGGCGCCAAACCGTGCCACCAGTGCTACGGGTACGGAAGGCACGGTCAGTGTGAATTCAGCACTAAGGGTAGAGTTATATATACTGTAAAAAAAAAAAGGAAAGTGCCCACCGATCCAGGAAAAAGTTTACAATGGTCCTAGACCAGTGCATGGCAAGGCCTTTAGACACCAAGTGCCCAACTACAACCAAAACCCACATATTTCGCAAATGCCAAGCGCAATGTTAAGCAGTAATTAAAACTCCCTGCTCTGTCACTGTTTAAATTGTATAGGGCACCTCTGAGGACACCAATACAGTAGAAAGAAAGTGTAGATCATTGTAGCTCCTGTAGGGGTCCCCGGGCTGCCTGGGAATGCAAGAGGCCTTGAGTCTGGTTGGTGAACTCGTTGGGGGTGATGGTGGGGTGCCCAATAAAGAGGGGCCTATTGGTGCCCCTCTGGCACCGTTGCATAGGTTCGCACCACTGGCTAGATGAACCATTTTGCGCACAAAGTTGATAAGGTCCATAAAAAATGCCAGGTGAAGCAAATCAGCCGAAGAATATATTTTGCCACAGAAAGATTTTACCCAAGTCGTGTGCAGGAAGCCTAAAGGGCCTCAGAGTCATAACCGTATGCACAATCATTCACAACTTTACGGAGCCGTCTGTGTTAGTTGCGATCGCATCTTAAAAATGATCTTTAAAAGGAAATTACCACAAGGATGAAGGATTGAAACCAAGCACACTTACATGTGGTCAGTGACCCTCTGGCCAAGATCCACTCTATTTTTAGCTTCTTATACCCTTGTTTTTACAAAAACAAGGCTTAACAGATTATGCAAATTAGCCGCGGGGCTCCAAATTCAATTAGCAGCATGGAGCATGGAGGTCCCTAGGACTTTTGCATAATTTTTAAAGCCTTTTTTTTTTAAACTAAGAAACTAAAAGAAGAGAGGATCTTGCCAGAGGGGGCAGGACACCAGCAGGTAAGATGTGCTTGGTTTACAATCCTTCATCATGGTAGTGAGGACATGAGGAAGACAAGGCTGCCTTCTTCCAGCATAGCACCGCGCCAAGTGTGGCAGATGTTGCAGCTCAGAAAAGGGATATACAGCTACCAGTATCACACGATGACAGGTTTATGGCGGTCTAACATATGGGCCACCTACCCCTAACTACAGATTTAATCTGCAAACTCAATAATTGAGGATTAATTGCCAAGTAAATACGGTTTCAGTAGTAGCTCCAGATCAGCGCCAAGTGCAGGTATATGTGGCCTTCACGACTTTCTTCATTCCCTCTAACAATCCCCTCCTTTAGGGTATTTACCAGTCACCACCCGCATTTTCCCAATGCACTTCTCCCCTTAAGGCTGTTGCCGCTTCCTTTTCGTTTTTTCACTTGTCTAAATCCATTCTTCTGAAAAACAAAAAATTTAAACGTAAAATACATTAGGGGGAGGGGGGGGGGTGTACGATTGGGTTGGTAAATGTGATATTTCCTACAATTTGCACAGATTTTACCCCCTTAGGCCTCGCTGATGAGCCGGAAGAGAAGGAAGCGCTTAAGCTAAAAACTCATGACTTTGGCTCCGTCACTACGAAACGCAATGAAGCCCATCAAAAATTAACCCATCAGTTTCCAGAGCAGTGATGAGATCCATTTATCAATAAATTCCAAGTTTGGGTTATAACATTTCTAGCTTCTGAATTGCACCTGAAGGTAAGTTTTAGTGGGTGACTGCAGCAGTCATCTGCCCCATATATTGTTGAGACGCCCAAAAGATGTAAAATGGAGTCTGTGTCACCAATGAGCAGTGCTGGTGCTTCTTTCAGCATTTACTTTCAATTTTAAAAAATTATTTAATTTACATTAAAGTTAACAAAATAGGGTGTGAAACACTGGTCACTTACACTTCTGTGGCCGCTACTGTTTGCCAGCCGTTGTGCCAAAGATTAGTGGTCTGGAATGAGGCCCCCGAAGTTTACCCACATGAAGTTTGCAATGGTTTTATATGGATAGTGTTAAGTGCTGATGTTTCTAGAGTAAGAGCTCATACAGATGAAGTCTTTGTTTCAGAGCTGCCATTCACCCCAGTTCTTTCTTTGGGCTCATGCACGTGGTGGTGGTTCACATGGTCCACGTATGAAGCGACTGCCCGAGTCATTGGCACCTGAGCAGACCTCACACGACGATGACACACGGGCAGTTGTTTGCTGTCGCTAATGCACATGGTCGTGGGCAGAAAGCCATAGACAGCAATGACATGTGCAGTGAAGTTGCCACCGTGGCAAGGCCACCTGCTCAGCTGTTTTCGTTGGTTGCTATTGCCTAGAATGGTAGGTCGTCTGACCACCTGCATAGAGACTCCAATCTTGAGAAAGTGCTTCACTTCTAAAATCAACTTTCAATTGTGCTAATGAGACATGAAGGGCTCTGTGGGTGTTACTAGAGCCTCTCTGTGCTGCAGCTTACAGGCATTGTCCCGCTCCGCTTTGTGCTAAAACATCTTCTGCTGCCAGAGATTACAGCAGTGAGCTGAACTTCTTGTGTTCTTTGATTCACATGATCAATGAGCAGTCAGAGGGAGGTGAAGTGCTTAGGGGAATGGGGGGGTTAGACAGTGTAACAGCCTGCGAAATCAAGAGCCGGGAGGGGCTCTGGTAAACCCCAGAGCCATTTAGCTTATTAACAGAATTTAAAGTGATTTAAGAAGTAAAAAATCAATGGAGAACTAATATAATCCTGCAATCTCTTATAACTTTTCCTTCCCTAATATGTAATTTTCTAAAGAGGCTACTGGAGCGGGAAGTAAGCCGTAGCCGAGGCAATTGGCTCGGCTACTCCATGCCCCAGTGGCCATCTTTGATCCCCTACAGATATATCTTCGATGCGCAGAACACAAGGCCTGCGGCTGGTGGTCACTGCTCCGAAGGCGGAGCCCATTGTGCATGCGCAGAACAGAACTCCGGCTTCGCGGACGAGGGCACGCAGCTCCTCATAGCCAAAGATATGATGATAAGAGGCTACTTAGACCTTACATATTCGGGAAATAAAAGTTATAAATATAATATAAGTATAATATAGACGTGTTTATTAGCGGGTTACGTGAGGATTTGCCCTTTAAAAGGTCTCTCCTCACGTCCTATTCGATGCACCAACCATCCGATCAATCTTTATAGGGACATCTGTGGTGGTAGGTTCCCTTTAAGTAGCACCTTGCCACTTGATTGTCTTGTATAATTTTGCCCCCTAAAAAAATCCCATGTCACCACACAAAGAGAAAACAACCCGTGGGCGCCTTAGAAGTGCATGAAAACCCAGTAAATACATTGGAGCAATAGAGTAACATGAAGTCAGATTTAGCAGATATCCAATAGCCAAATCCTGTCTTCCGCTGGTTTTCAAAGCGGAGACTGTCGTTAGGCAGAACACAAGGTCAGGGAGATGAGCGCTCCCTAAATCCCGCCCGCTCACAACAAAATCCTGAGAAAAGATTTTCCCAATAAAACATTCTCCCAGCACTGGTAAAACACACCAACACAGCTCATGTCCTCGTAAGAGAAGGTTGTGGAGGAGAACGTGAAGGTTCGAAATTTTCTGAGAACAGATCCGGTCAGACAATGGAACAATTGTTTACAACTGGAGGAGGACACAAGTCATGGGTCTACACTCAGCAGTGGAAGCAGTGGGAAGCTGGAGGGGAGAGCGTGGAGGCAGTGGGAAGCTGGAGGAGAGCAGTGTGATAGCAGTGGGAAGCTGGAGGAGAGCAGTGTGAGAGCAGTGGGAAGCTGGAGGAGAGCAGTGTGATAGCAGTGGGAAGCTGGAGGAGAGCAGTGTGAGAGCAGTGGGAAGCGGCCGAGCGGGTGAGAGCAGCGGGAGGAAGTGGAGGAGAGCAGGTGATGTCAGTGGAAGCTGGAGGAGAGCAGTGGTGATACAGTGGGAAGCTGGAGGAGAGCAGTGTGATAGCAGTGGGAAGCTGGAGGAGCAGAGTGTTAGTACGTGGGAGCTGGAGGAGAGAGTGTGGATACGCAGTGGGAAGTGGAGGAGAGGAGAGCAGGTGATAGCAGGGGGGAAGCTGGAGGAGAGCAGTGTGATAGCAGTGGGAAGCTGGAGGAGAGCAGGGGTGATAGCAGTGTGGAAGCTGAGGAGAGCAGTGGTGATTAGCAGTGGGAGAGCTGAGGAAGCTGGAGGAGGCAGTGTGGATGGTCAGTGGGAAGTGGAGGAGAGCAGTGTGATAGCAGTAGGAAGCTGAGAGAGCAGTGTGGAGCAGTGGGAAGCTGGAGGAGAGCAGTGTGGAGAGCAGTGGGAAGCTGGACGAGAGCAGTGTAATAGCAGCGGGAGGAGAAGTGGAGGAGAGCAGTGTGATGTCAGTGGGAAGCTGGAGGGAGGCAGTGTGATAGCAGTGGGAAGCTGGAGGAGAGCAGTGTGATAGCAGTGGGAAGCTGGAGGGAGATCAGTGTGATGCAGTGGGAAGCTGGCAGAGAGCAGATGTGATAGCAGTGGGAAGATGGAGGAGAGCAGTGTGATGTCAGTGGGAGGAAGCTGGAGGAGAGCAGTGTGATGCAGGGGGAAGCTGGAGGAGAGCAGTGTGAGAGAGAAGTGGGAAGCTGAAGGGAGGAGCAGTGTCGATAGCAGTGGGAAGCTGGAGGAGAGCAGTGGATAGCAGTGGGAAGTGGAGGAGAGCAGTGTGATGTCAGTGGGAAGTGGAGGAGGAGCAGTGTGATAGCAGTAGGAAGCGCAGTGAGAGCAGTGTGGAGGAGCAGTGGGAGCTGCGAGGAGAGCGCAGTGTGATATCTGCACGACCCCCCTTTGTTTCACTGCTCCTCCAGTTAACCCCTTTGTGTGCAGACAATTGGTAAGCTTCTAGCCTTACACAAATCTAGGGTTAGATAAAGAACAGCTCTTGGTCATTAGGTAATTACAGCCGACTACAGAGCCAGGATTGAACGCTGCGGCACTAGTCATTGTGATGGGATACGTGGACTATGCCGTCCTGCAGACATCAGATTAGCTAATCAGTGGTCTATGAACAGATGATAATGTGCTTTTAGACGGCTCATGGAAGCGCTCTAGCTACAGGGCAACATGAAGACGTCAGTCAATTTATTTTGTATGTTTATTAAAGGGAACCAGACACTCTGAAAATGTAGTCCTATCTAACGTCAGCATGTTATAGAGCAGAAGAAACCAAGTAGGTAGTACATAATATCTTATCTGCAGGCAGTGTGTTATACAACATGAGCTGAGCACATAGTATACAGTATATAGTATATACTATGCATGTTATAGAGCAGGAAGAGCTGAGCAGATTGTACATAGTGTCCTATCTGCAGGCAGCATCTTATAGAGCAGGAGGAGCTGAGCATGAGGTGTATGAGCGGACTAGTTGTCCTATCTGCAGGCAGCATTTATAGAGAAGGAGGAGCTGAGCAGATTGTCATAGTGTCCTATCTGCCGGCAGCATGTTTAGAGCAGGAGGAGCTGAGCAGATTGTACATAGTGTCATATCTGCAGGCAGCATGTTATAGAGAGGAGGAGCTGAGCAGATTGTACATAGTGTCCTGCTGCAGGCAGCTGTTTATAGAGAAGGAGGAGATGAGCAGATTGTACATAGTGTCCTGTTGCAGGCAGCATGTTATAGAGCAGGAGGAGGAGAGATTGTACATAGTGTCCTGTCTGAGGGCAGCATGTTATAGGCAGGAGGAGCTGAGCAGATTGTACATAGTGTCCTATCTGCAGGCAGCAGATATATATAGCCAGCAGCAAGGGAAGCCGGAAAGGTAAGCTTTGATTTTTTTTTTTACTCGAGTATAAGCCGAGTTTGGGGTTTCAGCACAATTTTTTGTGCTAAAAAACTAGGCTTATACTCGAGTATATATTTTTGC